>SJYO01046538.1:68279855-68427294 GCA_006410555.1 Capra ibex
CCGAAAAATCAAGGAGAAGTGAAAGACGGTATTCCCACCACAGTAGACGTATAGACTTCAATAACTATAAAGAGGGTCGTTAGAACTAAGGTCGAACACAAAGAAGGTCAGGTCGTAAAGAGTACTACATGAGACGTATATTCAATTCATTCGTCCCACTGTTATATGTCGGAACTGCACGAGGAAAAGGATAGACCTTGGTCAGACAACAAGGTACAGGTCAAGATTGACAACGAAGGACTAGACGTATGTCTAAAGAGTTCTCCGTCCAGTCCACCAGACCGTAAGGGTAGAGAGAGTCTTAAAAGGTGTCAAATAACACTAGGTGTGTCAGTTTCCGAAACCGTATCAGTTATTTCGTCTTTATCTACAAAAAGACCTTGAGATAAGAAAAAAGGTACTGGGTCTCCTACAACCATTAAACTAGAGACCAAGGAAACGGAAAAGATTTTGGTCGAACTTGTGGTCCTTCAAGTGCCAAATACATAACGACTTCGGACCGAACCTCTTAAAACTTGTAATGAAATGATCGTACACTCTACTCACGTTGACACACCATCAAACTCGTAAGAAACCGTAACGGAAAGAAACCGTAACCTTACTTTTGACTGGAAAAGGTCAGGACACCGGTGACGACTCAAAAGGGTTAAACGATCGTATAACTCACGTCGTGAAAGTGTCGTAGTAGAAAGAATGTATCTAATCCCCTTGTTATAGACTCATATTGTATGACCAAACAGTTCATCCAAGACTCCGTACTCCGTCCTGTCTGAACTTCTGTCTCAAACCCCATTTACATATTATGTAATCGTATCGAATTCTGTTTGTAAAGGTATTCTTTTTACGTAACCAATAGAGTTCCAAACTCTTATCAATTGAAGTCCACTTTGGTCCACAGTAATACCGTTGTGTCATAAGATTCTCTTTGGAGGAAAATTTAAACACATCTCTTCCTTTTTTTATAGGGATCAAACAAAGGAGGACGGCGAATTCTCTCTATTTTTATAGACTGTGAACGTGCGATAAAGGAGGTAAACCTCTGGGGACCGGAAGGACGGACAATGGGAAAGTGAATGACCTATCCAAAAAACAAATCGTTTATAAAATGTCGTCGAAAATGTAGGAATAAGGAGTTCGACATCTAATATCCTAAATCGTACCCTCAGTGATGTGGTATTTTGTCCCTTTACTCGAACAGTCTTCGAACGTTGAACAAAAGAGGTACGTCAAGAACTCTGAATCCAAACCGTATGTATTTCTTCTACCATGGTATTTTATATTAATGGTGTCAGTCTACACGACTCGTCCATCTTTTCCGGAATACAGAGGGAGATCGACTCAAGTAAGAGTTCTACCATATCTCCTACTTGTACATCCTCTTTTTATACTGGTCGTCACCTTCTTGATCTTTACGGTATAAACTATGGTAGTACCACTATTATAACTCTCTATATAGTCATGTTCGATCGAACTCTTGTCGATTATAAAGTGTACACTTTACTAACTAATATAATAAGAGTGTCTTTCCGTTAGCGTACTGTTCTCTACAAACATGTTAACTCAACTAAGGAGGTCTATCGGTACTGTGTCTTCGGTAGTCCTATATGTGGTGGAACGAGTACTACTGTCCCATAGAGTCTCCCAATGTCTACCGGTGTATCGTCAGTTTTCGGTAGTACGGTTCCTCGTTTGTGAGACAACTTGGGTAACGTTTAGGTTTTTTGTAAACGTGACGTGTAGGTCTCTTCCTTTACAAGGAAAAGAAACTCTAATTCGAGTGGTTTCAACTTCCTTATCTCCTTCTACATATCGTCTATAGGTCTTTTCTCTCCAAAGGGTTCTTCTTCATGTACCCCCTCACTTCTACCCTTAGTTTCTACGAACGACACTACTCTTGTGGTAACGGTTGATCTTACTGATCCATGTATGAATCTTAATGTTGTTTCATTTGTTAGAGTCAGAAACCCATAAGTCTTTCTGGGTCTTCTTCTTTAAGATCGTGTTTACAGACCAATTAAAATAGGTACAGGAGACGAAAGTCCTACAGTTTCCTTCTAGAGTATATTCTATATAAATGACGGTCCTTTGTTCACAATGTACAATGTGTAATGGATTTGTTAACCAAAAATTTCTTACATAATATTCCTCACAAACGAACTTCGGGACTTCAGGTGAATAGAAGTTGTTACACATAGTTGTTTTATATTATTTTGACCTTTACTTATTTCATAGATACGGTAACGGTGATACACTTGAAGATGGATACTAATTTCTTTGTATGTCTTCATTGAAAAGGACGATACCTCCTGTACAAGGGCCCAACTCCAAAGATTTTGAGGACTAATTAATCATTTATGTTCGGACTGAAGTAGACGGGATCTTTCATTTCTCACCTCTACCGTTTTATGGTGAGTTATCCTGACCTTTAAAATTTAACTTTAAGTACTACCAGTTTTAAGTGTCTTTGAGACTAAAAACCCCCCGTACATAGAAAGATACGGACTGTGATGTATCATATATAATCAGTGGAATTAACAAAATATCTGTTAATCATTATTATTTAACTTATCGTATTTGACTTTAAATTGTAGACAAATTTGTGTCTATAGACAACTAAAGTATAAGGTCGAGGAGAATCAAAGAACACACTGACAAGGATACTGTTCTGGTGACGTATCTGGTCGAGGTGTGCTTACAATGTCTGTTGGAAACCTCTTGTAATGTATCAGAGAAGTGAATAAAAATGAGACACCGAAGTATCACATAGAAGTATTAAATGAGTGAACAGTTGGATTCTCTTGTCGTTTTTTACAAATTTATAAAAAAATATTTATCCATATGTACCCATATACATGATAAAGTACAAATTGTTTTATATTAGTAACAAACATAATAGGGGTAAAAAGTTTATAATTTTTTACCTTAAAAAGGTTCCAACTGGTGTATCATTTATTATTTCATCTCGAGTTTCGAGTCTAGTTCACATCAAGTGTCGTGGTGATGAAAATCATATGTGTAATCAGTAGTGTGTCATCCTAAGATACTCTGAAAATCGTCTTTGTATTATTTTCCTTAATTCTATAAATCTAATTACACAAACAGTGTAATGACTGACCTACACTTTTGACTAGAAAAGTATTAGTGGTGGTATAAACTGTAACTAGTTTTAGTGTTCGAATCAGGAGTGTACCGATTATCTAAACTCCCAAAGTCGTATCGGTGAAAAGTGGGTAAGACAGTGAATCAAACGGTACACTATCATCAACTCCTTGAGTGATATATCGTCTATAATGAATCTCAGTCTTTAGGTTAAGTTGTCTCCCTAAGTATGATTCCTTGTTAAATCTTATGTGTTGTCTTTATAGTGTTAAAACTTCTCTTTCTGTTATTCCCTTATATTTTAGAGTTAAAACCTCTACTTTTGAAATCGGGTTTACTGTAACATTTAAAAATAAACAAGTCGAATTCCTTTCTTAAAAGGAAATTCTTTTCTTTCTCTTCTTTTTTGGAAGTAAAGTAAATACGTTGTTAAAGAATGAAGTCCTAGAACACACAGTATAAATTCCGAACTTTAATCAAGTGAACGACTACAGTGTACTGATTTTAGTCCTTGTTCGTTATAAGTATCAGGTAATAGAAATGTAATGTTGAAACGGATTGACCATCGTAATTTTAAACATATTTTTAGTACACAGTTGTCGTCCGATAACAATCACTCTTGGAATCTTATCAGTCCCAGTGTTTCAGTTTGACTGGAAGTAAGTTGTCACGGTCCTTGTTCCTCCGTTTTTAGGTTGAGAATAAGATATGATGAAGTGTACTGTTCAGTTTTAAGAGGGGTCACTCCGAGTCTTTAACCACTCTCCTACGTGACCTATTCCTTGTACTCGTGGGACTAGTCTGGTTAGTGATTGTCTTTACCTTCTTCTGTTGTTCTAAATGGTCCTATATACTTCTACAAAATTGGTCCGAGAAACTTAGGTCCTGAGGTCGCTGACAACAGAAGGAGAAGGTCTGTTGACGTTACTGTTACGTAGACTCCGATAGATTTGACGAAGAAGGTCAGTAGACAAGTTCGGAAAGGCAGGATCCGTCTTTAGAGAGTGATTCAGTTTGTGTGGAACTTGATCCGAACAAAGTGATGTAAACCAAATGAAGACGAGGGTCGTGAAATTTGACAAATACAACAATGTGACACTCCATTGTTCTCTGTACCCTCTTCCTCGAATAAACAGAACAAGTAGGAAGATGTGGATTCAGATTATGTGACAGTCGTGTATTATCTGCCCAAGACTGACTGTACCACTTCCGAATAAAAGATTTGAGTTCGTTAAAAGGATACGTCATAAACACTTAATTACTAGTGCTTTTAAAATTGTACAGTGTAAACAAGTAGTTGTAGTCCAAAATCGAAAAATTTGATAAAAAGTCAATTATGATTGTTTGTCGGTAAAATATATTTAATAATGGTAAATACGTAACATTGATGTCTCTTATTAAATTATAAATAATTTTTATATACACTGTACCCAAAACATATCACCTTTTCGTAGAGTATAATTTTAGTTTCAGAAACCAAACTCCAAGAGACGGAGATTAAATATCGACAGAAGAGTAAACATTTTACTATTTTTATAAACGGAATCAAAGGAATCTCCTTATAAAAATCCTTTATTACTCTATCGTATACCTTTAATTCCTAATTGTCTCACATGTTTATTATTACTTTATCATTATCAGTATTACTAAGTGTCGACATAAAATCACTATTTGACTATGGAGATAAAGTAGTCCGATAAGTGTAATGTTTAATGATGATTTACTATCGAAATTGATATCTGACTTTTCTATGTTACGGTACTGTTAGTTCTAAATGGTAATAATAATTATTTAATAAAGATGAAGGATTTTCTTGAACGATGTAAAGAACAGTCATGAATGACAGTCGTAAGACTTAATTCTAATCCTAGTTGTTTGTTACGAACTAAGGAGTCTACACCTTCTTATTTATAAACAATACGTTGTCAACATTGACAAGGGGACAAGGGTTTCGTTAAATTTCAACCTTACTCTCTAGTTACCTTACCCTTGGAAGAGTACGTAATCCCTGTAACAGGGTGTCTGTGTTAATTCTCACCACAACCCTTGTTTGACACCGACTTGATTTTAAGGTTTGACTTTACTGTGAGAAGATGGGTACATTGTAAAGTTTTGTCCTCGTTTACAAGTGGTTTCATTAAAGTACTTTACACTCTCGAAAAATCAAGTTTAATAATAATGGTTTTATTACATTTAAGTTTCATTCTTAAATAATTAAGTTTACTTTTAATAGTTTTACTTTACGAACTTAACTTTTCATTAGTTAAGTTAACTAGTTAAGTTAAGTAACACTTAAGTTACTGTTTAAATTACAAAAACGAAAAAATATAAGTAACAAAATCTATCCAGCTAAAACACGTCCTACCGTAGTGGCAAAAACATTACCTTTTTCTATGACTTTTCGTTATTTTATTTGAGTGTCGTGTTTTTCCCTTAGGTGTACAAATTCCTGTGTTTCATTTCTCTTTTTCTCATCCTCCTTCTCCCATTCGTCCTCTCTCTCCTCATTCTCCCTTTCTTCATGTCTTACCCGTCAAATTCCATATTTAAGTCCATCTATTTATTAAGTAATGACTTAATTTACATAATCCTTTTAAATAACTCAATATGACATCTATTATGGTTGGAAACCGTTTCGATGAGAAGTCTTTGTTTCTTCTTTATTGCTGAAAGGGTGTGTTTGTTTCGACTTCCTTAAATCGTGGTGCCGAGTAAAATGGTGTTTACGATTTTCCTCAAGAAGTTCTACTTTACTGTCTTGCGATTAATCCTTCGTAGTGATACTTGTTTTGATCACCTATACTACCTTAAAGTCGACTCGATAAATTTAGGAATTTCTACTACGACACTTTCACAACGTGAGTTATACGACCTTTTAAACCTTTTGAGTCGTGACCGGTGTCCTGACCTTTTCAAGTCAAAAGTAAGGTTCGGGTTTCTTTCCGGTTTCTTGTAAGTTTGATGGTGTGTTGACGTGAGTAGAGTGTGCGATCTTTCATTACGAGTTTTAAGAGGTTCGGTCCGAAGTTGTCATACATTTGGCTCTTGAAGGTCTACAAGTTTAACCTAAATCTTTTTTGTCTCCTTGGTCTCTAGTTTAACGGTTACAGACGACCTAGTGTCTTTTTCGTTCTCTTAAGGTCTTTTTAGTATATAAAGACGAAGTGACTGATACGTATTTCAGAAACTGATACGTCTAGTGTTGTTTTACCTTTTAAGACTTTCTCTACCCTTATGGTCTGGTGGATTGGACGGAGGACTCAATGACTTGCGTTCGGTTCTTCGTTGTCAATCTTGGCCTGTACCTTGTTGTCTGAACAAGGTTTAATCCTTTACTCATGCAGTTCCGACATATAACAATGGGACTAATAAATTGAATATACGTCTCATGTAGTACTCTTTACGACCTGACCTACTTGGTGTTCGACTAAAGTACTAACGACCCTCTTTATAGTTATTGGAGTCTATCCGTCTACTGTGGTGGGAATACCGTCTTTCACTTCTTCTTGATCTTTCGGAGAACTACTTTCATTTCTCCTCTCACTTTATCAATCGAATTTTGAGTCGTAGGTTCTTTGATTCTAGTACCATAGACCAGAGTAGTAAAGTCCCGTTTGTCTACTCCTTTGTTACCTTTATCACTCTCTGAAATAAAAGAACTTGAGGTTTTAGTGACGTCTACCACTGATTTAGGTACTTTAATTTTCTGTAAACGAGGAACCTTCCTTTCGATACTGTTTGAATCTGTCGTATAATTTTTCGTCTCTGTAATAAAACGACTGTTTCCAGGTATATTCGATACCACAAAGGTCATTAGTACATACCTATACTCTCCACCTGGTATTTCTTTCGACTCACTGTTTCTTAACTACGAAAACTTGACACCACAACCTCCTGAGAATTCTTAGGGAACCTGTCGTTCCTCTAGGTTGGTCAGGTAGGATTTCTTTTAGTCAGGACTTATAAGTAACCTTACTGACTACGACTTCGACTTCGAGGTTATGAAACCGGTTGAATACGTTTCTTAGTTGAGTAACCTTTTCTGGAGCTACGACCCTTTCTGACTTCCGTCCTCCTCTCCCTACTGTCTCCTACTCTACCATCCTACCGTAGTGACGGAACTACCTGTACTCAAACTCGTTCGAGGGCCTCAACCACTACCTGTCCCTTCGTACCACACGACATCAGGTACCCCAACGTCTTAGCCTGTGTTGACTCGTTGAGTTGACTTGACTTGATTTAATCATTGTACTTTTGTACATTTTTATAAGTCGTGAAACTTTGTGAGTCAAATTATTTTAAGATTAAGATATTATCCTACAATATAATCGGTAAATTTATATCATATTTTTGATTTCCTTTTCCCGTAATTTTTAATGACACTATTTATCTCTGATATTTTTATCCGTTTTATAGGACACTTTTTGTATTTTTCCTCCTAAATTTCCCGTCATACGTACAGTCCTTCGTTGTCAATCTTGATCTGTACCTTGTTGTCTGAACAAGGTTTATCCTTTTCCTCATGCACATCCGACACATAACAGTGGGACGAATAAATTGAATATACGTCTCTTGTAGTACTCTTTACGACCTGACCTTCTTTGTGTTCGACCTTAGTTCTAACGACCCTCTTTATAGTTATTGGAGTCTATACGTCTACTGTGGTGGGAATACCGTCTTTCACTTCTCCACGATTTTTCGGAGAACTACTTTCACTTTCACCTCTCACTTTTTCAACCGAATTTCGAGTTGTAAGTCTTTTGCTTCTAGTACCGTAGACCAGGATAGTGAAGTACCCTTTATCTACCCCTTTGTACCTTTGTCACAGTTTGAAATAAAAGATCCCGAAGTTTTAGTGACGTCTACCACTGACGTCGGTACTTTAATTTTCTACGTTATTTATTTATTTATTTATTTATTTTCTGTGAATCAGGAACCTTCTTTTCAATACTGGTTGGATCTATCGTATAAGTTTTCGTCTCTGTAATGAAACGGCTGATTCCAGGCAGATCAGTTCCGATACCAAAAGGGTCATCAGTACATACCTACACTCTCAACCTGACACTTCTTCCGACTCGCGGTTTCTTAACTACCACAACGTCTTCTGAGAACTCTCAGGGAACCTGACGTTCCTCTAGGTTGGTCAGGTAAGACTTCCTCTAGTCGGGACCCTAAAGAAACCTTCCTTACTACGATTTCGACTTTGAGGTTATGAAACCGGTGGAGTGCGCTTCACAACTGAGTAACCTTTTCTGACTACGAACTCCCTAACCCCCGTCCTCCTCTTCCCCTGTTGTCTCCTACTCTACCGACCTACCGGAGTGACTGAGCTACCTGTACTTAGACTCACTTGAGGCCCTCAACCACTACCTGTCCCTCCGGACCGCACGACGCTAAGTACCCCAGCGTTTCTCAGCCTGTACTGACTCGTTGACTTGACTTGACTTGACTTCAAAGATAGTCGTATTTTATCTGATAACATACAAAATACATTCGATATACCATTGATATTTAAATTGGTACTATTTAAGTGTTTTCTATTTCTCTACTCTTAGTCGTATAGTGTCCCTTTTAGTCGTAGGTATTTTCATCCGTCGTTCTCCTTTTTTCTATGTTACCTTTATTTTCGGTATTACAATAATTATTCCTCCATAATCATTCAGTGATGTATAGTTTTTAATAAGGTTTACATTTACCTAATTGTAGAGGTTAGTTTTCTAGGTTCACCGACCTACTTAAACCCCCTTTTTTTTCTGGGAGCTCAGAGACGGAAGTAGGGTCGGGAGATCCAGTAGTGTCTCGTGGCTCGTCTCATGGAATACGATATATCGAAGAAGGACAATCGATAAAATTTGTACCATCACATGTATACGATGAGAGTTAAGAAGGGTGTAAGAGGAAGGAGGTGATACATGTGTTCAGGTAAGAGATGTAGATGTTGAGATAAAGGCGGGACGTTTATCCAAATAATCATTGTAAAAAGATCTAGGGTATATATGTAATTGTATATTAAAAAAAGAGAAAAACCGATTAACGTGATACATATTGTCCTAGATCCCAGTAGGTGAAGTAAAGTCGAGTTCTCCTTCACCTATATACGTATGGATCTCGACTAAGTGTAACATATCGTCTTTAGTTATGTTGTTCGTTAATAGGAGGTTAATTTTTATTTTTGTTTGTTTTTTATTCTGGGTTGTTATAAAACGGAATTTTAAAGTCAAAATTCCTGTGTGTACTTGACTTGCACTCCCCTACCGTTTTATATAAGGTACGTTTATGTCACGTTTTCTGTTACACCCCGAAGGGACCACCGAGTCTCCAATTTCGGAGACGGAAGTTACACCCTCTAGACCCAAGTTAGGGACCCAGTCCTTCTAGGGAACCTCTTCTTTTACCGTTGGGTGAGGTCATAAGAACGGACCTCTTAGGGTACCTGTCTCCTCGGACCACCCGATGTCAGGTACCTCAGCGTTTCTCAGCCTGTGGTGACTCGCTGAAGTGAAAGTGAAAGTATGAATCTAGTCTATTTTATCTGAAATTCTGTCTTTAAAAGTACCCTCTGTTTCTTCAAGTAATGTATTACTGTTTCCTCACCTAAGTAGTTCCTTTGTATCGTTAATATATTCGTGGGATGTTTTTTTCGTGGATTTATATAACTCATTTATGATTGACTATATTTCCATCGTTATCATTGTGTTTTTATCATCCCTCTAAGTTATGGGGTGAAAGTCGTTACCTATCTAGTATGTCCGTCTTTTAATTGTACTGTTATAACCTAAATTCAGTATGAAAGTCGATTTACCTGGATTTTCTGTATATGTCTTGTTAGATAGGTTCTCGTCGTCTTATAGGTAAGGAGAGTTCATGTGTTCCTTGTAAGAGGTCCTATCTAGTGTTTTTACAGATAGTATCCGATGTTTTGTTCGGAACCGTGTACATTCTCCTGACTTCAGTATAGTTCATAGAAAAAAAGTATGGGTTATCATACTTTAATCTTTGGTTGGTTCCCTTTCGACCTATTAAATGTTTATACATCTTTGTTTTGTTGTGTGGATACTCATTGGTTTCACATTTTCCCTACTGGGTCTCCCTACCATACCCCTCCCTCCACTCTCCCCCCAAGTCCTAACCCTTGTGCACATGTGGGTGCCGTCTAAGTACAACTACATACCGTTTTGCTTATGTTATAACATTTCATTAATCGGAGGTTAATTTTATTTATTTAAATTTAAAATTTTTTAGGTTTCCCTTCAATTTTTTTATACAACTTTATTTACTTTTACCTTTATGTGTGATTTTGTCTATTTCATCACGTTTTCGTCAAGTCTTTCTCTTCAAATATTACTATTTATTTACATATTTCCCTTTTATTTCTAGAGTTTATTGGATTGAAGTTCCTTGATCTTTCTCTTCTTTTTAGTTCGGGTTTAATCATTATTCCTCCTTTATGCATCGAGTCTCACATTTATTTACTTCAATCTGGTCTTTTTGTTCCACTTTCTAACTATTTGTAATCTCCACCGAAAAAATGTTTCTATTTTAACTATTTGTTTCGGAAGTCGATCCGATTCTTTTTCTCTCTCTTTTGAGTTTATGTATTTTAGTCTTTATTTTCTACTGTGTAATGTTTACTATCATTCCTTTATGTATCCTAGTATTCTCTGACGATAATTGTTAATATACGGTTATTTAATCTATTGGACTTTCTTTAAATATTTAAGGACCTTTCTTCGTCAAATGGGTCTTACTTAGTACTTCCATGTTTGTTAGACTACTCTGATTATTAATATTTAGGGGGTTATTTTTGTCTGGGTCCTGGTCTACGAAATGACCATTTAAAGTGGTTTGTAAATTTCTTAATTATAGTTAGAAAGAGTTTAAGTAGGTTTTTCTTTCTTTCCCCTTCCTCTTGAGGGTTTGAATAAAAGTTTCCAGTTGTAATGGGAGTGTGGTTTCAGTCTATTCCTGTGATGTTCCTTTTTTTTTTTGATATCTGGTTATAGGGACTTCTTATATCTACGTTTTTAAGAGTCGGTTTATAACCGTTCGATTTAAATTTTCATATAATGTTCTTAGTGTATGGTACTAGTTCACTCTAAATAGTGACCTTACGTTTCTACCAAGTTGTATGTATTCAGTTATATACGTTATGTAGTATTATTATCTTATTTTCTATTTTTAGTGTACTATTAGAGTTATCTTCGTCTTTTCTCTGTTTTAATGTTATAAAAGAGTACTAATTTTTTTTGTCATTCAACCCATGTATTCCTTGTGTAGAGTTGAATTATTTCCGATAGATATTGTCTTATTTTCGACTGTAATATAAAGTGTCAATTTGCACCTTTCAAAGAGTAGTTCTTAGTCTTTATTCAGTTACCATGAGGGGGAAGTACCTAATATCGGAACGACACCGTGTCCCCGAATCCATTGAGTTACTTCGACATTCGGTATGGTACGTTCCGGTGGGTTCTGTCTTCCCAGTATTACTTCTTAAGACTGTTTTGCACCAGATGACCTTCTCCTCTACCGTTTCGTGAGATCATCAGAACAACCCTCTTGAGGTATTTGTACTTTTCCGTTTTTCTATACTGTCTTCTAATCGGGGGGTTCAACCTTCCACAGTCCTATGACCCCTTCTGACCTCCCGTTAATGATTATTGATGCCTTTCTTACTTCACCAACCCAGTTTCGTCTTTGTCACGAGTCAACACCTACACAGACCACCACTTTCATTTCAGTTTACAACATTTCTTTTTACAATGTGTCCTTTGGCCTACAATCCAGGTACTTAGTTCCGTTTAACCTGTGTTAGTTCATCCTTTGCCGTTCTCATTTGTTGTTGTAGAATCCTTAGTCACTCATTTTACCTACTCTTACCCGTTTAAATTAAGTCTACTGGCAACATAGATTATGACACCCGTTCTTAGGGAATCTTCTTTACCTCATCGGGAGTATCAGTTGTTCTTAGACTTTACATCATGCACCCTTGTTAGAGTTTTTGTTGTCTTACTGGAGTCAAGTAAAGGTTCCGTTTGGTACGTTGTAGTGTCATTAGTTTCAGATACGGGGTTAATGACTACGGTTGCTTCGACTTCAAAGGACCAAGATACTTCTGGATTTTCTGGAAGATTTTGATTGTGGTTTTTATCTACAGGAAAAGTAGTAACTCCTAACCTTACGTTTTCATCCTTCAGTTCTCTATGGTCCTTATTTTCCGTTCAAACCGGAACCTCATGTTTTAATTCGTCTCGTTTCCGATTGTTCAAAACAGTTCTTTTATTCGACCAGTATCGTTTGTGGGAAAAGGTTGTTGCGTTTTCTACTGAGATGTGTATCTGTAGTGGTCCATCAGTTATAGTTTTTGTCTGACTAATACTAGAAACGTTAGTTTCTCTTCAAGACCTCTTCAAGACATTTCAGTCGTTTTTGTTCTGGACCCCGACTGACACCGAGTGTAGTACTCGAGGAATAACGTTTAAGTTTAAATTTAACCTCTTTCATCTCCTTTGGTGATCCGGTAAGTCCATACTAGATATAGTTTAGGTAATATCAATATGTCACCTCCACTATTTATCTAAATTCCCTAATCTAGACCATCTGTCTCACTGACTTCTTGATACCTGTCTTCAAGTATTGTAACATTTCCCCCGTCATTGGTTTTGGTAATGTTTCCCTTTTTGTGTTTGTTTACGTTCTTCCACTTCATCAACAGACTCCTCCGAAATGTTTATCGACTGTTTTCTCTTCATTTTGTGGTCCCTCTTTCCCTTTCTACACGGGTCGACTACGTTTCAAGGTTTCTTCTTGTTCCTTTCTATTCTTCCGGTAGAATTTACTAGTTACGTTTCTTTATCTCTTTTGTTATCTTACCCCCTTCTTTTCTCTGGAGAAATTTTCTTAACCTCTACCGTTTCCTTGTAAAGTACGTTCCTATCCGTACTATTGCCTGTCTTTGTAATTCCTGGACTGTCTTCGTCTTCTTTAATTTTTCTCCACCGTCCTTATGTGTCTTCTTACTGTGTTTTTCAAGAATTACTGAGCCTATTGGTACTAAGACACCAGTGAGTGGATCTCGACCTGCAGTGCCTCATATTTCAGTTGACCTGGAACCCTTCGTAATACTACTTGTTTCATTCACCTCCACTACCTTAAGGTCGACTTAATAAATTTTATGATTTTCTACTACGACAATTTCACGATGGGAGTTACACAGTCGTTTAAACCTTTTGAGTCGTAATCGGTGTCCTGACCCTTTCTAGTCAAAAGTAACGTTAGGGCTTTACGTTTTTTACAAGTTTGGTTTGTTACAAGTTTGACTTCATGTTGACACGAGTAAAATTCAAATACGAGTTTTAAGAAGTATGATCCGAAGTCGTCATACACTTGGTTCTTGAACGTCTATATGTTCGACCCAAAGTTTCTCCCTCGTCTTGGTCTTTAGCATAACGGTTCACACAAACAAAAAACAACAACACCACCAAACAAACAAAAAAAAACAAAAAAAAAAAACGAAATACCTCTTTCCTTTCCTCAAGGTCTTTTTGTAGATGAAGACGAAGTGACTGATGGGACTTCGGAAACTGACACACCCAATGTTGTTTGACACCTTTTAAGAATTTCTTTACCCTTAAGGTCTGGTGGAATCGACATACGTCCAGTTTACCGTTGTCAATCTTGATCTGTGCCTTGTTGACTTACCAAGTTTTAACCCTTTCCTCATGTTGTTCTGACATATAACAGTGGGACGAATAAATTAAATATACGTCCCATGTAGCACGTTTTACGGTATAACCTACTTAGTGTTCAACCTTAGTTCTAACGACCCTCGTTATAGTTATTAGAGTCTATACGTCTTCTATTTGGAGATTACCTTCTTTCACTTCTCCTTGATTTCTCGGAGAACTACTTCCACTTCCTCCTCTCACTTTTTCGACCGAATTTTGAGTTGTAAATTTTTCGATTCTAGTCTCCTCTTGACATTTCTACCGCCTCCTTATCCTGCCCTTCTGGTGAAAGAGGGAGTGTTTAAGGAGTTTTCTTGTAAAGTTGCGGCTCGTTTGAGGTGTTTTGTTGAAGACATCCGACCGTCTCCTGTAGTCCGTTGGTCTTGATTCACTGACTTGACTGACTGAATGAACTTGTATGTCTTGTTTCAATGTATATCAAGGTGGTGAATAATGTTAATAAAAATTCATCTACTTAATTCTAACAATTAACCTCAAAATCATTGTTTGAGTTTTTAATCATCTTTACTTATCTATATTTTCATCATATCACGAGACTTTTCTTGATACTTGGTTAAGTTGTATTAATTCTAACTATGTTAAAAGGGTGTTATCGTCCTATGTTTAAGATAAGTCTAAGGGTATCTGATATTTGGTCTTCTGTGACCTTGAATAGTCCCTGTATTTTGTTCTACGTTGTTACAGTACCAGATTTCCATGATTTTAGTATGTTTCAGACAAGAGAATAGTGACACTTTAATTAAAATCTTTAGGTATTGTTTTCTATGAACTTTTATTGGGTGTATAAAAGCTCATGTTACATTGTAAATGGTTCTCTATAGAAACTGAACCGATGACTTTCTGAGTCATTTCAATTTTCTAAGTTTCTTTTGTTTCCATTAACGTCTCTTACTTCCTAAATTTACTCTTTAATTATAGTTTATATGAAAATTTTGAGGTATAAACCTTTGATTTAAAAGGTGAAAATTTACTACCCATACAGATTCTTCGGTATTGTTCCTTTTAGCCTTTTATAAACATTGTCATTTTTACTTCTCTTAAATAGTATAAAACAACTTTCGACGAGTTACATTGGTTCATGTTAAGTCTTAGAACTTATTGCATTCTTTTGTTACCTATGATCGTGTTTTAAAACGCTTTAAACTTGTTTTAGAAATCAATTATTATGAAAGTCAAGTCAAGTCAAGTCAAGTCAGGGAGTCAGTACAGGTTGAGAAGCACTGGGGTACTTAGCGTCGTGCGGTCCGTAGGGACACGTAGTGGTTGAGGGTTTCAATTGATTTTGAGTACAGGTAACTCGACCACTACGGTAGGTCGGTAGAGTAGGAGACAGCAGGGGAAGATGAGGACGGAGGTTAGGGAGGGTCGTAGTCTCAGAAAAGGTTACTCAGTTGAGAAGCGTACTCCACCGGTTTCATAACCTCAAAGTCAGAGTCGAAGTCAGGAAAGTTACTTGTGGGTCCTGACTAGAGGAAATCCTACCTGACCAACCTAGAGGACCGTCAGGTTCCCTGAGAGTTCTCAGAAGAGGTTGTGGTGTCAAGTTTTCGTAGTTAAGAAGACACAAGTCGAAAGAAGTGTCAGGTTGAGAGTGTAGGTATGTACTGGTGACCTTTTTGGTATCGGAACTGATCTGCCTGAAAACAACCGTTTGATTATAGAGACGAAAACTTATACGATGGATCCAACCAGTATTGTAAGGAAGGTTCCTCATTCGCAGAAATTAAAGGACCGACGTTAGTGGTAGACGTTACTAAAACCTCGGGGGGTTTTATTTCAGACTGTGACAAAGGGATAGATAAAGGGTACTTCACTACCCTGGTCTACGGTACTAGAATCACAAGACTTACAACTCGAAATTCGGTTGAAAAATGAGAGGAGAAAGTGAAAGTAGTTCTCCGAAAAATCAAGGAGAAGTGAAAGACGGATATTCCACCACAGTAGACGTATAGACTCCAATAACTATAAAGAGGGCCGTTAGAACTAAGGTGGAACACGAAGAAGGTCGGGTCGCAAAGAATACTACATGAGACGTATATTCAATTTATTTGTCCCACTGTTATATGTCGGAACTATATGAGGAAAAGGATAAACCTTGGTCAGACAACAGGGTACAGGTCAAGATTGACAACAAAGGACTAGACGTATATCCAAAGAGTTCTCCGTCCAGTCCACCAGACCATAAAGGTATAGAAAGTCTTAAACGGTCTCAAATAACACTAGGTGTGTCAGTTTCCGAAACCGTATCAGTTATTTCGTCTTTATTTACAAAAAGACCTTGAGAGAACGAAAAAGGTACTAAGTCTCCTACAACCGTTAAACTAGAGACCAAGGAGACGGAAAAGATTTTGGTCGAACTTGTAGACCTTCAAGTGCCAAGTGTATGGCGACTTCGGACCAAACCTCTTAAAACTCGTAATGAAATGATCGTACACTCTACTCACGTTAACACACCATCAAAATTGTTAGAAACCGTAACGGAAAGAAACCCTAACCTTACTTTTGACTGGAAAAGGTCAGGACACCGGTGACGACTCAAAAGGTTTAAACGACCGTATGACTCACGTCGTGAAAGTGTCGTAGTAGAAGGTCCTAAACTTTATCGAGTTGACCTTAAGGTAGTAGAGGTGATCGAAACAAACACTATGAAATAATGTACAATTAAAGGACCTTATAAAAAATATTGTATCATAAAGAAATATAGGAGTCTTAACCTAATCTTCAAAGTTCGGAGTAAGTAAAAAAAATTTAGTGGTTTTATTATTCAAAAGATCTAAAAGTAGTCATTATAGTCTACGTTCTTATTTACCTTTATATAGGTTCAAAAACTCAATTATATTTAATCCTTAGATCGTAAGATAAGCCTCTTCCGTTACCGTTGGGTGCGGTCATGAGAACGGACCTTTTAGGGTACCTACCTCCTCGGACCAGTCGACGTCAGGTACCCTAACGATTCTCAGGCTATCCTGACTAGCTGAAGGAAAAGTGAAAAGTAAAAGTACGTAACCTCTACCTTTACCGTTGGGTGAGGTCACAAGAACGGACCTCTTAGGGTCCCTGCCGCCTCGGACCACCCGACGGCAGAGCCCAGCGTGTCTCAGTCTGTGCTGACTTCGTTGAATCGTCGTCGTCGTCGTCGTCGTAAGATAAATATGAATCAGTTCGTTCCTCCTGGTTTGACCGTACTTAATAAATCGATTCGTTTTTAGGTATTCAAAAATTATATATACATATATAATATGTATGATAAATATATATATATACATATATTTTAGAAAAGATGATGTAAACTATTTCCGAACTCTTTCTTGTTGTTTACTCTACCTCTTTAACCTTTTGTATTTAAATTACTTTATCCTCATGACTTATACTTTATCTTTTCACTTTGATCTATTTTCAATTTCTAGTAGTATATCAAGTCAAAAAATTTTGTCTCGACGAACAAACTTAGTATAGACCTCAAAACCTCTTGTTTTGGTAATGGTCCCGTAAACATAAAAAATTTGTTTAAGGTTCTTTTAAGATTTCACGTCACCTAAAATTCTTCACTAATGTCCTAAAAGATAATTTACCATCAACATCACTATTTCTTAAGATAATAAAAGACAAGTAGTTAGTACTATGTGACCATAATTTTATTTGTTATCAATGTATCACTTTCAACGAGTCAACACAGACTGAGAAACACTGGGGTACCCGATGTGTCAGGTACCTTAAGAGGTCCGGTCTTGACCTCACTCAATGGAAAGGGAAGAGGTCCCCTAGAAAGGTTGGGTTCCTAACCTGGGTCCAGAAGGTGTAACGTCCGTCTAAAAAATGGTCGACTCGGTGTTCCCTTCGGGTACTTATGACCACACCCATCGGATAGGGAAGAGGTCCCCTAGAAGGGTTGGGTCCTTAGTTTGGTCTCAGAGGACGTAACGTCCACCTAAGAAATGGTTCACTCGTTAGTCCCTTCGTCTTGTTTGGTATCATCCAAGAGCTGGTACCGAGGTACCCTGTCACCTTTTCGACTCCGATCTCAAACTCCGTCGAACTCGACTTCAAGAGTGATTACAAGGGTCGGGGTGTTACAGGTGGAAGAACACGGAGTATGGAGGTCCACGTTTCAGACTGGGGACGCACCTCAGGTCCTAGACTCTCCTCCAGTTCTCTGGGGAGGACACGATCCGCTCGGTCCGAACGGGACATACGTTTGTTTACCTGTACAAGTTTACATCAAAGACCTCCGATATACTTTCACTTTCACTTCTTACTTTTTCAACCGAATTTCGAGTTGTAAGTCTTTTACTTCTAGTACCGTAGACCAGGGTAGTGAAGTACCCTTTATCTACCCCTTTGTCACCTTTGTCGCAGTCTGAAATAAAACCCCCCGAGGTTTTAGTGACGTCTACCACTAACGTCGGTCCTTTAATTTTCTGCGAATGAGGAACCTTCTTTTCAATACTGGTTGGATCTATCGTATAACTTATCGTCTGTAATGAAACGGTTGTTTCCAGGTATATCAGTTCCGATACCAAAAAGGACACCAGATACATACCTACACTCTCAACCTGACACTTCTTTCGACTCGCGATTTCTTAACTACGAAAACTTGACACCACAACCTCTTCTGAGAACTCTCAGGGAACCTGACGTTCCTTTAGGTTGGTCAGGTAGGACTTCCTCTAGTCGGGACCCTAAAGAAACCTCCCTTACTACGACTTCGACTTTGAGGTCATGAAACCGGTGGAGTACACTTCTCAACTGAGTAACCTTTTCTGAGACTACGACCGTCCCTAACCCCCGTCCTCCTCTTCCCCTGCTGTCCTACTCTACCGACCTACCGTAGTGACTGAGACTACCTGTACTCAGACTCACTTGAGGTCCTCAACCACTACTTGTCCCTCCGGACCGTACGACGCTAAGTACCCCAGCGTTTCTCAGCCTGTGCTGACTCGCTGACTTGACTTGACTACTCGGGAATAATGAGAAGTTCAACATATAGGAGAATCTTTTATTTTGAGAGTCAGTGGGAGTCTGTCGTGGTCTTTCACCTTATCAATGTATTAGTGTTGTCATTTTCTACAAATATTCAAAGGTATTAGTTATCGGTCCGTTTTTTATTTTTTCTATTAATTTTGACGTTCGGTATTACCTTTGTACTAATTGGATTGTTATGTTTTATTAATGTATGTTAAACCGCCAATTCATCTTACTACACCATTCACTTTCACGTATGTGCGTGTACAAAAGTAGACGGATCGGTCAGATACAGAAAACCAACCACGTGAATTAGGTAAATGTATATCCCATTCATAACTGTACATACTAGGATAATGGTAAAAGTTCCAGAAAAGGAAAAGAACACAAAGGACGAATCTCTTCAAGGAAATTGTAAACGACATTTCAAGCAAACCACCACGACTTAACAGAATTAAAAGCGAACAGACACTTTCAAAACAAAGGAGACAGTTTAGACTTACTGTCAGAACGACCCATAAGAACCGTTCACATAAGAACCGACATCTAAGAAGGGAAAGTAGTAAAATTTATCCAGAAAGGTAAGGGAAAGTCAAACGTCTCAAAGAGAACTCTTTAGTCAACTATTGGAGTACCCTCAAGGGAACACACAATGAATAGTAACAAGGGAACAACGAAGATTATAAAATAGAAGTAGAAATTAATAACAATCAAACTAATGATACACAGCACCAAACAAGGAGGAACCCAAATAAGACGGGTCTAAGATGTGAAGGACCTGGACCAATAAAGGAGAGGGTACAATCCCTTCAAAAGTCGATGATAGAGACGTTAGTAAAAGAGTCCAGGAAAGAGAGAGAGAAGAGGAGGACTCTGGCCATGTTACACTTACAAGTCCATAAATTATGACAAGGTCTCCATAGAATCTGACAGAAGTAAAAGAAGTAAGAAAAAAGATATTAGACAAACCGTCGTCCTTTAAGGTGGTAAGACAAAAGGTCCAGTGAATAGGTAAGAAGACGGGGTCAAGAAGACGATAACTAAGAGAGATCACATGACTTTCCAGAAAGGAAAAGTCTCTCTTGGAGTGTTAGGATTTTATAAGGGTGTTAGGATTTTTGGAGTGTTAGGATTAAAAATTTTTTAACAGTTTCGTACCATATACAGATAATAAACTTTTATCTGATTTATTTAGAACTTCGTACATATACGACGATGACGATTCAGTGAAGTCAGCACAGGCTGAGACACGCTGGGGTATCTGCCGTCGGGTAGTCCGAGGGGACAGGGACCCTAAGAGGTCCGTTCTTGTGACCTCACCTAACGGTACAGGAAGAGGTTACGTACTTTCACTTTTCACTTTCCCTTCAACGAGTCAGCACACGCTGAAAAACGCTGGGGTACCTGACGTCGGGTGATCCGAAGAGGTTGGTACCCTAAACGGTCCGTTCTCATGACCTCACTCCACGGTAGCGGAAGAGGCCTTCGTACATAAATTGTCTCATTATATATCCGTAATACTTAATAAAGAACTCATAGACTATTAGACACTTTTATAAAGACTAAATGATAATTCGTATTGTTCTATATTTAATGTCTATTTGTATCTTTAAAGTACTGGATGTTATATTACGAAGGGTAAAAACACCAAGTCAACGATTCAATACAGGTTGAGAAACGTTGGGGTACCTGACATCGTACTGTCCGAAGAAACAGAAAGTGACAGGGGGTCTCAAACAGTTTGAGTACAAGTAACTCAACCACTACGGTAGATTGGTAGAGTCAGAGACAATAGGGGAAGAGGAGGACGGGAGTTAGAAAAGGTCGTAGTCCCAGAAAAGGTCACGAAGGGTATACATAGAAATCTTAAAACCTTGACAGAAAAAGACAATTAATACAGGGTAAGGTCGGGTTGTAACTAGGATGACGGACTGGGTATTGTTCACGAGTTTTTTATAAACCATTTACTTATTGTCCTTTTCTCGTACTATACAAAATTATTTCATAAAACCTTTTTATCAACTATAAAAATTTTATAGTCAGATAAGATACATAATCAGTATTTTGTATTAATAGTATACCTAATTTGTTTTGGTTTATTTTAGTATCTTCTTTTAAAGTCAATATAAAAAGTCCCTATTATACTTTTAGAATTCCTTTTTAATTTATGGTACAGTTTTTATTCTTCCCTTTTGTGTTTGACCTTTTCATAAACATCTTTAAAATTCTCTTTTCACCATTAAATAATTCACAAGTATGTTTAATTCTCCTTTTGATAGTTTGATTATTCTCTATCAATTCGTTTCTCATAACTATGTATTATTTTCTCATTTATATTCATTATTTATATCCCCTTTACCATTTAGATTGATCGTTAGTATTCTTATTTTTCATTGTAAAATATGTTTATTTTTTTATGTAAGAGACCAAGACCTTTTATATATGTTTACCAAAGACGTTTATATCGACATCATCCCATTATTTGTCAATTCAAAACCTTTTTATTAAAACGTATACGTGATTCCTAAGAGATTTAAGTAGAGAGAGGTAAGATATTAGGGTATAAGTCTCAACTTGGAATTCAATGAGGGTCATGGTCTTTTTCGTCCAATCTGGCGGGACTATATATCTATAGTTATCAGTAATATAGTTTTAGAGTTTTATAATTTTTTGTTTAATCTTATAGGTTGATATAATCTTCATTTCCGAAGTTTAAAATTTAAGAAGTTTATAATTTTAATAAAAGGTTTATAATTTTTCCTTTCAATACTGACTTTTCAGTATCTTTTAACAACTGAATTTTACCTTTTACAATTAATTTTAAATAAGTATGACCATATTTCTTTGTAATAAAGATACACCAAATCTTAATTGTTTTTATATCTACTATTTTTAGTAAATTTTTCCATCTTACTCTGAATAAATCCTAAAATAGTTGTAACTGGAACCTAATAAACACCTTATATTACTATTTAAGAATCCACTTTTAAATTGTAAAGACTCTTGAAAACCTGTATAAGACTAAATTCAGGGTTATATACGACTCCGGTAATTTACATAAGTGTCTTATAAGGTTCTTTACATACCGACCCTTTCTAAAAACAATTCAGTCATATTAACCTCAAAGTCTACATCGTCTTCACCCCTTGAAATAGAGATCTCTTAGGATTCAAAGACTGAGAGTTGGAATCTCTGATTACTCCAAACATTTTTATTCACGATTTAATAGAAGGTTTTTTCAGACTCAGAGAACTCATTCACAGTTGAAATTCCGTTTAGTATCCTTTGATCTCAACGTAGTGACTAGAAAAAATATGCAAAATAAAGGGAGCACGGAGAATTCTTATAAGTACATGTCTGATTAACTAACACCGATAAGAAAGGGTACAAAGAAAAACCCTTCTTTATTTAACAGAAAGTTTAAATCTTAGAAGACCGGAGTAAAATTAATACGTGTTTTTTAAGTTTAAGAACTCTTACGAAAGATAATGAATTATCTTACCTTACCACACTTAATGAAATTTTGAGTCGGTGTTCCATTCTTTTTAACTCTTTAAGAATAAATTCAATAAAGTTTTCTTTTTGTCTTATAGTTATTTATATTTTTGAAAACTCACTCCCCTGGTAACGTGGACCCTAAAACTTTTATACATATATACAAATATGTATACATTTCATTTTTTTTTTGTAAAATTTTTTTATCCGTAGTAGAGGTTCTGGTCCTATGGTGAATTAAAAGTAAATTTAGGGTTTTATAAGGTTTCTTTTCACTCCTTTTCTTTCAACGGACGTTACGTTTTCTGGAAACGTTTATTATCCAATTACTTATGAAATAGACTCATAACTGTTCATACCTCAAGTGATTTTAGAATTCTTTCTTCATAGATCTATTTCTGGGGGACCAGTAAATATGTAATAAGTATGTATTTGATACGAGTTATTCTCAAACTCCTATGGAATTAATTTCTACGAATACTATTTTTATCCTGATCTTTGTTTTTTATACGTTATCTTAAGTCTTCATTTATACTCCCAATCACACTCAGTCCTTCCGGTTTCGTTTACTTTTATGATTTTATAACCCCCAAGAGTAATTATATTAATTAGTTAAGGTGATGGATCTCAAATTAAGAGATATGATTTGGTCCTCTTTTTTCAAACCCCGTACAAAAAATAAACTTAAGTAATAACACTATTACAGTAGTATTCACCTTCTGTTGCTTACAGAAGTTACAAAAATTTTCTTCGTTTATATATAAAATACATATACAAATGATATACCTAGGAACCTCTTCCGTTACCGTGGGGTGAGGTCATGAGAACGGACCTCTCAGGGTACCTGTCTCCTCGGACCATCCGACGTCAGGTACCCCAGTGACTCCCAGCCTGTGTTGACTCACTGAAGTGAAAGTGAAAAGTGAAAGTACGTAACCTCTTCCTTTACCGTTAGGTGAGGTCACAAGAACGGACCTCTTAGGGTCCCTGCCCCCTCGGAGTACCGAAGGCAGACACCCCAGCGTGTCTCAACCTGTGCTGACTTCGTTGAATCGTATCGTGTCGTATACTATCAATTCACGTAGTATAATTTATCACTAAAATATATTATTAATTATTTATACATTTGTGACAATGTGTCACCACTTTTTCCCCTCGAACCTTATTATTTATATTCCCAAATTTAGTCAAGACCATACATGGTTGATATTCTATGACTTTTAACATGAACTGAAAACTTTAGAGTTTTATTAAAGAAGTAACAATTTTTTAAGTATTATTATACCCCTGATAAGACTTTCAATTTAAAAACTATTTTTAATATACTTCACGGATTCTCCGATCGTGAAATGTAAAGTTAATGAGTAGAGAACCATCCGATTTTATTATGAGAAAAGGAACATATAATTAACTAATCTCAAGTATTTTTGATATTTAACTCTCAACCCTTTAGGTAAATAGAAACGTTTTATAGTTACAGAATGGACTAGAAAGATATCCTTGACCTGTCCTATTGTCTTAATAAATGAGATCACTTTTAAATCTAATATTTACCATAGACAAAAAGTGACTTTAGAATAGTGAAATTTACAATCTAGAAATTTAAGGTATCTTGTCTCCCCCTTTTTTTAGATCTTTCAATCTACAGAAATTTCTTTTAAACTCTCGGACTCAATGTAGAACCTATCTTTTCAGTATCTAGACAATGTTGTGATTGTAACACGGACCTACTTCAGGGTGTCGTGACCCGGTGTCTCACCAAAGAAGTTTTTCTAGTTCTTAGCCCACTTTCCCTAACCTCCTGTCGATCCTAAGTCCGATGAAGTTCTACAATTGTTTAATCTTAAAATAGAAGATCACTGTCAAGGTCAGAAGATCCGGGGTTACTAGACATTAAAGAAGACTCTTATATGTTGATTCAGTTCTTGAGTTCAAGAAATAGAACCAAATGAAGGACTTCTGTTATTTGTGATAATTGGACCTCCAATAATAAGGACTTCTCGTCCTTATTATTACGAAATCCAGATGGTCTTTATCCCCCAAGGGCACCTATTTACCAGTTCCGTGTCATATGTTGAGTCGGAATTCAGAGATCTGTAGATTTCGTTAGAGACATGACTAATATGACAAACTTGTAAAAAACGAGACTCAATAAGAAGGATTGTATAAACCTGTCGAAGAATTCACAAAAAGAGAAAAAATAATATAAAAAGTAAATAGGTGTAATTGAAATTTTCAAACCTATTAAGTATTTTCATCTTTTTACAGAGAATTCTGTTGGTACTTACAAAACCTATAAAGAAAGGTCAGAAAGAGAGATAAGACAGACTGACTAAATTCAAAATGTTTGTTACAAAAATTGACAAGACAAAGACAAAAATGGATTAACAAAAAGTTATTAACTTTATGGTCAAACATAATTATATTTAAAGAGTGTTTATAATATAATTGTCCATGTATCACTGGGTCCTTTACTGATACATATCAATATATTGTTAAGAGGGTCTTAATCTGTTCTTACTTTTTGAGATTTTCTATTAAAAGTTATTACGGTTTCTAGATCATTTTCACCTTAATCGGTTATATGTCTGTGTTTCATTTGGTTAAAATAATCTTTGATGGTTTTTAGAATTTTTTTTTTTTTTTTTGGAAGTAAGGGAATAAGGGTATAAGACCCTGAGGTAAAATCCCTACATTTCAATTTACCCCTTTTGTAAATTCCGTGTTACTTTAAACTGTCTCATAAAAACAACTGACGAAGACTTTTCCATATGATCGTAACGTTATCATTATTTTTAATAAAGGAGACATGGTAAAAAATTGGAAGGGAGGAAGGGGTGAGGTAAACTTTCGGAATTTTGTCTAGTCACCATAGAGAAATTTTTCATACGTTCATTTTATAAAACGTCGCTAATAGATTCTCAACAATCCTATGGTTTACGTGTGGTGTAAATAACAGATATTCATTAAAAGTTTATCCTTAGTGGAAAATCCTCTACAAGGTAACTTTTCTTATCTCTCCTATAAATTGAACTAACCGTAGAGGGAAGACTTTGGCGTCATATAAGTCTGGGGTCTGTTGACTTCAAGGAAGTTCCGGATATAGTATATAAATTAGGGTCTCTTTCTCATTCAATTATGTACACGGATGTCTTTTAGTTTAAGGTCAGAATCTTGGTTCATTTTCATATAGGACGGTATGGGTTGTGAAGGATAGGTGAAATTTTACATATGGATGTTTACATATGGACGTTGAAGTTATACAAGTATGAAGATGAAAGGTAGTCAAGTTGAGTCAGCGAGTTAGCACAGGTTGAGAAACGCTGGGGTACTTGGTGTCGTGTTGTCCCAAGGAACAGGTAGTGGTTAAGGTCCTCAGGTGGTTTTGGGTACAGGTAACACAGTCACTACGGTAGTCGGTAGAGTAGGAGACAACAGGGGAAGAGGAGGAAGGAGGGTCGTAGTCTCAGGAAAGTTTACTCAGTTGAGAAACGTACTCCACTGGTTTCATGACCTCAAAGTCGAAATCGTAGTAAGGAAGGTTTCTTTAGGGTCCCGACTAGAGGAAGTCTTACCTGACCAACCTATAGGAACATCAGGTCCCCTGAGAGTTCTCAGAAGAGGTTGTGGTGTCAAGTTTTCGTAGTTAAGAGGTCGCGAGTCGAAAGACGTGTCAGGTTAAGAGTGTAGGTATGTACTGGTGACCTTTTGGTATCGGAACTGATCTGCCTGGAATCAACCGTTTCATTACAGAGACGAAAACTTATCGATAGATCCAACCAGTATTGAAAGGAAGGTTCCTCATTCGTAGAAAATTAAAGTACCGATGTTAGTGGTAGACGTCACTAAAACCTCGGGTCTTTTTATTCAAGTCGGTGACAAAGGTGACAAAGGGGTAGCTAAACGGTACTTCACTACCCTGACCTACGGTACTAAAATCAAAAGACTTACAACTCGAAATTCGGTTTTAAAAGTGAGAGGAGAAAGTGAAAGTAGTTCTCCGAGAAATCAAGAAGTGAAAGACAGTATTCCCACCATAGTAGACGTATAGACTCCAATAATAAAGAGGGTCGTTAGAACTGAGGTCGAACACGAAGGAGGTTGGGTCTCAAAGAGTACTACATGAGAGATATATTCAACTTCTGTCCCACTGTTATATGTCGGAACTATATGAGGAAAAGGATAAACCTTGGTCAGACAAGAAGGTACAGGTCAAGATTGACAACGAAGGATTAGACATATGTCCAGAGAGTTTTCCGTCCAGTCTACCAGACCATAAGGGTAGAGAAAGTCTTAAAGGTCAAATAACACTAGGTGTGTCAGTTTCCGAAACCGTATCACTTATTTCGTCTTTATCTACAAAAAGACCTTGAGAGAACGAAAAGACTAGTCGGTCGTCTACAACTGTTAAACTAGAGAACAAGGAGACGGAAAAGATTTTGGTCGAACTTGTAGACCTTCAAGTGCCAAGTACATAACGACTTCGGACCGAACCTCTTAAACCCCGTAATGAAATGATCGTACACTCTACTCACGTTGACACGTCATCAACCTCGTAAGAAACCGTAACGGAAAGAAACCCTAACCTTAATTTTGACTGGAAAAGGTCAGGACACCGGTAACGACTCAAAAGGTTTGACGACTTTATAACTCACGTAGTGAAAGTGTCGTAGTAGGAAATCTTAAACTTTATCGAGTTGACCCTAAGGTAGTGGAGGTGATCGAAACAAACATCACTACGAAAGAAAAAAAAAAAAAAATTTAAAATTTTAGAAATTAAGAATGCACGCAAGGGTTTGTACTTGGGGGGAGGGTGGAGGGAGGGGTGTTGTAGAGAGACCCAGTAGGGGTACGTGGTCGGGGTTCGTACGACGTGGGACGCAGTCTGTATCTGACCACTAAGTCAAGAATGTACTATCATATGTACAATCTTACGGTAAGAGGGTTTAGTAGGGTGGGAGAGGGAGAGGGAGACTCAGGTTTTCAGGCAATATGTGTAGACACAGAAAAAAGGACAGAACGTATGTCCCAGCAGTAACGGTAGAAGGATTTAAGGTATATATACACAATCATATGACATAACCACAAAAAGAAAGACCGAATGAAGTGAGACATATTAGCCGAGGTCAAAGTAGGTAGAGTAGTCTTGACTAAGTTTACTTAAGAAAAATTGCCGACTCATTATGAGGTAACACATATACATGGTGTCGAAAGAATAGGTAAGTAGACGACTACCTGTAGATCCAACAAAGGTACAGGACCGATAATATTTGTCACGACGTTACTTGTAACCCCATGTACACAGAGAAAGTTAAGACCAAAGGAACCATACATACGGGTCGTCACCCTAACGACCCAGTATTCCATCAAGATAAACGTTAAAAAAGTCCTTAGAGGTGTGACAAGAGGTATCACCGACATGATCAAACGTAAGAGTGGTTGTCACATCCTCCCAAGGGAAAAGAGGTGTGGGAGAGGTCGTAAATAACGAACGTCTAAAAACCTAGCATCTGTAAGACTGACCACACTTCACCATGGAGTAACACCAAAACTAAACGTAATACGAAAGATTCCGGGTGAACTGAAGTGTAAGGTCCTACAGACCGAGATCCACTCACTAGTGTGGTAGCACTAATAGACCCAACACTACTAGAAAAAACGTGTCAAGAAGACACATAAGAACGGTGGAGAAGAATTACAGAAGACGAAGACAATCCAGGTATCGTAAAGACAGGAAATAACTCGGGTATAAACGTACTTTACAAGGGAACCATAGAGATTAAAAGAACTTCTCTAGAGATCAAAAAGGGTTAGACAACAAAAGGAGATAAAGAAACGTGACTAGTGACTCCTTCTGAAAGAATAGAGAGGAACGATAAGAAACCTTGAGACGTAAGTCAACGAATATAGAAAGGAAAAAAGGAAACGAAAAGTGAAGAAAAGAAAAGTGTCGATAAACATTCCGGAGGAGTCTGTTAGTAAAACAAAAAAACGTAAAGAAAAAGAACCCCTTACGGAACTAGGGAGAGAGGACATGTTATAGTACTTGGAGGTAGGTATCAAGTAGTCCGTGAGACAGATAGTCTAGATCAGGGAATTTAGATAAAGAGTGAAGGTCACGTATTAGTATTCCCTAAACTAAATCCAGTATGGACTTACAAGATTACTAAAAGGGGGTGAAAGAAGTTAAAATCAGAATTAAATCGTTATTCCTCAAGTACTAGACTCGGTGTCAGTCCAGGACCAGAACAAAAACGAGTGACTGACATATCTCGAAAAGGTAGAAGCCGACATTTCTTATATTACTTAGACTAAAACCATAGTTGGCAGACCACTACAGGTAATCATCTCAGAAGAGAAGACAACAACCTTCTCCCACAAACGATACTGGTCACACAAGAGAAGTGACTTGAGATAATCGAAAACAGGACGAAGTAAGACATGAGGTTCCGGTTTAAACGGACAATGAGGTCCACAAAGAACTGAAGGATGAAAACGTAAGGTCAGGGGATATTACTTTTCCTGTAGAAAAAACCCACAATCAAGATCTTCCAGAACATCCAGAAGTATCTTGACAAGTTGAAGACGAAGAAGTCGCAGTGAACAACCCCGTATCTGAACATAATGTAGCACTATAACTTACCGAACGGAACCTTTACTTGTCTCTAGTAAGACAGTAAAAACTCTAACGTAGGTTCATGACGTAAACCTGAGAAAACAACTGATACTACCGATGAGGTAAAGAAGATTCCCTAAGGACGGGTGTCATCATCTATATTACCAGTAGACTCAACTTAAGTGGGTAAGGTCAGGTAGAATTAAACGACTAAGGATCTTACAACTACAAGTAAGAACAGTAGAGGACAAACTAGTGAAGGTTAAACGGAACTAAGTACCTGGATTATAAGGTCCAAAGATACGTTATAACGAGAAATGTCGTAGTCTGGAACGAAGATAGTGGTTAGTGTAGGTGTTGACCCACAACCAAAACGAAACCCAGGTATGGAAGTAAGAAAGACCTCAATAAAGAGGTGACTAGAGGTCATCGTATAACCCGTGGATGGGTCAACCCCTCAAGTAGAAAGTCACAGGATAGATAAACGGAAAAGTATAAAAAGTACCCCAAGAGTTCCGTACTTATGACTTCACCAAACGGTAAGGGAAGAGGTCACCTGGTGTAAGACAGTCTGGAGAGGTGGTACTGGGCAGACAGAACCCACCGGGGTGTTTCGTACCGAATCAAAGTGACTCAATCTGTTCCGACACCAGGTACACTAGTCTAACCGATCAACAGACACTGACACCAAAGTCAGACAGACGGGAGACTACGGGAGAGAGTCACGGATGGTAGAATGAACCAAAAGAAAATGGAACCTACAACCCATAGAGAAGTACCGAGAAAACCGTTTCGCGTCGACGACGAGGAATGGAACCTGTACCCCATCGATGAAAGGTATCGGTTGTCTATACATTTGTAAGATAATACGATTAACTTAACAGAATTGTAGGATTTGATCAGAAAAGTATCTTTCGTCGTATAATAACAAGTAACGATTCAACAGAGACTGAGACTCTAGGGTACCTAACGTCGTGTGGTCCGAAGGTATTGGTTGTGATAGAGGGCCTCACACGAGTTCAAGTACAGGTAACTCAACTACTACGATAGATTGTTAGATTAGGAGACGAAAACTAGTATAAAAAGGAGATTACTATAAAAAATTCGATCCATGTAACAGGACTCCAGCCTCTCCACAAAACTTTTATTATCAGAAAGTGAATAAATAAAATTTCTTTTCCAGTAGATGATTATAGATGATCAATTTTAAAAAGTTTAATTTCAATAATATAGGTATGAGATACCACGTGTTGAGTCTAGAACTCGGTCAGAGATTAAGAACAAAACCTTTTATAACTCGGATTGACTTTTAAGTTGTTTATCTTCTCCTTATTGAAAGTATACCTGTCTTTATTTTCCATTTGAGGGGACTCACATTAAAACAACAAACATAGAGAAATTTTAGTTTTCTTGGGTTTTGATTAACGTTATATAAATGTATCTGTAGAGTGAAGTTTCAGGGTGGTTTTACAAATCAAAACGTAACAAACGATAAGTTAATATTAGGATGTATCTTAACTTTGTGGTCACCGTATAAGGTTACTATAGTCTCTCTCCACCAGATTTTCCGGAACGATAAGTACACGAAGATATGTTAGTCGTAATTGTCGTGGACCTTTGTACAATTATTTAAGTCCAGAATCTAGAGTGAAGTCCAGGTGGCTACCTCTTATAAAATGTTTCTAAAGGGTACACTGAATAGGTATATAATTTATACATTTATAAGGTGATCTACCAACCAAAATGTAAGGTGATCGACCGACTAAAAGAAGGAGTCAACGTATTATCTTAGTAGACCTCTCGAGATAAAGTTTTCTATGGAATAAGAGTGAGGAATCAGTTGAACGTATTAAATCCCTCCCGGGACCACCGAGTCTCCAATTTCACAGAAGGACCTTACGTCCTCTGGAGCCAAGCTAGGGACCCAACCCTTCTAGGGGACCTCTTTCTTTACCGTTGGGTGAGGTCATGAGAACGGACCTCTTAGGGTACCTCCCTCCTCGGAGCATCCGATGTCAGGTACCCCAGCGTTTCTCAGCCTGTGCTGACTCGCTGATGTGAAAAGTGAAAGTGAAAGTTGTTGGTACGTCAATTTTTTTCTCCTTACATTTCAGTCTTTCACTTCTAAATTTATCATCAAACAAGCGAATGAGACAAACTTTTGTGAAAGATACTTGAAATAAAGGGAGTCCCTTAATGTCACTATTTTATTCATTATACACACTCGTATAATTATTTGACATTATATGATTTGATTCAATAAGAATTACTGACTGTCCATATTTTAGTTTATTTAGTCGTAAAAATTCTTTAATTTTAAAAGATAGAGGTTTTATTATTATAAGTCTCATACATGCACTCAGTTGACTAAAACTTTATTGTTTACAAATAATTCTACGTTTATCAAGAAGGGACTGAGTCTTGAACATGTAGTATTAGAGTCCTTATCCTTAGTCCTCAAACATAAAAATTATTTAATGGTTACATTAATAACACAGAGAAAATAGGGGACTGAATACTCGATCTTCTCCTTAAACTTTTCGATTTGAGTGTTGATATTTGTGTGACATCGATCATGACTGTGCGAATAACCGGAAGGACGTCACTAGAGAATGAAGTATACTATTATGACATATCTAAGGAATTTGGGTGCAGAGAAGACTTAATGAGGTCCGTGTTTTATTTTACCTTTCCTGGTTGACCTGTCTGTAACTCAAGTGAAATGTCCCTGAAAGATTCATAGGTTCTCGGCTTTTTAAGGATAAGTACTACAAGAACCACTACATGTACCACTAGGAGGACCCCTTGTCGTGAAACTAGTAGGAGTGAGAGGACCTAAGGGCGGAAGTGTGGGGATACATGAAGAAAGAGTCATTGGAAAGGAAAGAACTGTAAAACATGTGTAGGAGGAAATAGGGGAGTTGTTACTATGTGAAAGATAGTCTCTTTTTTTTGTAGAGGGAGTGATCTACACAACAAGTCTACAGACAGAGGAAGTGGTACCGTAGATGTCTCACACATGAAGATCGTCACTACCGTATACTGGCAATGCATCGGTAGACGTAGGGAAACTCTATAGGATAGTAGTACTCGTTCCGTGAAACATAAGTCTACCGTCGAGAGAGTACCCCTAACCCGAAAGAGTTGAGTAACTGTGTTTGTTAAGAACGTCATGCCAACGGGAAGACACCCTTTTTACAGTAGTTAGTAAAACAGACACTTTATAACCGGAAAGAGTTCGATCGAACGTGTCTATAAAGGAACTTACTCTAATGAGATTACAATCCGTTACAGTATAAAAACAAACAAGGTAATGACAACTAAAGGTAGAGGATGTAAAAGTAGGAAAGATGACATGATTCTTAGTTAAGTCGACCTCCTTCTTTTTTCCGAAAAAGGTGGACGAGTCGGGTGTAATGTCACCACTGATACAAAATACCCAGTTAGGAGAAATACATATATTTCGGTTTCAGGTTTCTATGACGAAGACTGTTTGACTAACGAGAGACGATACCTCATCAGTGTGGCTACGAGTTAGGATAGTAGATATCGGACTCTTTATGTCTCCACGTACTACGATACTTTTTTAACTGTCGATCTGTCAAGACCTTCTTTCCTACTCCTTTAATGTAGAAACTCGAAAACGTGTTTTATTCGAATATATCACCTCTATTCAAAAAGTTATATTTACCTTCTTACCTTTAATTCCTATATACATTTTAATATCTTAAATTCACAATTTTTCTTTAAAGTGTCATTATTAGATGGAAATAGTAAATACTTTTATTGTATTTTTACATCCCTGTTGATCACAATCTTCACCCTCATTTGAAAATCTTTGTTTTAACTTTATTTCGAAAAGTTTTTTTTTAGGTCTCGTGTGCAGATGTATTGGATATTTTGTATATAAAAGTGAGGGGAAAAACTCCTTTGATAAACTAAAGTACAAAAAACAAATAAAAACCAAAGACAAAATGGGTCTCTGAAATAGACCAGGGTTGGTTCAGGAAGACCATGTATAAAAGGAAAAAGAAAGGGAGTGACAAAAAGAGGGTAGACGAGACGTACGTGATACGACGTAAGTGATATATCAATTGGTTTATATAGTCCAAGAAAGTAGGGATTCCTGTTGTAAAATACAGTGAAATGGGCGTAATACTATCTAGAGGATTCCACTGTAGTATCAGTGGATTAATTTCTGTGAAACAATATAGAAGACTTTTAGGAAGGTTTTGAATGGATTTCATTTTATGATAAATGTTATCGGTTCTATACTTTCGTTGAATATACAGGTGGTCGTCTACTTCCCTATTTCTTCTACACCATGTGTGTGTGTGTGTGTGTGTGTGTGTGTGTGTGTGTGTGTGTGTGTGTGTGTAAACCCCGAAGGGACCACTGAGTCTACCATTTCTTAGACGGACCTTACGTTCTTCGGATCCAAACTAGGGACCCAACTCTTCTAAGGGATCTCTTACCTTACCGATGGCTGAAGTCATAAGACCGGACTTTTTAAGGTCTGTCTCCTCGGGCCACCCGGTGTCAGGTACCCACATGTCTAACCCTGTACTGACTCGCTGAATGTCAAAGTATATAATCTTCTAAACGTACATGTAGTAATAAGACTCTCCACCCTCATTAATTGTTTTCACCAAGGTGTTAATTAAAGAACACTCGATATTGAAGAAAGGTTTTACGTCAAAATCTTTGTAGCGGTATATGTAAAACGAAAAATATCAAAGTATATAATTTTAAATAACTGATATTCCTGTATAACTTTATTTTAAGATGAACACTAGTTTATTTTATAATGGTGAAACATTCTTTTTTACTTTTCTATGATCATATCCCTGTCACTTCACTATCTTCCATTACACTTAGTTTTCTTTACCCTCGTTTTAATGTATGTCCCCTACTTTATTGTTCATTTGTATGTTCCATATCACTCTCGGTCCAAAGATGATCACCTCCGTATTTTATATGTTTTTCTCCTTTTTGATCTTATTCGAGACACCATAACCTAATCTTAATCTCTGTTACACTCGAGTGACGGAAGTTATATATGTATATCTTTCATTATGTGTATATCTTTCTATCTATCTAACTATATCCATGTATAAATCTTTAGTTGTTACCTATATTTACAAACATTTACATGTATATAAATGTACATGTGTACATGTATTCTTTTCGTGTAAATAAGGGGTTTATACGGGTGACTCTCCCGAACCCTAGTCACTATGTAATTATCATTAACATGTAGATAACGGTCTAAAACTAAAGATTCACATTATGAAAAGGTGATTTCTCCTTGGTTCCGATTACGGTTCTTACCACGACCGTTTTTAGAATTGGAACCACACCAAAAGAAGGACAAAGAGTAAGAAGACTAATGACTATAAGAACACTAACATATAAATAAAAAGTAGTTTAAATCTTTTAAAGGTAGGTGATAAAGAAATCTATGTAAAAACGGTTACGTAAACGAAAAAACATGAGGTTAATGTACATATAGTCTGATGAATTTCGGAAGAGTGGGTTAGACAAGTGAAAAAGTCAGTAAAAGAGAAACAGAGTAAACGAAATAAAATTTCTCAATGATAACATATGGACACCGGTTAAGTACAACTACATACCGTTTTTGGTAGTGTTATAACATTTTATTAATAGGACTTAAATACTTTTATACGAGTTGTAGTGAGTAATAATCTCTTTATGTTTAGTTTTGGTGTTACTCCATGGTAAAGTGCGGTCAGTCTTACCAACGATAGTTTTTCAGATGTTTGTTATTTACGACCTCTCGTATGTCGTTTTTCCCTTGGGAGAATGTGACAACCACCCTTACGTTTGATCCTGTCGGTGATACCTCTTATCACACCTCTAAGGAATTTTTTGACCTTTATCTTGACGGTATACTGGATCGTTAGGGTGACGAGCCGTATGTGTGGTTCCTTTGGTCTTAACTTTCTCTGTGTACATGGGGTCACAAGTAGTGTCGTGACAAATGCTATCGGTTCTGTGTCTTCGTTGGATCTACAGGTAGTCGTCTACTTACCTATTCTTTTAACACCATGTACATGTGTTTCCTTATAATGAGTCGATAATTTTTCTTACGTAAACGTAGTCACCTACGTAAACTTACTCCGCCTATTTTGACCTCGGATAATATGTCCCACTTCATTCAGTCTTTCTTTTTGTGGTTATGTCATATAATTGCGTATATTACCTTAAATCTTTCTACCATTGCTACTGGGATATACGCTCTGTCCTTTTCTTTGTGTCTATATTTCTTGTCTGAAGACCTGAGACACCCTCTTCCACTCCCACCCTACTAAACTCTTTTATCGTAACTTTGTAAATATAATGGTATACATTTTATCTAACGGTCAGGTCCAAGTTACGTGCTCTGTCCCACGAGTCCCGACCACGCGACCCTACTGGGACTCCCTACCCTATCCCTCCCTCCACCCTCTCCCCAAATCCTACCCCTTGTGTACATGTGGGTACCGACTAAGTACAGTTAGTTACATACCGTTTTTGGTGATGTTATAACATTTCATTAATCGGGGGTTAATTTTATTTAATTAATTAATTTTTATTTATTTACTTGAAGTTTTTTATTTCAATGATAACGGGACTAAAGTTCAAAAGAAAGGAAGTCGTCACAGGTTAATAAAACTAGGGCGGGTTTCATACCATCTATATAAACATAATCTATATCGGTAGTAAGGATCTAGATTAATTAATAGAAAAATTCTGTACACGATATAGAAATTTATAGTAGAAAACATAGAGTTTACTGTACGAGCTCAAAAAGAGATGGAAAAATTGATATACTCTATATTAGTCTTATTGAAAATTTACAACATAGGTCATTAATATAGTCACGATACAAACACAAAAAATTTATAGATGAAAGAAAAAAGTCGAAATAATTCATAAATCCATTTGAGACCCTCAACCACTACCTGTCCCTCCGGACTGTACGACGTCAGGTATCCCAGTGTTTCTCAGCCTGTGCTGACTTGTTGACTTGACTTGTTGATTTTTCATGTTGATAAATCCAACATGTTTCACCGAAGAAAATCCACATATTACACAACCAAAATAAAAGTTGGAATACACTGGAGAATTTTAGTAAGGGAGGTCAGAAGAATCTACTAGGAAGGGGTCCGAGGTCAATCAAAGAAGTATATGGACGTCACTATTCATGAGTAGACTTTCACGTCCCGACAGCGAAATCTAGAGGTCTCAAGAAAAGAAGACGACGAAGGAGGAGAGACCTAAAACTGAACTTTTGATCGACGGAACAAGAGGGACCGAAGAGTTGAGGTAGGGGATTTGGGAAAAGTCTACCCAAGGGAAAGGAATAAAATAATGGACCTTTGAGTGAGTTCTTCCATTCGACCTTTTTAATATCCCGAATGAAGTAATTAAAGAGTAGAGGGTCCCTAGTGACGGGATAGAACGAACTACAAGTTGTAGACTTTTTTTTACCATAAAGTACAAAATCCCAACCCCCCCGTAATAAAAATCACGAAGTCCATCTTTCCGTTTATACCAGGGGAATGAGAAAGAACCAATCTTTGTCTTTACATTGAGGAGGGGTGGATAGACAGGGGACGTTTTCTTTATAAAAAACATATAAGGTCACACTCACCGTTACCTTCCATCTATTACACCCTGTTTCTCTTCTCTGTCCTTCTGTCGTTTTCTCTCCTTCTCTGTAGAACCCCATAAAATACGAATACAGGGATTCATCGGTCTCATTTATCCAGATCTGAATGTTATATCATTATCCACAACGAGTTATGTTAACTTTAGTGTTCATTTAAATCTGACTGACTTCAATCTTAGATCGGTTTTATTTCTATTTTTTATATGACATAGTTTATTAGGGACTAAGATAGTTTCACTATTTAGATTGTATAATCTACTGTCTGTCCACCAGAAAACCTACACGTTTTTTCTTGAAATTGACAATAATATTCATATAATTTATTTGATACGGATAAAGTATCTTCTCTTTTAATCTGAGTTTACAAATTTGTATTGGTTTATGGTGAGTCGTAAATATACTTTTGGTTTAAACTTAAGAAATGAGGTCTAGGGTTCATATGACAAGAAAGGGATGTGATGTTGAGACTAGTTAATATCTTTTTGTATTGGTTAGTAGAATATGTATAAATAGGATTTTGAGTATAGTAGATATGAATCCCGAGTTAAAGGTAGAGACACGTTTCCTGCAAATCTATATATCGAAATCAGGACTAAAGACAGGACCTAAAATGTTTAGACAGAAGAAATGATTATACAGATTTATGACGAAGAGTGAAACAAGTGTTTGGAAAGATAAATAGTATTAGACAAGGTTATAGACAAATTATGTCTCCGTCAGATACACATCTGAAATTTTCCTTAACTAATAAAGAATGTGTCCTATTTGGTAATTGTAACTGAAGGTTAGGGAGGTAAGGTAACATAAATAAAAAAAAATTAAAAATAAAAATAATATAAAATGAAATGTTATGACATAACCAAAACGGTATGTAACTGTACTTAGGTGGTGCCCACATGTACTCAAGGGTTAGGACTTGGGGGGAGGGTGGAGGGTGGGGTATAGTAGAGAGACTTAGTAGGGGTACGTGGTCGGGGTTCGTAGGGTATAGGACATTCTTTTTCATTACGATAGGGTAGGATTATAATTTACATAATTTTATTGGTTTATTAGGTCATGATCAGTATTCGTTATTTTCTTACTCTTTTGGTGCTAATAGATGTTACACATGATGATTTCAAATAAGTTTAACCCGTCTGGTTTGGTGTTATAATTATGACTATTATGAAAGTCTTCGGAATTCTGTAGAAGTGCTTGATTTCCCTTTTTTTTACTTTCACAATCAGCGAATTCAGTACAGACTGAGAGATGTTGGAGGACTTGATATCGGGTGATCCGAGGAAACAGGTTCCCTAAGAGGTCCGTTATTTGACTTTACCCAACGGTAAAAGAAGAGGTCTCCTAGAAGGGTTGGGTCCCTAGCTTGGGTCTCGAGAATTCTGTATTAGTATACGAATGTCTGAAACCACTTCAACCAACGTCTTTACATGGGTGAACCTCTATTATCTGGGTTCCTGTCTATTAACTTTAGAAATTTTCGTTATGTTTGAAACTAAACCTTCTCAGGTATATCTTTGCCCCAAAAACTTCTAACCTATTAAAAATAGAGGAGTGGGTGTCTAGTGTATGTGGGACCAGAATGTTTCTGTCATTTTCGGATTAGAAACTTACTTCCGTCTACTTAAGGTTGTACTGATCAACCTTAATTATTGACGGAGTTAAAGTAGTGACACTATCGACAATGAATATATATGAGACTAACAAACAACAAGTCAGTGAGTCAGTACAGACTGAGACACTTTGGTACCTGACTTCGTGTGGTCCGAAGGGACAGGAAGTGGTAGAGGATCTCGAACGAGTTTGAGTACAGGAAACTCAGTTACTACGGTAGGTTGGTAGAAGAGGAGACAACGGGGGAAGAGGAGAACAGAAGTTAGAAAGGGTCGTAGTCCCAGAAGAGATTAGTCAGTCTAGAAGTGTAGTCCACCGGTTTCATAACCTCAAAGTCCGAGTCGCAGTCAGGAAGGTTACTTATAAGTCCTGACTAAAGGAAATCCTAACTGACCAAACTAGAGAAACGTCAGGTTCCCTGAGAGTCTCAGAAGAAGTTGTAGTGTTAGTTAAGAAACCGTGAGTCGGAAGAAATACCAGGTTGAGAGTGTAGGTATGTACTGATGACCTTTTTGTTATCGAAACTGATGTGCCTGAAACAACCGTTTTATTACAAAGACGAAGAATTATACGATTCAAACAGTATCGAAAAGATGGTTCCTCATTCGAAGAAAATTAAAATTCTTCTTTTATTTCAAACGGTGACGAAGGTAAGAAAGGGGTAGATAAAGGATACTTCATTACCCTGGTCTACGGTACCTGACATCATAAGGTCCGAAGGGACAGGAAGTGATAGAGGACCTCAAATGAGTTTGAATACGGGTAACTCAGTCACTACGGTAGGTTAGTAGAGAAGGACAGTGAGGGAAGAGGAGAATGGGAGTTAGAAAGGATCGTAGTCAAGAAGTGTATTCTACCGGGAAACGAAGTCGAAGTGGTAGTCGGGAAGGTCACTTGTGTTCCAACTATAGAAAGTCCTAACTGATCAATCTAGAGAAGTGTCGGGTTCCCTGAGAGTTCTCAGAAAAGGTCGTGGTGTAATACTTTCGTAGTTAAAACACCGTAAGTCGGAAGAAATACAAGGTCGAGAATGTAGGTATGTACCGTTGACCTTTTTTTGTATCGAAACTGATATGTCTGGAAACAGTCGTTTCACTACAGAGACGAAAAATTATACGACAGATCCAAACAGTATTAAAAAGAAGACTCCTCGTTGGTAGAAAATTAAAACACCGATGTCAGTGACAAACGTCACTAAAATCTCGGGTTCTTTTATTTTAGATAGTAACAAAGGTGACAAAAAGGTTAGATAAACGTTACTTCACTATCCTGGTCTACAGTACTAGAACCGATAAAATTATAACTCAAAATTCGGTCGAAAAAGTGAGAGGAGGAAGTGGAAGTAGTTCTCCGAGTAATCAAAGAAAAGTGAAAGACGGTAATCTTACCGTAGAAGATGTATACACTCCAACAACTGTAAATAGGACTATTAGAACTGAGGTCGAACACTAAGTGGGTCGGGACGTAAAGAGTGTTACATGAGACGTATATTCAATTTATTCGTCTCATTTTTATATGTCGGGACTGTATAAGGAAAGGGTTAAAACTTGGTCAGATAATAAGGTACAGGGTAAGATTGACAACGAAGAACTGGACGTATGTCCAAAGAACCCTCCGTCCATTCCACCAGACCATAAGGGTAGAGAATTTTTTAAAAGGTGTCCAATAACACTAGGTGTATTAGTTTCCGAAATAGTAACAGTCACTTCGTCTTTATCTTTAAAAGAATTTAAGAGAACGAAACAGATACTCGGTTTCCTACAACCGTTAAACTAGAGACCAAGGAGATGGAAAAGATTTCAGTTGAATATGTAGACCTTCAATAGTCAATTACATGACAACTTTGGATCGAACTTACTAAAAGTCGGAACTATCGTACACTTTACTCACGTTAACATGTCATCAAACTTGTAAGAAACCGTAACGGGAAACCCTGACGTTACTTTTGACTGGAAAAGGTTAGGACACCGGTAACTACTCAAAAGGTTTAAACAACCGTATTATTCGCGTCGAGAAATTGTCGTAATAGAAAATCCTAAACTTTATCGAGTCACCATTAAGGTAGTGAAGGTGATCGAAACTAGTAGTATTACGAAGGATTCCAGGTGAACTGAAGTGTGAGGTCCTACAGACCGAGGTGCACTTACTGGTGTGGTAACACCAATAGGTTCAGTAATTCTACAAAAGACATGTGAAGACACATAAGAACGGTGTAGAGGAATTAGAGAAAACGAAGACAATCCAGGAACGGTAAAGACAAGAAATAACACGGGTAGAAAGGAACTTTACAAGGGAACCATAGAAATTAAAAAAGTTTTTCTGGAGATCGGAAAGAGCAAGATAACAAAAGGAGATAATTGTTACGACTTTTTCTTCAATTTGATCAAACTATTCCGACGGTATTGTTTTGTAATGTCTAACCTACAGAATTTTTTTGTTTAAATAAACGAGTGTCAAGACCTTTCAGATTTTACAACCACCCAAACTAAAGAGGATTACGGAAAGGAATTGAATGTCTATAAGTGGAAGAGTAATACAGAAAAGGAGACACCCACTCGTAGAGACCACATAAATACACGTAGGTTTACAAGAAAAGAATATTAGTGTGTTGAGTCTAACATATTCCTGGATGTGATTACCGGAGTAAAATTAAATTGGTGGAAAAATTTCCGGTAAAGAGATTTACGTCTGTGTAAGATTCCATGATCCGTAACCCCCCTCCTCCCTTTACCCTCGATCTGAAAGTTGTATTCGTTTTTTGTGTTAAGTCACGTAAAGATATGTGATTGTTATTTGATAGACTTTTTCGTATTTACTTTGTTAGGGTGAATGTTACAGTGGTTTCTATTATTTTATGAATCCTTAATTAAATCGGTACTTCACTTTGATATTCTGAAATTCCTTTAGTTTCTAGACTTCTTCTATGTTTAGGTTTTTATCAAGTTAAAAAAAATACTCTTCTTAATTATAACAATTTTATAGGTATGATGGGTTCAGTAGATATGTAAACTACGTTACAGATAGTTTTAAGATTACTGTAAAAAGTGTCTTGATCTTTTTTAGAACTTTAAACATACCCCCAGTATTTTTTAGGGTTTATCTCCTTAGGACTCCGTTTTCTTGTTTTGACTTCCGTAAGGACCGTCGTTTGATATAATATTTTGAGATCATTAGTTTTCTCGTATCATGACCGTATTTTTGTCTGTGTGTCTGGTTACCTTGTTTTCTTTTTCGGGTCTTTACTGGGGGTGTATATGTCAGTTTTGTATAAACTGTTCCCTCGGTTTTTATGAGGTATTCTTTTCATATCAGAGAAGTTATTTGAGACAGTCCTTTGACCTTTCGATATACGTCATTTTCCTTTAATATGGGAATAGAATGTGGTGAGTGTTTTAATTGAGTTTTATTTAATTTCTGAATTTATATTATAGACTTTAATATTTTAGGATCTTCTTTTGTATTCCTTTTTAAAAGAACTGTAATCAGGACCGTTAGTCCAAACGTATACTGTGGTTCTCGTGTTTCTTGTTTTCGTTTTTACTTATTCGCCCTGATATAGTTTGGTTTTCCGAAGACGTGTCGTTTTCCTTGTTGTCTTATGTTATGTTGGATCCATACTATACTGAAGGGACCACCGAGTCTACCATTTCGTCCTCTGGGTCCAAGTTAGGGACCCCTCCCTTCTAGAGGACCTCTTCCTTTACCGTTGGGTGAGGTCATAACAACGGACCCTTTAGGGTAACTACCACCTTGGACCATCCGATGTCAGGTACCCCAGCGTCAGTCTGTACTGACTCGTTGAAGTGAAGTGAATACATACTATATATATCGTTATATAGTCTTTTCACCAATTATAGGTTTTATATATTTCTTTAGTATATTGAGTTATTGTTTTTCATTAGTCAGGTTAATTTTTTACCCGTCTCCTTAACTTGTCTGTAACAGGTTTCTTCTATATGTTGGCTGGTTGTTCATGTACTTTTCTACGAGTTGTGACAATTAAAAGTTCCTTTACGTTTAGTTTTGGTGCTAGTCTCCCGTGAAGTGTAATCAGTCTTACCGACAGTAGTCTTTCTGTTCTCGTTCGTTCACAACCATTCCTAAACCTCTTTTTCTTTCCGGACAGGTGACAACCACCTTTATATTTAACGAAGTCCTTGGTCCTTTTATCATACTTTTAGAGAGTTTTTTAATTTTTATTTTGATGGTATACTAGATGTTTCGGGTGAGGACTCATATGTAGGTTTCTTTTAGTTTCGTCCTATACTTTTTCTAGGGACATGAACAAACAAATAATATCGTAATAAGTGTTATCGGTTCCATACCATCGTTAGATCCACAGACAGTTTCACCACTTACTATTCTTTTATACCATATATGTTTGTCACTTTGTTATTAGTCTATACTCTTTTTTCCTTTAGGACGGAAAACTTTGTTGTACCTACCTCCTGAGACTCTGGTAATACCATTCACTCTACAGTCTGTTTCTTACTGTTTCAATTCATAGACTATAGTAAATGTACACCTTAGATTTTCACGACTTAAATGTCTTTGTCTTTCATCTTACCACCAATTGTCTCCGATACCTCTTTCCCTTGTCCCCTCTACGACCAGATTCACATATTTGAATATCAATGTTCTATTTATGTAAGACCCTTAGATTACATGTCGTAAAAATAATATCAATTGTTTTGATAGAATATGTGTATTTTCAAAGATTTTCTGATCTAGAATTTTCAAGAATGGTAGTTCCATTACTATTGGGACAGAATGGTAGTTTTTTATTAATATACTACACTATTTTTACAATCGATTACAATACCATCATAAGATAACGTAATAATTATTTATTCACATAGTTTAGTTGTGTAACGTGTAGAGTTTGAATATGTTACAATATACAGTTAAGACACAGTTATTTTTACGTCTTATCGTGTATTTTATATATCTAAAACTCAAAAAGTCCAACTTATGTGTCGTTTTCTGCAACCTCTTTCCCCCAAGTTCAGGAAGGAGAAAGGTTGTAGAGAATTAAGAAACCACCAGAAAATGATCTTTAATGATGACGTCAACGACATTTATAATTTCGTTGTATATTCAAGTATTATATGTTTGATATGTGTCATAAACTTCTTGATTTACATATACCATATAACAGGGAACCAATTGTTCATATATAAGACTCAAAGGTGGTACAACAATATGTCTTTTATTTTATCTTTCAAAAGACGGTAGTTTATATAAAACAGGCAAATCTTTTTAAACAAAGTATATATACACGTACACACACACACGCACATAGAGTTCGTTACTTATGATAAATAAAGGAGTTAAAGGTTTAGAAATTTTACTTCTATCATTTTCGTACATAGAGAGTTTTAACATTAATCCTATTCTTTCAATTTATGTACTTTTTATATATCTTTTACGAGAAGAGAACTGTGAGTTAAAACACAATAAATAATAAGAAACCATAATTTACAGTCTACGGGTTCCTTTTGTTAAATATCGTAAACTTCACTTGATTTAAATTTTTTTTTTTAAATCCTCCAATTTTTCTTTAATGGTTGAACTTTTTCATCCGAATAAATAGAATTTGTCGAAATGGTCCTTCACTGACTCTTTCCGTTTTACTAAAGATCCTGTTTCCGACTGAGACTCACGTTAGAAACAATAATTTTATTTTCTCTTTAACAAAGATTATTTTCCAATGTAAGAAGGTATACAAAGTTGAAACTGAACCTAGATCTTTCCCTCCTTCAAGTCAAAATTGAAAAATAACTGTAAATTAACAGTCAAAGTCAACAATCTAAGAAGAGATGATTGAAAGGACGTAGGTAACGTCTCACCCCTACGTTTTAAGATTTCCAAGTAAAGTCCGAGAATAGTCGTGATCTACCCCGTCACAATGTCTATCTGACGTCCCTGATTTCAGTGTTTTCGATTTAAACTCTAGTAAAAATGGAAGAGTATATTACCGACTTATTGAAACTCGTTTTATAAAGTTGAAAGTCTCAGACTCGGAGATGTAAACACATTATCCTTATTGACCTGATTGAGTAACATCATAAGATTCTTTGTGTAAACTATAAACTTTCGTGACGACGACGACGATTCAGCGAAGTCATTACAGGCTGAGACACGCTGGGGTATCTGTCGTCGGGTGGTCCGAAGGGGCAGGGACCCTAAGAGGTCCGTTCTTGTGACCTCACCCAACGGTAAAGGAAGAGGTTACGTACTGTCATTTTTCACTTTCACTTCAGTGAGTCAGTAAAGGCTGAGAATCGCTGGGGTACCTGACGTCGGGTGGTCAGAGGAGGTAGGTACCCCAAAAGGTCCGTTCTCGTGACCTCACCCCACGGTAACAATCTGTTTACTTTTATTACATTCAAAAGTTTATTATGGCGGGGAGGGGGTGGTTTAGTGATTATGAATAAATTTCTGAAAAAAAGACAAACCCAGAATTTTAGGAGTTTACAACACCATTACATCTGTCACTATGTACAAAGTATAAACTCAACGTAATGTTGTTCTTGTACGATTAATATACGATATTAACCTAGATTGAGGTAAGGGGGACCTCACACCCTTTCAAAAATCAGGAGGCACAAATGTAAGAATTAAAGTAAAAGGAAGTTTATAACTTGGGGAGGAACTGAACGGGGTTTTTCGAATATTTAACGGAACCTTTCGATTACCGACCAGAAAACCTCCTACAAATACCTCAAGTTTTACATCTTTTCGTCAATCTGTTGGTGTTTCAGGGGTTCTTAGAGACTCAATAAAATGTATAAAAAAGGATTCGAATTTGATCTTTGAGATCTGAAGTCTCCTTTTTATAAAAATTATCTAAGTAGATAGTCAAAATGGACTCCTTATTAGATGACTATTCAGTTTTGAACTTCTTTCATTAATATCGTGGGACTAATAATAGATTACGAATGGTTATAGAGGAGAGAAATAGGACTTATAATATGTATTTTGACTTTCGTAAAAAACTCAGACATTTTGTTTAGACGTTAATTTCTTCTTCTGACTAGAGTTTGGTTCCTTTCCTTTGGTAAGGAGTCCGAGTCTCCATGTATTTACTATTTTACAAGGTATAAGTGGACGACATTTATGACAAAGAGTCTAAAACCATTCTATAGTTAAAATATACGAATCGACCTATGTAGATTAAAGAGTAGAAAGTTCAAAAGTAGTAAATCACAGTATTACAAGGTACGATATAAAATCTGGTAACTACCCATTAAAAGTGTAGTTTCTATACTCCATACTAAACCGACGTAATTTCTTCTCTTTTTTATAAGGTTTAGTAAAAGTTTAGATCCATAGGATTTTATTTTATGTCACAAGAAACGATGTAGAGTCTCTTCCGTTACCGTTGGGTGCGGTCATAAGAACGGACCTCTTAGGGTCCCTGTCCCTTCGGTCCACCCGTCGGAAGATACCCCAGCGTGTCTCAGCCTGTACTGACTTCACTGAATCGTCGTCGTCGTCGTCAACGATGTAGACGGAGAAGTTTTGGTGAAGACGGAGAGGACGGTAGGGGTGTCGTTTATCTTACTCTTGTAATCTAAGGAAATTAATCACTAGAATCTCTGTAATGACTTTTTGTCCACAATAGACTATAAAAGAAATTGTAGATTTGTTAGACTTACGATCATAATCTGGATATTAGACAGTTTTTATAATTAGACAGGGTTTACATACTTTGACGTTACGTTAGTAAAGTGGTAGAAATCGATAACGATACTGGTGCTATAAATTTTTATATAAAAATTTTCGAAAATTTTTATGGACTCTATGGTATAGTGGATTTACTAATATAAGTTTTATGACTAAGTTTAATGTTGTTTGTTATACTAAGCATATAGATTTGGACATGCATAATTATTTGTGTTTGGTGGAGAAGGTACTTGCGAAAGACCTTCGAGGAACCCTGTCTTATTGTTTTAGTCATGGAGAATTAGTTTACGGGGACTTGAGGTCTCAATTGAAACTGTGGTCTCTCCTTTAATATATTTTCGTTTTCAGGTGGTATCCGGGAAATAGAGAGTAAAACTAATGATGACCGGACCTAGTGAGATGATTGAAACATATTGTGTTTACAAGGTCCCTTTTTTCGTAAATAAGGTAAATAAGGATGTAACACGATTCACGATATCTTAAATATCCTCTGTAAACCGAGTAACATAGTTTATTTAGACACCAACAGTATAATAAGTATACGGGTAATAAGACAAACCTAATGTTCAAAATGAATTAAATCGGAGAGAGGTTAACGGTAATTTTGGTTATTTTAATTATGTCGTGTGGAGGGGACAGATTCTATTGTGTCACAAACCTTTCTCTCACTAGAAATTTCGGTCAGTTGTGAACGAAGGATGTGTGTTAATTAATCCGTGTCTTGTTTCATCCATTAAATGGAAGTGAGACTCATTCATTAAATGGAAGTGAGTCTTAACGAAAGAGACAAAGATTTTACTTTTCAGTCCTCGAATCCTTTTACGGAACATTCCAAGTTTTAACATTTCAGTATACTTTCTTTTGTCATTCAACAAATTGTATATGATTTTATAAACATACTTCTTAAGAGGAAGTCAGAACTCTTTTTATATACCAACATTACTGAAGTAAACGAGGGGTGGTTAGGAATCATATAAGACACCGTGTTTTTCGGTAACGATGTGTATACAACTTACTTAATTACAACTTATAATGTAAATCGAAGGTTTCATGAAAGTAATATAGTATAGAGACCTAAGTGAGCACCTTAGATACTTATTCGAACACCATTGTCTACTCATTTGGATCTAAGACTTTTCATCACGTCGGGAGAGGAGGTGTCGTACACTTTCTAAATCTTAAACCTTAAGTCAAAGGATTCTTATATTAAATCCCAGTGTAGAACAAACTTAATGTTGATTAATACTGTGGAATTCGGAAGAATCACTCGTTACGTTTCTTTATGTCCTTTTGTACTGTTACCCTTTCTGATGTATAGAGAAGTTCTTTTAATCTCTATGGTTCCCTTGTAAAGTACCTTTCTACCCGTGTTATTTCCTGTCTTTACCGTTCCTGGATTGTCTTCGTTTTCTCTAATTCTTCTCCATCGTTCTTATGTGTCTTTTTGACATGTTTTTGTAGAATTACTTGACTCATTGGTGTTGTCCCACCAGTGTGTGAACCTCGGTCTGTAGGACCTTACACTTCAGTCACCCGGAATCCTTCGTAATGGTACTTGTTTCGATGACATCCACTACCTTAATATCGACTCGATAAAGTTTAGGATTTTCTACTACGACAATTTCACGACGTGAGTAATGTGGTTGTTTAAACCTTTTGAGTCGTCACGGGTGTCCTGACCTTTTCCAGTCAAAAGTAAGGTTAGGGTTTCTTCCTGTGACGGTTTCTTACAAGTTTGATGACATGTTAACGTGAGTAAAGTGTACGATTGTTCCATTTCGAGTTTTAGTAAGTTTGATCCGAAGTTGTCATGTACTTGGCTCTTGAAGGTCTACATGTTCAACGTAAATCTTTTCTGTCTCCTTGGTTTCTAGTTTAACGGTGTGAGCAACCTAGTATCTTTTTCGTCCCCTTAAAAAATTTTTAGGTGAAGATGAAGTAACTGATTCGATTTCGGAAACTGACACACCTAGTGTTTTTTGACTTCTTTTAAGACTTTCTCTACCCTTCTGGTCTGGTGGAATGGACGGAGGACTCTTTGGATATACGTCCAGTTCTTCGTCGTCAATCTTGAACTGTACGTTGTTTCCTGACCCAGTTTTAACCCTTTCCTCATGCAGTTCCGACAAATACCAGTGGAACAAATAAATTGAATATACATCTCATGTGGTACACTTTACGTCCCGATCTACTTCGAGTTCGACCTTAGTTCTTACGACCGTCTTTTTATAGTTGTTGGAGTCTATACGTTTATTATGGTGAGATTACCGTCTTTCACTTCTCATTGAGTTCTCGAAGAACTACTTCCACTTTTCCGTCTCACTTTTTCGACCGAATTTTTGAGTTGTAAGTTTTTTGTTTCTAGTACCGTAGACCAGGATAGTGAAGTACCGTTTATCTATCCCTCTTTCACCTTTGACCATCTAAAGTAAAAGAAACCGAGGTTTTAGTGACGGTTACCACTGACATCGGTGTTTTAATTTTCTGTGAACGAGGAACCTTCCTTTCAATACTGTTTGGAACTACGCATAATTTTTCGTCTCTGTAGTAAAACAGTTGTTTCCGGGTAGAGCAGCTTCGATACTAAAAAGGTCATCAATATATACCTAAACTCTCAACCTGATATTTCTTCCGACTCACGGCTTCTTAACTACGAAAGTTTTACACCACGACCTTTTCTGAGAACTCTCAGGGAGTCTGACGTTCCTCTAGTTTGGTCAGTTAAGATTTGTTCAGTTGGGACTTATAAGTAACCTTCCTGACTACGATTTCGATTTCGAGGTTATGAAACCGGTGGACTACACTTCTCAGTGACCTTTTCTGGGACTACGACCCTTCCTAACTCGTGTTTTGTTCTTCCCCTGCTGTCTCCTATTCTACCAATCGACCGTAGTGACTGAGTTACCTGTAGTGAAACTCGTTTGAGTCCCTCTATCACTTCCTCTCTCTCCGGACCATGTCAAGTACCTCAGTGTTTCTCAGTCTGTCCTGAATCCTTGACTTGTTGTGGTTAATACTGACATCCTTCCCAGTTTACAAAGAATTCAAGGATGAGATCAGCTATTTGAATCGTGCACACTATTGTCTATTTAAATCTGGTTCGACGAGGTAATATGTCCATTCGTGTGTCGACGACTCTCTTCGAATTTTTACACTCGTATTACAGTGTCTCGAGTATTCTCTATGTTGGTCTAAAAAAATTCGAGTGCATGTAAACCGATGATAACGAATATTACAAGTTGTGTAGGATCCCTTATACCTCTTATTGATTTCTGTTTTACTTATACAAGAAGAAGTGGGTCGACCGTTATCGAGATATTTCAATAATGAAGATAAGACACACATTCAGGTTTACTCAGTCCAAGAGATTTTCGATCTCCTTCTCGGTTACTGACGGGAGTTTTTGTTATAAATATCTGGGTGGTTCGTGTCAAGTTATAGCCACTCTTTTCATGTACTGGGACTTGTTACAGAGATATAATTGGAAAAAGACAGAAAAGTAGAATTATAAGGGAACCAGTTTTAAGGTTTCGAAGGGTTAACGGACCTCTTATTTAATATAAACTACTTATGATATAAATTACATGAAATGTTTGACCGTTTTAAAACAAGGAGAAAAAGAAAGAAAAAGACTGATAACGTGGGGATATGTAACAAAAGTAAAGGTCTTCGGAGTGACTACGTAAAAATAGAGTTGGGTAATGGATTCTGATAAGGAGGAGTCGAGTAGTTCCAGTTTGAGTTAACTAAGTTGCTTTATAACGGGATCTCGAGAGAGTGTACTAGAGGGGACGTAACCGTCCGTCTAAGAAATGGTGACGTGGTGGTTCTGGGAGGTTTCAATATGAACTAAATTTTAAACAAGCTACTCGTGACGGAGAGTAACTGGGACTTTTGTAGGAAAGTAAGAAGTTACGACTGGTTGGGTAGATACTGACTAAAAAAATTGATTTAATTTTTGATAAACGTAATAGAACAGATTGATTCGAAATTTGACAAAAAAATTACGGAATACAAAAGAAGGTTAGGTAATACACAACAAAATACCACAGTCTTGAGCTAAAAGGAAAGGAAACTATAAATTGAGTCGAAAGGAAATGAAAATGTATATACTCTCAAGGAAGATAATTTGATATAACGACTAGTCTCGAGGAAGTATACACATACGGAATACAACGAGAGATACTAAAATGTACACAAAAACAAAACGAAATTTTGAATCCAAAATCAATTAGTACGAGAAGACATAAAAAAGAAAAATATACATGTAATGAAAGGAGTCAGAAATTTTTCAGTGGATGTAAGAGGATTTTGGTGACTAAGATGATAGTAAAGGAAGGGATTTTTACTTACTTGGGAACATTTTATACATAAATTTAAACTACATATTTAAAATGGTACGATGATTAGTGTTGAAACGAATAAAAAAGTTGTGAAAATATTCCTAGATAAATACAACGATAACCGTAGATCAAGTAAACGAGGAGCAAATACGTTTGACAAGATCTTACGTACGGGTGTATACTATCTGAGTAAGGAGTCTACTACTTATAGTTTCTACGACGGTTTGACGAAAACGGTCTTTGTTGCGTTCCTACTTGTAGGAGTACGAATAAGGGAATGTCAGTACCCGTTCTTGAATGGACTCTGTATAAGGGTCCTGGTCTTACTGACCCAGGACAGGTTGAAATTATGTAGGTATCGTAAAAGGTCATATAGTCACATGTGAGGGTAGTCTCAAGATGGACGGGTGTACGAACGGTTGTAAACTATGTGGATGAAAAAATTTCTTTTACTTATGAAGTACCCATAAAGTTAATCTTAAAAAGACTATACCTTGTAAGACATTAGTCAAAAGTCTAAAAGGTTCAACATCTTAGAAAGGTACATGAATAGTTGGGAATACACTTAGTGATTAACTATAGGAATCTAGTTAAAAGATAATCAAATTCCAAGATACAAAATTTTCGAAAAGGAGGTGGTTTTCAAGAGTTCTAAAAGATATGAGAGATAATTAAATTATTGAAAAGTGTACATTCAACAATTATATAAACTAAAGGTTGACATATATACTATTAGGTTCCTAGTTTAAAATAAAAAAGGTACATATCTCTGTAAAAGAATTGTACTGGCTGACTCGATAGTGAAGGGGTGACAAAATCATACTGTTAAAGTGTTATATGGTGTAAGGTCATTTTGGTACACAGATATAAACTCTAGAGAAAAGAAAAGATGGTCTGATAAGTTTACAAGGACTTGGTAATAGTATTCTAAAAACAATGACACCGAAAGAACCGCACAAAATTTATACCTAAAGGGAGAAGGAAAAGAAGATATTTTGACACACGTTCAACATGTTAAAATAAGGAGTCAAATGTAAAATCTTGTCCATAAGTATATGGAGTTTTTTTTAGGTCGATTTTAATCTTACGTAAATTAACTTACAGATCTGATTAAAACCCCTTTTACCTTCGGAATATAAAAATAGGGTAAAGAATTGTATGATATGAAAACTTCATGAGGACAAAACGATACGATATATTAAAAATTACTATATACATTTAGGGAACGTCGACATTTTGATCCGTAGGAATAGAATTAGGTCTAGAGTTAGTCTTACATATTGGACAGAGGTAATTAATAATCACTTATCATTAAAGGATATCTAAAAATAATATCAAAGGAGAGTTCTAATCCTTCATTGGACAAACACTTGAAGTTGATCAAATATACTTTTAATACTTAACTAGGAGTGGTTTAAATAAAACACGGAGAGAACTTTAACGAAAAATAAAAGAAAACAAATTAAAAAAATTTAACTTCATATCAACTGAATTTTACACACGGTTAGAGCCGACGTGTCGTTTCATTGAGTTAATATGTGTGTATATACAAGAAAAAATATTAGAATAAACAATATCAAATAGTACCCTATGACTTATATCAACGAACATGATATGTCATCCTGGAACAACAAAGAGGTATGATATATGTTATCAAATGTAGACGATTAAGGTTTGAGACTGTGGAAGGGAGGGGTTGGGAGGAGGGGGAACCGTTGGTGACAGACAAGAGATCAGTCACTCAGAGAAAGACAAAATATCTATCCAAGTAAACACGATATAAAATCTAAAGTACATATTCACTATGGTACACCACAAAGCAGAAAGAGAAAGACTGAATGGAACTAATCATATTGTTAGAGATCAACGTAGGTACAACGACGTTTATCGTAAGAAAACAAGAAATATACCGAGTCATCATAATATAACATATGTACATAGTATGGAAGAAATGGGAGAGTGGATAACTACCTGTAAATCCAACAAAGGTACAAAATCGATAACACTTATCACGACGATACTTGTACGTCCACGTATATAGCACATAGAAAAAACTAATATCATAACAGGTTCATATGTAGGTTCTCACCCTAACGACCTAGTATACCTTTAAGATAAAAATCAAAGACTCCTTGTGGGTGTGTCAAAAGGTATCATCGACGTTGTTGAATGTAAGGGTGGTTAAAATTCTCCCGAGGGAAAAGAGGTGTAGGAGAGGTCGTAAACAATAAACATCTGAAAAATTACTTCTGGTAAACTGGTCACACTCCACCCATGAAGAAACATCAAAACTAAACACAAAGAGAGATTATTAATTCCCACAACTCGTAGGAAAGTGCACGGATGACTGGTATATACAGAAGAGACCTCTGTCTAAATAATTCCAGAACACTGGTAAAAAATCAACACAACAAACGAAAAACAACAACTCAACATACTCGACAAAGATGTGAAACCTCTTATTCGTGAATAGACAACGTATTAAACGTTTACAAAAGAGGGTAAGGGATCCACCAGAAAAGTAAAAAAGATACCAAAAGAAACGAAAAATAAAAGAAAGTAGATGACTATAATACTAAATAACCACTACAAATTGTTTTCAGATTCCTTCTTGTTAGGTATATGGTATTTTATTGTCAGGAAGGAACCTAACAATACTTATGTTTGAAAATCTTTGCATAGACCGTATTTAATTAAATATATATATAATATTAATAACAAAGATTATTTTAATAAATTTTACGTCCAATGATTTTAATAGATAATAAATAACGTAACCACCAAAAGTTTGATACAGGAAACCTTAGGATATTTTTATTTTAACTTCTTCCTACTCACTTATTCTGGGACTTCTCTATAACGAAAAGAGAAGGGAGGTTTGGTCACATTGAATATAGTCTCTTTGAGAGAAAATAAACGAAACATATAATAGGAAGAATATTTATAATAAACACTTTTTTTACTATCAACGTATAGTGATCATAAATTTACATAAAACTTATTTTCGCAACAAAGATCTCAACTAAGGGATTCACTGTCAAGAACGTATCCATTTTTATTTAATACACTCCGGATGTTATGTGTTATAATGTTGAGAGATAAGTCTTATTTTTACCGAATTATTTATATAAGTAAATAAAAGATAAAATTTTTTCTTTTTTGTAAATGAACTTGTGTATTAAAGAGTAATATGACTCCTTCAATCTATGACATCACTATGTTTCGGTACAGGGAAGTCACTCCGGTGACAGGTGTACCCCGTTATACGTTACTGACGAAGTCAGCACAGGCTGAGACACGCTGGGGTATCTGCCGTCGGTTGGTCCGAGGGGCAGGGACCCTAAGAGGTCCGTCCTTGTGACCTCACCCGACGGTAAAGGAAGAGGTTACGTACTTTCACTTTTCACTTTCCCTTCAACGAGTCAGCACAGGTTGGGAATCGTACCTGACGTCGGATGGTCCGAGGAGGCAGGTACCCTAAAAGGTCCGTTCTCATGACCTCACCCCACGGTAACGGAAGAGACTACGTTACTTATCGATGGTGGTTTCCTATGACTCGAGATTTTTCTCTGAATCAGTGTGTCCTGACGTAATACTGAAACTACTCGGGTTCTTTAAAAACGAAAGTACCCGGGAAAGAAGTTATTTTATTCTAATTTGGAATGTAGAATGTAACAACAATTACATCTATTTGACAACAAATTAGTGAGTCAACATAGACTGAGAAACACTAGGGTACCTGACATCGGATGGTCCGAAGAGACAGGTACCCTAAAGGGTCCGTTCTTATGACCTCATCCAACGGTAAAGAAAGAGGTCCCTTAGATGAGTTGGATCCCTAGTTTGGGTTCCGAGGACGGAACCATCCACTTAAGTAATGGTGACTCGGTGGTTAATCATTGATTATTAGTAGAGGTGACTGTTCGTTTCTTCTCTCTCTCCTCCCATAAGACCATGTGAGACCATTCTACCTCTTGCACGAAGTTTGGATTACTCAGTCAATATGGACTCGAGGTATTACCTTTACCTAGATTACAAAAGTTTATGATGTCAAAAAACTTGTGTTCGACTTTTATTAAAATGTCGAATATGTGATGGAAATTTTGTAAGTAAAAATTTTACATTAAGTTTAAATGTTTAAGATTTTTGTGTCGTGTCCTTGGTGAACGTTTATTTAAAATAGACGGACGATGTAGGTCTAGTGACTATGATTTAGTTACACAATTCTTCATCTCGGTGATCTTTCCCGTTATTTGACCGAACTCTAAGTTCGTAGGATGTTAGTTTTTCACAAGGGAGAATTGAGACTCTTTTAATCGAACCCTAAGGACGAGATCACCAGTTCCAAATCTCATTCTCTAACAGGGTCTCAATAGAACAACGAAAGTTTATCTCTTGATATTATTGTTCCCCGAAAGAACCACCGAACCAACCATTTCTTTGGCGGACGTTACGTCCTCTGGGTCCAAGTAAAGGACCCAGTCCTTCTAGGGGACCTCTTCTCTTACCGTTGGGTAATGTCATAAGAACGGACACCTTAGGGTACCTATCTCCTCAGACCACTCGATGTCCGTTACCCCAGTGTTTCTCAACCTGTGTTGACTCGTTGATTGTGAAATTATTGTTTCTTATACTAAGAATTTTGTCCTCGAGAACCTTTGTGACATAATTGTTTATGGATAAAATAATAGGGATCTCACGACAACCTCTTTACTATATGTGTTATACCCTTCTTGGTTACTAAGGCACAACTCTCTTAAACAAGACTGACCCGAAAGACGAGTGGGTCTCGAGGTCTGTCAAAAGAAACAGGATCAAGACACATACATGGACTACTAGGACGACCCTTTACCTCAGGAATAGAGACATTAGTAGACAATAAGAGTAAACGTGTGGGGGTACATAAAGAAGGAGACATTAGAAAGGAAGGACCTGTAAACGATATGTTCGAGGAGACAAGGTAATTAAGAACTGTCAAAAGAATGTCATTCCTTTTCCCAAAGGAAGAGACCTACGTACCACGTTTACAAAGAGAGAAAGCGGTACCCTCGGTGTCTCACACATGAAGATCCGTACTACCGTGAACTGGCGATACACCGGTAGACGATGGGTGACTCTATGAGACAGTAGTACTCTGTTCCACGAATGTATGGGTACCGTCGACCTAGGACCCGACGTCCATAACATCTGAGTCACCACGTCTGTAGAGAACGTTACGTTAATGGTAAGACACGACTGTTACATTAGTTGGTAAAGCAAACACTTTAAGACCGATAGGATTTTAATCGGACACGACTATAAAGTTAATTACACTAGTCGTACCGTCCCAGTTTAGACTAACAAGATCAATAAGGTAACGATCATTAAAGGTAGAGAATGTAAAAGTAACAACGGTGATAAGATTCTTAAGAAAGGTGACTTCCTTTTGCATTCCGGAAGAGATGGACGAGTCGGGTAGAATGTCATCACTAACATAAGAAACATTGTTAGAAGAAGTACATACGATTCGGGTTTAGATTTTCGAGGTGACCATGTCTATTAGTTCTGTAGTAACTCCGGGAGTAGAGAGAGGAGATACCTCACTACTGGGGGTACGAGTTAGGAGAGTAGATATCAGACTCCTTATTCCTACATTTCTAACGACACTCCTTGAACGACCCATCCTTTTTGAAGAGACTACCTTATACTTAATACTAAATATGATACATTGAGTCTTGAGTTTCGACGACGTCTGTGTTTTAAGTTTATCTCTTCTAATGGTACTCTTTTGTTAAAGTGTTTCACAGTAAGTTTTGATATTCTATAAAATTTGTCACGATGTTCTAGTGACTTGACGTTGACAGCGAAGTCCGGTACAGAAAGAGGTCTATATACTGCTCCTTACACTACCGTCCTAGTAAGTCAAAGTCAAGTCAGTGACTGAGAAACGTTGGGGTACCTGACGTCGTCTGGGTCGAAGGGACCGGTAGTGGTTGAGGACCTCGAACGAGTTTGACTACAGGTAACTCAGTCACTACGGTAGGTTGGTAGAGTAGGAAACAGCAGGGGAAGAGGAGGACGGAAGATAGAAAGGGTTGTAATCCAAGAAAAGGTTACTCAGTCAAGAAGGGTAGTCCACCGGTTTCATAACCTCAAAGTGGAAGTAGTAGTCAGGAAGGTTACTTATAAGTTCTGACTAAAGGAAATCCTAACTGACCAAACTAGAGGAACGTTAGGTTCCCTGAGAGTTTCAGAAGAGGTTGTGGTGTCAAGTTTTCGTAGTTAAGAAGTCGTGAGTCGGAAGAAATATCAGGTTGAGAGTGTGGGTATGTACTGATGACCTTTTTGGTATCGAAACTGATCTGCCTGGAAACGACCGTTTCATTACAGAGACGAAAAATTATACGACAGATCCAACCAGTATTGAAAAGAAGGTTCCTCGTTCGTAGGAAATTAAAGTACCAACGTCAATGGTAGATGTCACTAAAACCTCGAGGGGTTTTATTTCGAGTGACAAAGGTGACAAAGGGGTAGATAAACGGTACTCCACTACCCTGACCTACGGTACTAGAAGTAAAAACTTGTTACTCAAGATTTGGTCGGAAAAGATGAGAGGAGAAAGTAGTTCTCCGAGAAATCATGAAACGAAAGACGGAATTCCTCCGTCCTAGTATACTATCGAGATAAAAATGAAAAATTTCCTTGGAGGTATGACAAGAGGTATCATCGACGTTGTTAAATGTTGTCACATCCTCCCAAAGGAAGAGAGGTGTAGGAGATGTCGTGAACAAACAATTAAAGAATTACTATTGGTAAGACTGACGATACTCCACTATAAATTTATATCAGAACTAAACGTAAAGAGCTTATTAATCGTTACAACTTGTAGAAAAGTACACGGAGAACCGGTAGACATACAGAAAAAACCTCTTTACAAATAAATCAAGAAGACGGATAAAACTAACCCAACAAACGAAACTACTAATTTGGTATACTCGACAAAAATTTAAAACTCTGATTATGGAACAGTCAGTGTAGTAAACGTTTATAAAAGAGTGTAACACACAGAACGGAAAATCAAAACGAAGTGTCAAAGGAATCGACTGGTTTTCGAAAACTCAAATTAATCCATGGTGAGTAAAATGAGACTCTCTGTCTTGTATATAACGACAGTAAATACAATCTCACAAGACGGATACAAAAGGAGATTCTCAAACAGGTAAATGTCTACTGATCCTTTTCTTTTACACTATGCATATATGTTACCTTATAATGAGTCGGTAATTTTTCTTACTTTATTACGGAAAACGTCATTGTACCTGTCTTGATTTCTAACAGTTTGACTCACTTTATTCAGTCTGTCGTTTTCACTTTATAACATATAGTGAATATATACCTTTTTATTTTGACTATGTTGTCTTGAGGAAATATTTTACCTCTCAGTGTCTGAATATCTTGTTTACATACCAATGATTTCCCACCACACACCCTTATAAATTCCTCAAACTCTTAATGTGATGACATAAATTTCAGTAATTGGTTGTTTATGGAGACTTTATAGTGTGCTTTGAGACGAGTTATCATACATTTTTGATTTACCCTTTTCTTAAACTTCTAATTATCTATGTACATTTACATACTGACTTGGTGAAACGACATGTGGACTCTTATTGTATTGTAACGATTAGTTGATATGAGGTTATATTTTATTTTTCTAATTTTATATACTATTTTATATATAAATACTGTATATTTATATACTATATAGAACCAACGGTTTTATACAGAACCAATGACAACAATGAAAATCAATCAATGAAAAATTAAAGATTGACGTCTTTAATTTGTACGAACACCGAAAAGTCTTTTGATGATACCTTTACGTTTTATAACTTTTAGAGAATCCTTCGGGGTCCTTTTGTATTAGTGAGAATTTATAAATCTTTTATTATTTCTGTGTACATATAATGGTATACACTTTACCTACTGGTCAGGTTCAAGTCACGTACTTTGTCCCGTATGTTTCGACCACGTGACCCTGTTGGGTCTCCCCACCCTATCCCTCCCTCCGCCCTCCTCCAAGTCTTACCCCCTGGTGTACATGTGGGTACCGACTAAGTACGGTTACATACCGTTTTTGGTGGTGATGTCACATTTCATTAATCGGAGGTTAATTTTACTGAATTAATTAATTTTTGTTTTATTATTATTTCTAATCTTCACAAGATTTTCTATGAAACATTGGATTTTATTCATGTCTCGGTTAATAAGTTTTAGTGATACTTAATTATATAGATAGTATATAAATAAAAATATAACAAGTAAATAAATATTAAAGAGAGGTGGTTGTGTATTTCGAGAATATACTACTCGTTCTTGAAAAATAGTAGGATATTATAGTTTTTCTAGATCATCTCCTGTACTGTATATTAGTTACAAGTTATTTATAAAAAAATTTTTTATTTTACTTGGTGTAGTACATATTTACGACTTTAAACATAGACGGTATAGACTCAATTGTTACCAAAGAGTTTTTTTGATAGACTAAGTTATATTTTAAAATATTTAATTGATATAATTGTAAAAGGGGAAGTACCTAGTGTCGGAAAAGTACCACTTCCCCGAACACATTGAGTTACTTCGATACTCGTTACGGTACGTCCCGGTGGGTTCTACCTGTCCGTTTTCACGTCTCAAGATTGTTTTGTAACAAGTGACCTCCTCCCTTACTGTTTGGTGAGGTCATAAGAACGACGTTCTTGGGGTACTTATGCTTGTTATACTTTTCCGTTCTTCTACTGTGTCCTTCTACTCGGAGGGTTCAACCTTCCACAGGTTATACGATGACCGTTTCTCGTCTCCCGTTAATGATTATCGAAGTCTTTCTTACTTTGTCCCGTTTGGTCTTTGCTACGAGTCGACACCTTCACAGGTCACCACTTTCATATAAGACTACGATATTTCTTGTTGTAACGTATCCTTGGACGTTACAATCCATGCACTTAGTTCGATTTAATCTCCATCAGTTCGTCCTCTACCATTCTCACTTGTAGTTGTAGAATCCTTAGTCACTGGATTTTACCTGTCCTTACCCTCTTAAATTAAGTCTACTGGTAATATAAATGACACACGTTCTTAGGGAATTTTCTTTACCTCATCGGGAGTCTCAGTTGTTTTCTCAAACTTTAAGTCATGAACCCACGTTATAGTTTTTACTGTCTTACTAGAGTCAAACAAAAGTTTTGTTCGTAAAGTGGTTTTATCATTAGGTTCTGATACGGACTTGGTGACTACGGTTTCTTCGACTTCAACTAGTCGAGGTACTTCTGGGTGTTTCTTGAAAATCTTGACTATGGCTTTTTTAATATAGAAAAGTAATATCCCCTAACCTTACGTCTCCATCCTTCAGTTCTCTATAGACCTTATTGTCACTTCAAACTAGAACTCGAGGAATAACGTTTTAACTTAAGTTAAAGAATTTAACTTCTTTCATCTCTTTTGGTGTTCCGGTAAGTCTATACTGGATTTAGTTTAAGAAATACTAATAAGTCACCTCCACTGTTTATCTAAGTTTCCTAATCTAGACCATCTGTCTCACGGTCTTTTTGTTACCTACTTCCGAGGATTGATTTCCTCCGTTACTTGTGGTAGGGTTTTTATCTTTACGTTCTTCCGTTTCACCAACAGACTCCTCCAAAATGTGTATTGACTTCTTTCTTTTCTTCGTTTTTCTTTCCCTACTTCCCTTTCTGTTGGGTTGACTTACGTCTCAAGGTCTTTTATCTTTCCTCTCTTCTTCCCGAAGAAGCTACTTTTCACTTTTCATCTTCTTTGTTATCCTATCGTTTCTAATCTCTAGAGAAGTTCTTTTGACCTCTATAGTTCCCTTGTAAAGTACGTTCCTACCAGTGTTATTTCCTGTTTTTACCATTTCTAGATTGTCTTCTTCTCTAATTCTTCTCAACCGTTCTTATGTGTCTTCATATACGTTTTTTAAGAATGACCGACCCTATTGGTACTATCACACCAGTGAGTGGATCTTGGTCTGTAGGACCTCACACTTCAGTTCACCCGGAATCCTTCGTAATAATACTTGTTTCGAACACCTCCAATACGTTAAGGTTGATTCGATAAAGTTTAGGATTTTCTACTACGACAATTTCACAACGTCAATTATACGGGTGTTTAAACCTTTTATCGTCACCGGTGTCCTGACCTTTTCCACAAAAGTAAGGTTAGGGTTAGAAACCGTGAAAAGTTTGATGGTTTTCTTAAAAGTCTGATGGCCTGTTAACACGAGTAAAGTGTACGATCATTCCAGTACGAGTTTTAGGAAGTCTGATCCGAAGTTGTCATGTACTTGACTCTTGAAGGTCTACATGTTCGACCCAAATCTTTTTCGTCCTTTTGGTCTCTAGTTTAACCATTATATGCAACCTAGTATCTCTTTCCTTCCCTTAAGGTATTTTTGTAGATGAAGACGAAGTAACTGATACGATTTCGGAAATTGACACACCTAGTGTTGTTTGACACCTTTTAAGAATTTCTCTACCCTTATGGTCTGGTGGAATGGACTGAGGACCCTTTGGACATACGTCCAGTTCTTCGTTGTCAGTCTTGTCCTGTACCTTGTTACTTGACCGAGTTTTAACCCTTTCTACATTCTATTCCCACATAAAACAGTGGGACAAATAAATGAAATGTACGTCTCACGTAGTACACTTTACGGCCCGACCTAGTTCTAACAACTCTTTTTATAGTTGTTGAAGTCTATACGTCTTCTATAGTGAGTTGTCTTTCACTTCTCCTTGATCTCTCGGAGAACTACTCCCACTTTCTCCTCTCACTTCTTCGACCGAACTTTAAGTTGTAAGTCTTTTGATTTAAGTGTCGTAGACCAGAGTAGTCAAGTCAAGTCAGCGAGTCAGTACAGGCTGAGAAACGCTGGGGTTCTTACCGTCGTACGGTCCGGAGAGACAGGTAGTGGTTGAGGACCTCAAGTGAGTCTGAGTGCAGGTAACTCAGTCACTACGGTAGGTCGGTAGAGTAGGGGACAGTAGGGGAAGAGGAGGACGGGAGTTAGGGAGGGTCGTAGTCTCAGAAAAGGTTACTCAGTTGAGAAGCGTACTCCACCGGTTTCATAACCTCAAAGTCGAAATCGTAGTAAGGAAGGTTTCTTTAGGGTCCTGACTAGAGGAAGTCTTACCTGACCAACCTAGAGGAACGTCAGGTTCCCTGAGAGTTCTCAGAAGAGGTTGTGGTGTCAAGTTTTGGTAGTTAAGAAACCACGAGTCGGAAGAAGTGTCAGATTGAGAGTGTAGGTATGTACTGGTGACCTTTTTGATATCGGGACTAATCTGCCTGGAAAAACCGTTTCAGTACAGAGACGAAAACTTATATGATAGATCCAACCAGTATTGAAAGGAAGGTTCCTCATTCGTAGAAAATTAAAGTGCCGACGTTAGTGGTAGACGTCACTAAAACCTCGGGGGTTTTTATTTCAGACTGGGACAAAGGTGACAAAGGGGTAGATAAAGGGTACTTCATTACCCTGGTCTACGGTACTAGAAGCAAAAGACTTACAACTCGAAATTCGGTGTTAAAAGTGAGAGGAGAAAGTGAAAGTAGTTCTCCGAAACATCAAGGAGAAATGAAAGACAGTATTCCCACCACAGTAGACGTATAGACTCCAATAACTATAAAGAGGGCCTTTAGAACTAAGGTCGAACTCGAAGGAGGTCGGGTCGTAAAGAGTACTACATGAGGTGTATATTCAATTTATTCGTCCCACTGTTATGTGTCGGAACTTCATGAGAAAAGGGATAAACCTTGGTTAGACAACAAGGTACAGGTCAAGATTGACAACGGAGGACTGGACGTGTGTCTAAAGAGTTCTCTGTCTAGTTCACCAGACCGTAAGGGTAGAGAAAGTCTTAAAAGATGTTAAACAACACTAGGTGTGACAGTTTCCGAAATCGTATCAGTTATTTCGTCTTTATCTATAAAAAAGACCTTGAGAGAACGAAAAAACTACTAGGTTGTCTACAACCGTTAAACTAGAGACCAAGAAGACGGTAAAGATTTGGGTCGAACTTATAGATCTGCAAGTACCAAGTGCATGACAACTTCGGACCGAACCTCTTAAAACTCATGATACAATGATCGTACACCTCTACATACGTTAACACACCGTCAAACTCGTAAGAAACCATAACGGGAAGAAATCCTAACCTTACTTTTGTCTGGAAAAGGTCAGGACTCCGGTGACAACTCAAAAGGTTTAAACGACCGTATAACTCACGTCGTGAAAGTTCCGGAGATAGTATATAAATTAGAGTCTCTTTTACATCCAACTTTTAACATGGATGTCAGTTAGTTTGAATTTATAAATATGGTTTATTTTATATAGGACAGGTTGGTTGGGAAGTACGAGGGAACCTTTACATATGAATACTTCATCCATTGTCTAACTTAACCTACTTTCAGGAGGAGAGGTGTCGTTTATCTATGTATTTGTACGATAATGCGACTGACTTAACAGAGTAGTAACATTTGACCTGTAAAGTTTCTTTCGTCGTATTGGACAACCGTTCACTGATAATGACTGTCTTTAGCAGTTAGGATATAGTCTTCATATGAATGACAAACTCTTTGGATTGATTTTGGGTATGTAACCTAGTTCTACAATGGAGATCCCTATAAATAATTCGATCCATCTGACAGAACTCCTACTTCTCAACAAAAGTTTTAACACGAGAAAATGAATAAATAATATTTCTTCCAGTAGACGATTATAAATGAGAAATTTACAAAAGTTTAATTTTAGAAAAAGAGGTATGAGATACCGTGTGTTGAGTCTAGATCTCGGTTAGAGATTAAAGACAAAACCTTTTACAACTCGTATTGACTTTTAAGTTGTTTACCTTCTCCTTTTTGAAAATATACCTGTCTTGATTTTCCATTGAGAAAACACACACTAAAACAAGAAACATAAGAATTTTAGATTTCTTGGGTTTTGAGTAACATTATGTGAATGAGTCTTCAGAGTGGTTATATAAATCAAAACGTAACAGACGAGAAGTTAATGTCAGGATGTATCTTAACTTTGTGGTTACAATACGAGGTTCAATAGTTACTCTCTACCAGATTTTCCGGAACGATAAGTACACGAAGATCTGCTAGTCGTAGTTGTGGTAGACCTTTGTACAAGTATTTAAGTCTAGAGTCTATAGTGAACTCTAGGTGACTAACTCTTAGAAAATGTTTCTAAAGGGTACACTGAGTAGACATATAATTTCAATATTTGTGAGGTGATCTACCCACCAAAAGAAGGAGTCAACACGTTATCTTAGTAGACCGCTCGTGATAAAATTTTCTCCGGAATAAGAGTGAGGAATCTGTTGACCGTATTAAAACCTCCCGTTATTGGTCCGTCCATTTTTTCCTCCCTACATTTAGTCTTTTCCATATATACTTATCGTTAAATAATGAATAACACATATTTACACAATTTTATTAAAAATTTGTATAAGATACTTTAAATAAAAGGAGTCCCTTAATATCATTACTAATTTATTCATTATGTACACTCGTATAATTATTTAATGTGTTGGGCTTTGGTTACGATGACAATTACTGACTGTTCTATGTTTGTTTATTTAGTTATCAGAATTCTATAATTCTTACCATAAAGGTTTTATTGTTAATAGTATCATGTAGACACCAAGTTGATTCAGTCTTTATTGTTTGAAAATTTTTACGTTTATCAAGAAGGGACAGAGTCTTGGAGAGATAGTTTTAGAGTCCTTTATCTTGTGTCCTCAAACACAAAAATTATTTGATGGTTACATTTATAACACATTGAAGATGAGGTATTAAATATTCGTCCTTCTCCTTATATTTTTAGATTAAAGTGTTGATTTTGGTTGGTCGATGAAAGGGAAGGAAGTTACTAGAGAACGAAGTATACTATTATAACATATCTGGGGAATTGTGGATGTAGAGAAGACGTTATGAGTCCATACGTTTTCATTTTACCTTTCTTCGTTAAGTTGTCCGTGACTCAAGTAAGAAGTCCCTGAAAGACTCATGGGTTCTCGGCTTTTTAAGAAAAGACAGTATGAGAACCACTACATGGATCGCTAGGAGGATCCCTTGTCGTGAAACTAGTAGGAGTGAGAGGACCTAAGGGTGAAAATGTAGGGATATATGAAGAAAGAACCATTGGAAAGGAAAGAACTATAAAACACGTGTAGGAGGAAATAGGGGAGTTGTTATTGTGTGAAAGATAGTCCCCTTTTTTTTAGAGGAAGTGATCTACACAACAAGACTATAGACAGAGGAAGTGGTACCGGAGGTGTCTCACACACTAGGATCGTCACTACCGTGTACTGACAACGTGTCGGTAGACGTACGGAAACTCCATGGGATAGTAGTACTCGTTCCGTGAAACATAAGTTTACCTTCGAGAGAGTACTTCTACCCCGAAAGAGTTGAGTAACTGTGTTAAGAACGTCATGTGAATGGGAAGACACCCTTTTTACAGTAGTTAGTAAAACAAATACTTTATAACCGGAAAGAGTTCGACCGAATGTGTCTATAAAGGAACTTACTCTAATGAGATTACAAACCGTCACATGATAAAAACAAACAAAGTAATGATAACTAAAAGTAGAGGATGTAAAAGTACGAAAGATAACATGATTCTTGGTTAAGTAGACCTCCTTCTTTTTTCCGAAAAAGGTGGACGAGTCGGGTGTAATGTCACCACTGACACAAAATACACAGTTAATAGAATTACATATATTTGGTTCAGGTTTCTGCGAAGAAACCTGTTTGACTAACGGTACAAGATACGTCATCAGTGTGGGTACGAGTCAGGATAGTAGATATCGGACTTTTTATGTCTCCACGTACCACGGTACTCTTTTATCTGTTGATCTGACGAAGACTTCCTTTCCTATTCCTTGAATGTTGAAACTCGAATACGTGTTTTATTCGAGTATATAAACTCCGTTCCAAAAGTTATATTCGTCTTGTTTCTTTGATTTCCTATATACATTTTAGTGTCTTAGATTTTTAACCTTCCTTTAAAGTTTCATTATTAGACTAAAATAGAAAATACTTTTATTCCTGTTGATCACAATCTTCACCCTCATTTGAAAATCTTGTTTTTTTTTTACACTTTAACACAAAAGGTTTTTTTGAATTGTTCATTTTGTATAAAGTGAGGGGAAAAACTCTCTTGATATCCTCAAGTACAAAAAAAGACAATTAATGAGTAAAAACAAAATGAGTCCCTGACCTAGACCGGGGTTGGATTAAAAAGATGATGTTTAAAAAGGAGGAAAAAAGGGAAAGACACAAATAGGGTGGGGGAGACGTGTGTGATACGACTTAAGTAATACATCAATAGGTTTATATAGTACAAGAAAGTGTAAATTACTGTTATCATATACAGTCAAGTAAGTATAGTACTATATAAGGGGTACCACCGTAGTGTCAGTAGATTAATTTATGTTAAACTCACAATAAATGAGACTTTTAGGAAGGTTTTAAATGAGTTACCTTTTCATGATAAATGTTATCGGTTCTATACCTTCTTTGGATCCACAGGTAACTGTCGATTTACCTATCTCTCTACACCACACGTATATATACATATATATATATATATATATGTGTGTGTGTGTGTGTCTCTCTGACAATCAGTGTTTTTCTTATTTGAAAACGGTAAACATCGTTGCACCTACCTGGATCTCGAATCACTTTACTCAGTCTTTTGTTTTTTATGAGACAACAGTGATAATACTTCTTAGATTTTTTATTTTATTTACTCACATACGTTGTTTTGTCATTCTGTGTCTATGTCTGTTGTTTGATCTCCAGTGGTCACAGACTAGTGGTTTGTACACACCCTCCTTGTTCTACCCGGTATCCTGATTCTCTGTGTTTGATGATAAATGTTTTATTCACTCTTTGTCCTATATAATACGTCTTCTCCCTTTATATAGGTAACAAAACATATTTATTTAACTTATATAAGATAATTTTATAACTTAGTAATAGAATATAAAGACTTTGATTATCTTATGATATTTAGTTGATATAAAATTATTTTGTCTTCCTTTCTATTTTTATTCCTCTGTTTCTATGTGATCGTATTAAGTTAGTACATAATCTTCCTAAACGTATACGTACATAAGACTCTCTACCCTTATTAATTCCTGTCAAAAGGGTCTTGGATATTGAAGAAGAATAAGAATCTTTACAATAGTGTATGTAAAACAAACATCAAAACAGGTAATTCGTATACCTGTTTATGACTTTCATTTTAACTTGAACACTAGTAAAAGTAGAACATTCTTCATCTCACAATCACACAATAAAAGTCAAGTCAAGTCAGTGAGTCAGCACAGGTTGAGAAACGTTGGGGTACCTTACGTCGTACGGTCCGAAGGGACAGGTAGTGGTTGAGGGTCTCAAAGGAGTCTGAATACAGGTAGCTCAACCACTACGGTAGGTTGGTAGAGTAACAGACAGTAGGGGAAGAGAAGGACGGATGTTAGAAAGGGTCGTAGTCCCACAAAAGGTTCCTCGGTCAAAAGCGTAGTCCACCGGTTTCATAGCCTCGAAGTCGAAGTCGAAGTTGTAGTCAGGAAGTCACTTATAAGCCCTGACCAAAGGAAATTCTAACTGACTAAACTAGAGGAACGTCAGGTTCCCTGAGAGTTCTCAGAAGAGGTTGTGGTGTCAAGTTTTCGTAGTTAAACAGACACGAGTCGAAAGAAATATCAGATTAAATAGGTATGTACTGATGACCTTTTTGGTATCGAAACCGATCTGTCTGCAAACAGCCGTCTCATTACAGAGACGAAAAATTGTACGACAGATCCAAATAGTATCGAAAAGAAGGTTCCTCGGTAACAGAAAATTGAAGTACAGACGGCACTAAAACCTCGTGGTTTTTTATTTTCAGAGAGTGACAAAGGTAACAAAGAGGGGAGATAAAAGGTACTTCACTACCCTGGTCTACGGTACTAACAACAAAAAACTTACAACTTAAAATTCAGTCGAAAAGTTGAGAGGAGAAAGTGAAAGTAGTTCTCTGAGACATCAAGGAGAAACGAAAGACAGTATTCCCACCACAGTTGACGTATAGACTCCAATAACTATAAAGAGGGTCGTTAGAACTAAGGTCGAAGACGAAGTAGGTCGGGTCCCTGATTATTTTTTAGTAATAGTCAACTGACGACGAAAGTATAAATAAGTTATAAAAGAGTAAACTGACAGTACAGTCGGAGTATTAATAAAGAGTACTAACAGGAGAGTCATCAGTCATCCGCATGAGACGGGTATAAGGTTTGATTTATTGGTTTGGTATCTATACAGTTCAATCCAAAAAGGTTCCAGTGCGTCGATTCTGTACCTCCTCATGTTTACGTTAGGACTCAAGAAACCAAGATTTCGGGTACTAAAAGGTATTGTGGTGTGTCTATAAGGACATCATCGTTATTAATTAACTGTTCATAACTAAAACATTCGGTCTTCGTATTATCAAGAAAGGTGTCTTCACATCTAATTTGGAGACTTACTTCCATCTTACTCACTCTTGCTAACCGACTTTAATTATTAACGAAATTTAGGTTAGTGACACAATCAACAATAAATACAAATGAGAGGAAGGAGGAACCGTGTATCTCACGATCAGTAAGAAGAGATGTTAATAGAGGTGAGAAAGTAAGAAGATCAGAAGGGTACCGGTATCTTGTAACAGGGTTCCGTAATTATGTTATTGGTGTTGGATAGACGGACAAAACTACTCCAACAATGAGAAACCTGTCTGATCAAGTTGGAAATCACACTAAAAGAGTGAACAAGATTCTAAATGGGAGATTTCGAAGAGACAGAAAGACGCTCACCATTAAAAGTCGAACTCAATTTCGGTAGTGATATTAAGGTAATCGAGACACTGTAGAGGTACTATTTCCCATTTAATCTACACGTATAGTTGAAGTGTAAATTCGTTGACCAGGTGTCCGTCTTATATTTACAATGTTTTCGATGATTGACATGTGAAACATTAATGAGTATATAACACCAAATATCTTATTCTATAGAAGTATGTAAAGTTATAAAATACAGTTAAATTACTCAGACCCCATAACATTTAAGACATTATATCCCAATTATAGAACAGAAATAGGAGATTTACAATTATCAAGTAAATATAAGAACCTAAATTTGTTGGTCCGTAGACTTTTTTCATGTTGTCTTTACTCGACTAACAAAGTGACTCCATGAGACATCAAAGAAACTCAATTATTATATTTCGGTCGTGAGATACTGTTTGTTGTAGTAATTTGAGACTAAAAAAACAAGTATTACTATGTAGAGGTGGGGTCAAAATAAATCCTAACAAAATACGTCTGAAAAATATAAACGTGTACCTGTAACGGTGTGTAGGGTGGGACCTATGTTTTCGTATGGGTTTATACATTTTGTGTTTGGTGTGTAAATATCTTATATACTAACGATAGTAGTTTACAGTGATAAATCTTTTTACAATTAGTATTTAATCGAGTTTTTAGATGATCAATGATACGAATGTATCACGTATAAATATTATGACTTACGAATTACTAACCGATGTGACTGTAATCAATTAAAATATAAGATTGAGGGACTTTATTTTAAACAGTAGTAATTTTAGATATATTCTCAAACTCTATATGAATATATAAAAATATAATAGATTGTTGAAGTTAATATCTAGTTCTTTGTCTGAATCTTTTGGTGTGCAGTGTAAACTTTACTCACATAAGGGGTTAAGGTTTCAAGACTACATGGAACTGGTGATTTGTAAGGAATTTAAATACACAAAAGTGTACACGAATAGTTACAATAAACGGTGACCCCTGATTCTTTCATGTTTTCCCCAAAAATTAGTCGTAGAAAAAGTGTCGACAAAAGTAGAGAAACAACGAATCTGATATCTACTAACCTAAGTTAAACTCCCAATTTTAGTGTATCTCATCTCGGTATTTAAATAGATAAAGGACACTTAGATGTCGACTTCCGAAGTCTATGTACCTCTCTCGACAGGATATCTTGTTTAAGTGATGTGAGTTCACCCGACGTGTACAACTTTTCCGAAACGAAGTTGGTAAGTAACTCGATTAAGAATCCTACGACCTCTCCTACCTGTGAGTTCTTTATTTTTACTCGTCTTAGTCGTGTTCTTTCTTCATGTGACTAGTGGTTGTACTAATTGACTTTGAAACTTCACAGATGTGTTCGGTTAAAATCCTCTCGGTCTTAGAGTGTTTGCTTTACTGTAGATGAAGGTGAGTTTCTGTCGACGTTGTGTCTTTGGTAAAGGTGGTCTCGTCACTTCCTCGGACAGTGGGGCATCGATCGACGTTAGACATGTATTTGGAAGAACAAGTACTACTACTCCATAGAGTCTCCCAATGCCTACCGGTGTGTAGTCAGTATACAGTAGTGCCTGTTCTCGTGTGTGAGTCACCTCGGGTACCGGTTTCTCTTCATGTAGACCCGTCGTTGTGGGACTCTTACTCTACCACAAAAAGGGACTTTGTTTCAAACGGTCGTAACCTCAGTCCTGTCTTCATATGGTCTACAGGTCTGTACTGTGCAACGACTCCTTCATGTACATACACACATCCACTCTTAGGTCCTGTGATTTTCTTTATTATTATGATAATGGATCATTCCACTAGTTCATGTAGTCGTTTGTGTCGTGTTTATACCACTAAAGTTGAAACCCTATCACTCATTTAGGGTCTTTCTTTTTTTAATCTTTACTGACAACTCAAACAGAACGGGTAAAATTAGGAGGATCAGGTAGTCATCATCACTTATTTTCATATGCACCGGAAATAAATTTAAAATGTAAGATCGTTGAAAGTTCCCCAAAAACAATCCTCTTGAAATTTTTCTCGTAACGGGAGGTTATAATAATCGTTATAGTATAATTAATAAGTGAGTAAGTACGGTGTAAATGATTTATGTGACTCTTAGATCTCGACTCAATTGTGTTCGGGAAGAAAGTCCGTCAAGTATTAGTTTATATCCCGTGTCAGTTATTCTTGGGATAGAGATACAACCCTCGTCTACTAATTAGTTTTCATCGTGACTTGAATTAGTCCAGTTCCTGGTGCCCTCTACACGGTTCACTCCTCGTTAAAAAATTTTTCAATACTACTCTCAAACGAACGGGAAGTATTTCGACTTTTAATAGAATACTTATCTGTCTGTGTGACTGTGTTCCTTGTAATCCTCTATTCTGACTCTTCTAACCGACCTCAGGTTACTGATGCGCACACACACACGATTCAACGAAGTCAGTGTAGGTTGATATTACAGTGGGTTAAAGAGGGGAGTTCTTCCGTTAAACTTATACTTTTATTATAACTTGGGGAAGGAAAGAATCTTTGTTTTAGTGAAAGATTCAGAATCATAAAATAATAAGTTTATTTTAAAGAAAGTGGTATAGAATGTTGGTTAGTGTATGACTCTGTATACAAATTTTTAGTGAAAGATTTCTCGTCCGAATCTACTCGGAAGTGTATGTATCCGGAACACAAGAGAAAATAGATACAGAGATAGGAGTAGAGGGTTATAAGATAAAGGTACGTGTGAAAGACGAGACTTTATCGTTGTCTGAACAGTAAGGATATGAGTAGTACTTAAATGGTAAAGATACAGAAATTATATATAAAATGGAGGAATCTCACAGAAACAAAGGGTAAACGTTAGAACAGAAAGCATTATAATGAGAATTATTGTAACGAGTTAGTAGTTTTGGTACACGTTTTTAGAATTAACGTCAAAGTAAGAAACATGTATACAATGACTTCATATAGTGTTACTTGATATGAGTCTACACGTACAGAGATAAGAAGGGTGGAACGTGACACTCGAGTTCTCGAACAAGGGGTGTCAGGTCGTTCTACTATTGAACGTGATTTCTAAAAATTATTGTGTAACGAAGGAGTTTATACAATTGAAGACTATGTACATTTTACGTACGTTAAAAGGGTATATAGAGATTCGGTTTTATTTTTGGACTTCTAAAGAGTTAATCAAATGTAGACGAAAGAATGTACACTGTAATTTCTTACATCTACTTAATCGAAAATTTGGAATAAACTACATCTTAGACTTTCCTTTCTCCTACTTTTGGTGCAAATGATTTTCTTCTCGAAGGTCAGTAGGAGACATCTCTTAGTCTTGCGATAGGAGTCTCACACTTTAAACCCGAGATTTAGTTTGGTACTAAGAATGACTATGCATTTTAATCCGTTTAGTAGTGAACTTGAAAAACTTTGAACGAAAGGATTAGATGTGTTTCTTCTATTAAGGATGGATCATGTCTATACTTTCTAGATCTAATTGAACGAACTTTAAGAGTGAGGTATTAGGGTTAAAGTACCAGAGAGATTATAAAGTCTCTTAGTGGTATTATGTAAATACTAAAGTTCCTGTGGGACGAAAGGTCTTGCCATTAACGGACTTACGACGAGGACACGACCGGGTGTCACTCAGTTTAAAAAATTTAAATAGTGTAAAAGGTGTTGGACAATTTTAAAGTTGGGGGTTAGGTACACACTTTTATTTTGTGAAATGAATAATAAAGGTCTTTCCGTTTTCAATCCGTACGGACCAGAGATTGTGGGTGAAACCAGTCATATATGGAAGTGAAGGTGACTCCCAAAGAGACAACCCGAAAGGGGTGGGTCGTGAGTCAAAAGGAAAGAAAAGTCACGAGACCGAGGACGGGAAGTACAGGGTAGAGAGGAAAGACAGAGTGAAGTGGTGAGAAAACAGGTGAGAGTCTTCGTTTGGTTACTTCAGAAAAGGAAAAGAGTGGGTCTAACTCAGGGTCAGTAAAGAAGTAGGAATAGAATCTAGAAACAGTCTCAGAAGTCATGAGGTTCTGTAAAATGTAAAGTAGAAAGGGATTTTACTAAAGACTAAGGTTGTGATTCTATTAATTTATAAAGGGTTGATTGAGGAGAGAAAGAAAGATTTACAGTTTCGGTCTTATCTGAATCTCTTGAAGATTAGGTTGAACCGGAAAAAATTTGACTCTCTACAAACCAATCCTAAACAACTCCATTTACAGACCTTATATATTGGTTTTCAAAATAGGACATAAGTCCTGAGTACAGAAGTTGTGTAAAAGGGATGGTTGATCAATGAAGAAAAATTTCATTTATAGAAATAAGACCAAATGACCGGATCAACTCTGGGTAACTATTTAAAACGTTTAGACTCTAATGTCTCTCTCTACCGATTGTAGAACGAGGGTAAATGGAGTCGTGTACCTTGTTCGTAGAAGGGAAGACCGACTACACACGAAGTTATAAATTTCAACTAGAAGTCGTGTCTGAAAGAATAATTAGACCGTGTCACGAGTTTTCTTTTTCTAGAACATACACCTGACCTACCTATTGTCCGGAGATAGAAACACTTCTTGTATACTTGTGTGTGATATGTACTAAAGGGATACCTAATTCGGACAAAGACCGGTCGTCACTGGTGTCCTAATCCTAGGAAGTAGGTATAGGAAAGACGATTGTCCTGGTCAATGATCTATACACTGAAACTTGTTTATTGAAAATATAGAGTTGTAAGAGTGGATGTGTACCCCTAAAAAAAAAGAAATTGTGTATTAAAGAACTAAAGAAGTTAGGGAATTTAAAACAACACGTTTCAACTAATTCTACTAAACGCCGACTTGCTAAAAGTCTCGTTGATAAAGGTCCACCGACGGCAGATATCCCAGCGTTTCTCAACCTGTGCTGACTTCGCTGAATCGTCGTCGTCGTCGTCGTTGTGTCTATTTCTTATTATACTTAACATTTATATAAAACCTTATAAGTTAAAACTCATAATATAACGGGACGACTTACAATGGTACCTCTAAAATTATCGCAGTAACACCACAAGAAATCTCTCTCTTTCAAATTTACGTATTTGCGTAGACCGTATATCATTTGTGATAAAACCAAAGGAAGTAGAAGTTAACAAGTAAAAAAGTTTAAGAAAGTACAAAGACAGGGGTCAAAGTGTAGAATGTTTCCATAGTGATTTAAAAATAGTTAGTCTGGACACGTCCATATACAAGAGAAGAATGGGTTGATTGGTACATATTAAAAGTAGTATATACTATATTGTAACTACGTACAATATAGGTTGAAAGGAGTGAACCACCACTTCTCATATATGGTGACATCGTTTTCGGTTGTGGTAACTTTTGTTCCTTGAATGTCCGACTAAAAAAATTTCAGATAAAGTTGAGTAAGACAATTTACAATTTACTCACACACAGTGTTAATACCAGAGTACCCAACCTAGAGACCCAGATTTCAAAAGTGTCCTTACGTAGTGGTCGTTGTTGTTTTTTTTAATTTTAAAGAGTTTTGTTAAGGTTTTTATGAGTACGTATGTATTATTGATACTTTCAGTTTTAAGAAAACAATCGGTTCCTGAGTAACAAGGTAAAGTAAGAGTGTGTTTAGTATTTTATATAAGTTCTTGTTCATTGTTTTAAAAGTTTTATCTCTCTGACGTCCCATCCCTTACAGACAAGTACTAGTCGTGACATTTTTTACAAACGTTTGGTTTGGTTTCTTTTGACTTAACCAGGGTACTCCATTTGACAATATCTTAGTCTTGAGACCACTGTGGTCGGATTAAATACAAGATCTATTCTGACGTTTAGACGACGGATAAAGTGTCGTTGGAGTGACCTGGTCAATCTTTAGTGTGGTCATCTGTACATGAGTGAATGTGGTTTGGTTTCTGGTCCTTTGATATAAGACTAATTTACTACCTAAGAACTGGATTTATGTGTCGAAAAATCCTATCAGTTTAATGAAGTCTAAAGTTTAATGACAAAACCAAGATAAAAAGTAAAAAGAGAAGTCATATAACTACTTTTATAGTAGAATCTTAAAAAAATTAAGGATAAGAAATATCTGTCAAGTACTATTTTTATATAAGATAGAGGTTTTGTGTACCGAATGAAACTGAGTCAAGTTATAGGGGAACCTTTATACAAAAATCATACAAGAGTCAATAATGGAATTTACCTTCCAGTTGAACGGAGGATCCAACGTTCTGTATCGTCTAACGAAACGTAACCAGAAGATAAACATCGAATAATGTGTTTTACAAGGTGTTCCAACTATTTAAAGACTTCCATAATGGTGACTCCTCGGTATTATAGTGTCCTGAAGAGACCTTTTGTAATTATCGTTTCCGAAATAAAATTTAGTAAAATAAAAAAATTATATTTAAATAAATAAAATTAACCTCCAATTAATGAAATGTTATAATATAACCAAAACGGTATGTAGTTGTACTTACGTGGTGTCCATATGTGCACAAGGGGTAGGACTTAGGGGGAGAAGGAGGGAGGGACATGGTAGGGAGACCCAGTAGAGTCACGTGGTCGGGGTTCGTAGGTCATAGTACGTAGCTAGGACCTGACCGCTAAGCAAAGTATATACTATAATGTGTAAAGTTACGGTAAGAGGGTTTAGTAGGGTGGGAGCGGGAGAGGGTGTCTCAGGTTTTCTGACAAGATATGTAGACACAGAGAAAACGACAGAACGTATGTCCCAATAGCAATGGTAGAAAGAATTAAGGTATATATACACAATCATATGACATAACCACAAAAAGAAGGATTTTCGAGGATATGTAATCTCGGTTTATTCTAACAAATGTTTCCCTCATATAAAACTAAGAAGATCATGTTTTCATTCTCCCTTCAATTATAAACTCTTATACCTTCTAAAATAGACGGGAAGTTTGGGTTCATCCTTATGACGGGGTAACACTTCTGGGTCCTTAAAGAGATTTCTTAGAAGAGCTCTGAGTCCTTCCGTTAAATTTATAAAGAATAAAGGTCCCTAAGTACTTTAAAAGATTCGGTATTCAAATTTAACGAGTTCCCCTTTTACAAATTTTAAGAACTTTTGAAGTTCTTATTACGGGATTTCTGAAGTAATATAATTTAGGTAATGACATAAAGTTTATTGGTTAGTCTTCATGACTCTTATATAGAATAGAGTAAGAGTTAGAATACTATATACCGACCTTAGGAATTAGGTTTGTATAAAATTACAAAAATAGGTGTGGGAGTAAGTAGGATGACAGAATAAGTGTTATAACGTCTTTCTGGAACAAATTGATGTAATTGAGAACCAATAATTTTTATTATTATTTTTCTGTTTAAAGATCCGTGACAACATTCTTAAAATATATATCATAAATTAAGATTAAACATTTAGTTAATCAGTCATTTCTCTTTTCCCAAAATAACATGTTTTGTTAATAAAGTAGACTGAGACTTTGAGTCTTAAATGTACACGATACACTTATACTCACCGTAAAACTTTAAGTGTTGATTAAGTTTTCAAACTTTAGTACATTAGCTTTGGATATTCGGTAGTGCGATAAGTCAAAAGATGACATTGAGGTGTTGGATTGAAGATTAAGTTAGGGTAAGGTAATATATTCTTAGAGGTAAATCTATAAATTAGGTAAAACTCAAATAAAAACACACGCCACAATCTTTCACTAGATCAAAGTAAGAAAATGTTCACCAACTGGTCAAAAGGGTCTTGGTGAACAATCTCTAACAGAAATGAGGTAACATATAAGAACGGAGGAAACAGTTTCTATTCGACAGGTATCCACACACCTAAATAGAGACCCGAAAGATAAAACAAGGTAACTAGATATACAGACAGAAACACGGTCATGGTATGACAGAACTACTGACACCGAAACATCATCTCGGACTTCAGTCCGTTCAACTAAGGAGGTCAAGGTAAGAAGAAAGAGTTCTAACGAAACCGATAAGCTCCAAAAAACATAAAGGTATGTTTAGAACTTTAATAAACAAGATCAAGACATTTTTTATACCGACCATCGAACTGTCCCTAACGTAACTTAAACATTTAACGAAACCCATCATATGAGTAAAAGTGATATAACTAAGAAGGCCAGGTACTTGTACCATATAAAGAGGTAGATAATCACAGGAGAAACTAAAGAAAGTAGTCACAAAATATCAAAAGATATATATCCAGAAATCAAAGAAATCCATCTATATAAGGATTCATAAAATAAGAAAAGTAACGTTACCACTTACCTTAACAAAGGAATTAAGGAAAAAGATGAAAGAGTAATAATTACGTATCCTTACGTTCCCTAAAGACACACAACTAAAATATAGGACGTTGAAGTAGTCGTCTACTTACCTATTCTTTCGTCACCATGTATATGTGTTACCTCATAATGAGTCGGCAATTTTTCTTAAGTAAACTTAGTCAAGACTACTCTACCTACTTTGACCTCGACTAATATGTCTCACTTCATTCGGTCTTTCTTTTTGTGGTTATGTCATATGATTGTGTATATATACCTTAAATCTTTCTACCGTTACTACTGGGACATACGTTCTGTCGTTTTTTCTGTGTCTACACATATCACCTGAAAACCTGAGTCTCCCTCTCCCTCTCCCACCCTACTAAACCCTCTTACCGTAACTTTGTACATATGATAGTCCATTCTTAGCTTAGTGGTCAGATACAGACTACGTCCTATGTCGTACGAACCCCGACCACGTGTCCCTACTGGGTCTCTCTACAATACCCCTCCCTCCACCCTCCCCTCAAGTACAAACCCTTACGTACATGTAGGTACCACCTAAGTACAGTTACATACCGTTTTGGTTATGTCATAACATTTCATTTTATTTCATTTTTATTTTTAAATTAATTTTTTTTTTTTCTTAGAGGTTTCTTAAATGGGTTTCTCTATGTGAGTTTAATTGACTGTATATCAGTGATAGATTAAATGGTTAATCCTCCATTACCACTTATGTATATATAAGATTCATGGGACTCGACAAAAACAAAACAAAAAAATGAAAACGTCCGTCTTGAGTGGAAAGGAACTTGACGAAGTGTGTTTATCATTTATGTCAAACAAATGGTGTTTGGTGATTTATCCATTTTGTTTAAAACTGATTTTCAAACTTCTATTACCCCCCTTTTGTCGTTAACTTGTCCCTTCATTAATTGTGACCCATAGGTTGTAGTAACAAAGATTTCAAATAACTGGACTAATGTTCCTTAAACAAAGACTTACAGTATAATCCAGGACCAGACAGTGGTATACTAATTCGAAGAGAGGTTCTTGTCTCGAGAAGTTAATAAAGAAGGAAAGAAGCGGGGTTCAGTGTCCCCAGGAGTTTTAGGATACAGGTTGTAATGAATTCACTTCGTGGGTTTATTCATTGTAGTCTTGTTACAAAGTTCGTTTACTTTAATAAGAAAATGTAAAAACTGTCTATTTAAAATCAAATATAAAAAATTGGATAGAGTATTGTCTATAAATAATTTTTATGATTAGTAAGAAGGGACGAAGTCTAAAACACATAGTGTCAGGGTCCTTTACCTTATATCGTCGGACATAAAAATTATTCAATGACTACAACGAGTCGACAAAATACGAGATCTTATCTTTAGGGTACTCGACTAGAGTGACTATAATGGTTATGAGGTCTATCACGAGTGTATCAAAAATGGAGAATGAAATACATTGTATCCTGTTGAGTAAATTGAATGTACGATAAAGAAAAAGACCTAGTAAAGTTCTTTCTTTGTCTTTTACGTTTCTTAGTAGACCTGTTGACTTTAACTTAAGTAAGACTTTCTGGAAAGACTCATGGTTCCTTGACTGTTTTTAAGTAAAAACAGTACAGAAGTCACTACACGGACTATTTGGGACTTTTGTCATGGAATCAGTAAAAATGGGAGATTGTTAGGAAGGAGGTGTACGGTACTTGTGGTACCTGAAGAGAAAACCATTGGAGAGGAAGGACCTATAGACCGTGTGTAGGAGAGAACAGGGGGAAGGATAATAATTTTTTCGGATAGAGTAAGTATTGAAATTTTTACGGATAGAGAGATACATTACGTCAAGTGTCTCACACACAAGGACCGTCACTACCGTACTCTAAAGATGTACCGGTATTTGTTTAAAGACTCTATTAAGTAGTAACATTTATTCTGTGAATCACAAATCTACCATCGATAGACCCCTAATTTGAAAGAGTTACCTAACCGTGTTTTACATGAGTGTAATACTCACAAGAAAACACCTTTTATATATTAATTATTAAAAACACTTTATCACGGAAATTATTTCGACAGACGTATTTATAAAAATTACTCATATTATTACAACCCGTTACATTGTAAAAGTAAATGAGGTAATGTCGAGTAAACAACGGATATAAAAGTAGTAGATACGGTATGACTCTTCACCACTAACACAAAATACTTTGTTAGGAGAAACACCTGTACTTCGATTTCAGGTTTCTTACTAAAACTTGTTTGACTAATGGGACAAGAAACCCCATCAGTGAGGGTATTAGTGAGGATAGTAGATATCGGACTTTTGTTCCTCCGGGATACTCTTTTTATCACTCATTAGGGACCAATACCTCTTTTACTATTCTTTAACTGTATAAACACAAATACTTGTTTTTTTCGAATACATAAAATTCCGTTCTCAAAATTATATTCGTCTTGTTTTATTTCAGTATACATCTTAATATCTTAAAGTCTCAATCTTTACAGTACTAGTGTTCAGATTAATATAGTACAAGACTTTTGTAGACATTAGAGTATTTTAACATTCTGATTAGTTTTGTCATACCATGACATTGTTTTGTCTTTATATCTAGTTGTTTTGTTCTATCTTTCGGGTCTCCAATTGGGTACGTGGATACCCATGGAATAGAAACTGTTTCCTCCGTTCTTATATGTTACCTCCTTTCTATTGGAGAAGTTATTCACCACGATCCTTTTGTCTTGTCGATACATATTTTCTTACTTTTATCTTATGAAGGATTGTGGTATGTATACTTTTTGAATTTTTCCCTAATTTCTGAATTGCATTCCGGTCTTTGATATTTTGAGAATCTCCTTTTGTGTCTTGTGAGAAACTGTATTTAAAGTCGTTCTAGGAGAAACTGGGTGGAGGATCTCATTACCTTTATTTTTGTTTTTATTTGTTTACCCTGACTTAATTTGAATTTTTGAAAACGTGTCGTTTCCTTTGGTATTTGTTCTACTTTTCCGTTGGGAGTTTTGTTCTCTTTTATTAACGTTTATTTCGTTGACTGTTTCCTAATTAGAGGTTTTATATGTTCGTCATGTACGTCGAGTCATAGTCTTATTTTTTGTTGGGTTAGTTTTCATCTATCTTCTGGATTTGTCTGTGAAGAGGTTTCTTCTGTTTGGTTACCGGTTATTTACGTACTTTTTTTACGAGTTGTAGTGAGTAATAATCTCTTTACGTTTAGTTTTGATGTTACTCCAATAGTAGAGTGTGGTCAGTCTTACCGGTAGTAGTTTTTTAGATGTTTGTTATTTGCGACCTCTCTTACACTTCTTTTCCCTTGGAAGACCGTGACAACCACCCTTACATTTAACTATGTCGGTGACACCTCTTGTTATACCTCTCAGGAATCTTTTGATCCTTATTTTGATGGTATCTTTTTTTTCTTTCACTTCAGCGAGTCAGTACAGGCTGAGAAACGTACCTGACATCGAATGGTCCGAGGAGGTAGGTACCCTAAAAGGTCCGTTCTCATGACCTCACCCAACGGTAAAGGAAGAGGTCTTCTAGAAGGGTTGGGTCCCTAGTTTGGACCTAGAGGGCGTAACATCGGTCTACGAAATGGTAGACTCGGTGGTCCCTTCAGGGTTTTGACGGTATACTGGGTCGTTAGGGTCGACGACCCGTATATAGGACTCTTTTGCTATTAAGTTTTTCTGTTTACATGTGGTCCCAAGTAAATGTTATCGGTCCTGTACCTTTCTTATATCTGCAGATAATTGTACACTTACCTATTTTTTCAACGCCTTACGTAATGTTGTCTTTTGATGAGTCGGTATTTTTTCTTATGTAAACTCAGTTAAGATCACTTCACCTAATTTGATCTCGAACAATATGTGTCGTTTCAATTTAGTCTTTCTCTTTTTGTTTATAACATATAATTGTGTATATATACTTTAGATCTTTTTACCATGACTACTTGGATAAACGTCCCGTCCTTATCTCTGTCTTTGTTTCTCTTCTCTCGACATCTGTGTCACCCCCTTACTCTCCCACCTACCTAACTCCCTCATCGTGACTTTGTATGTGTAATGTAATGGTATACATTTTGTCTATCGATCACCCTTCTACAACATATTGTGTCCCTCAGGATGGGTCACGAGACACTGTTGGATCTCCCCAACCTACCCCACCCCCACACCCTCCCTCCGAATTCTCCCTTTCCTTTGTACATTTGATACCGACTTCGAAAGGTTCACTGTGTGACCATTTCTTTGACGGACGGTTGCGTCCTCTGAATTCTCTTGAACCCAAACTAGGGACCCACCCCTTCTAGGGCACCTCCTCCCGAACCGTTGGGTCCTGTCTCTTCGGACTGTCAGGTACCCCAGTGTTTCTCAGTCTGTGCTGACTTCTCTGAATCCTAAGTACGTGTTTACCATTTTTAGTTATGTCTTAACCTTTCGTTAATAGGGGGTTAATTTTTTTTTAAAAAAAATTCATCCCAAGTCTCTTTCTGACCGATTTCTCCGGAAGACTAGTGGTTGATGTTCTTCGAACTTTTTTCTGAGACTATCCCGGTATTGAGGACACCGTATCCGTCAGGTACGGGGACATGTGAACCATGGAGGTCCCAGGGACGTTCGGTTCAACGACGAGGTGGAAGTACGAGTTGACAGTACCCCTGTCTCGACGGTGTCCGTTTTTATTAGAACACAGATACATGTGTCCCAGCGAAGTCAGTACAGACTGAGAAATGTTAGGACATCTGACACCTGACGGTCCGAAGAGACAGTCTCTCCTCCCAAGAGGTCCGTTCTTATGACTCGTATAACCGGTTATGACCAACGGTATGGGAAGATCTCGTGATATAAAGGACGACGGGATCGACGGTTGAGGGGACTCATGAACGACACCGTCTTAGGGACACTGGGTTAGTCGACGTGGTGGAGGTGTGGACCGGGAGTGTCCCCATTTGGGTTCAGGAGGTCCCGTCGGAGTCCTCGTTTGGGGTCACCTACTGAGTGTACATCTCCTCCTTTACTTTGGTGATAACTTTGGGTTCCCGTCACGTCGATTGCTTCTTCTGGGTTTTGGAAGGGTGGTCGACGTCTAATTTAGGTTTACTAGTTGATTCGTCTGAGACACAGATACCTTATATATTTTCCGGTCTTTTCTCTCGAGAGTGTTTTCTTTTACGTGATAAAGATTATCGACACCTGTGACCTCCGTCCTTGTGTCTCCTCACCCTGGTCTAATCTTAGACTCTCGGGGGTGTCGTCCCGGTTTCTAGTCGTGTCACAACCTCCCTCAGGATCCCTCCATTCCCCCTGACACTGAGGGTCGTTCCCTTTCCTGAGACCGTCGTCACGGAGTTCTTTTTGTAAAATAATAAGAATAAAAGACTGAACAAGTCATCTAAGAAAACCTAAAAAAAAAGGAAATAAAGGGAAAAAAGGTGGGAGAAAACATGAACAACTGAAATGTACGTGATTCTTTAGGTCAATTCGAAAACTCGAGAAACAAAAAGGAGTCAGTGTAAAAAATAACAACAGTGTTTGGAGACGGAGATGTAACCTATAAACGTCAAGACACCTCAAAAGGAGGAAAAAAAAAAAGAAGAGAGAAAAAAATTTAAAATTAAAAATTAAAAAATTTGGATAATAAAAAAGATGTAAATAAGGAAACATACGAAGAGGATGATAAGAAAAGGGGAACGTCAATTAGAAATTGTATATATTAAGAAGAAAAGGATGGAGATAAATTGAAACGTATCGATAGGAAAGAAACAAAGGAATGAGAGGAAAGGAGAGTTCTATAAACAATCACAATAAAAGTAACGAAATAAGGGGTTTACCGTGGAACGAAATCAAAACAAAAAGTGGCACACGAAATTAATCAAAACAAGACCATCTATATTATAAAACAAAGAAAAATAGCGGTCCAGTTAGATAGTATGAAATAAAAACAACCTGACAAAACTAAAACGGATACCCATATACGTCTCATGTAGTGCTCTTTACGACCTGACCTTCTTTGTGTTCGACCTTAGTTCTAACGGTCCTCTTTATAGTTATTGGAGTTTATACGTCTACTGTGGTGGGACTACCGTCTTTCACTTCTCCTTGATTTTTCGGAGAACTATTTTCACTTTCACCTTAAATCCTTCTACCGTTACTGCTGGGACATACGTTCTGTCCTTTTTTCTGTGTCTACACATATTACCTGAAAACCTGAGTCTCCCTCTCCCTCTCCCACCCTACTAAACCCTCTTACCCTTAAGATTGTACATATGATAGTACATTCTTAACTTAGCGGTCAGGTACAGACTACGTCCCACGTCGTACGAACCCCGACCACGTACCCCTACTGGGTCTCTCTACAACACCCCTCCCTCCACCCTCCCCCCAAGTACAAACCCTTGCGTACATTCTTAATTTCTAAAATTTAAAATTTTTTAAAAATTTTTTTAAATTTTTTTTTATCAATGGTAATTTTTTTTATTTTAAAACTAAAATTAATAATTTTTTTTGTTTCACTTTCACCTCTCACTTTTTCAACCGAATTTCGAGTTGTAAGTCTTTTGCTTCTAGTACCGTAGACCAGGGTAGTGAAGTACCCTTTATCTACCCCTTTGTCACCTTGTCACAGTCTGAAATGAAAAACCCCGAGGTTTTAGTGACGTCTACCACTAACGTCGGTACTTTAATTTTCTGTGAATGAGGAACCTTCTTTTCAATACTGGTTGGATCTATCGTATAAGTTTTCGTCTCTGTAATGAAACGGCTGATTCCAGGTAGATCAGTTCCGATGCCAAAAAGGACGCCAGTATATACCTACACTCTCAACCTGACACTTCTTTCGACTCGCGACTTCTTAACTACCAAAACTTGACACCACAACCTCTTCTGAGAACTCTCAGGGAACCTGACGTTCCTCTAGGTTGGTCAGGTAAGACTTCCTCTAGTCGGGACCCTAAAGAAACCTTCCGTACTACGATCTCGACTTCGAGGTCATGAAACCGGTGGAGTACTCATCTCAACTGAGTAACCTTTTCTGAGACTACGACCCTCCCTAACCCCCGTCCTCCTCTTCCCCTGCTGGCTCCTACTCTACCGACCTACCGTAGTGCCTGAGCTACCTGCACTCAGACTCACTTGAGGCCCTCTACCACTACCTGTCCCTCCGGACCGTACGACGCTAAGTACCCCAGCGTTTCTCAGTCTGTACTGACTCGTTGACTTGACTTGACTTTGAATCTCCCGTCTTTGGTTTTCCTTCTTTCTTAAGTTGGACGAAGTTTCTTTCTTAAGTTGAAAGGAACTTCGGACCCTTTCCTCTGGAGTTTGTGTTAGTGAATTTTGTTTTGTTTTGTTTTGTTATGACTTTCCGTATCTTTAAGACGTGTTTACTTCCTTGTTTGATCTTTATGTCTTCAGGTTTATTTACTTCTCCTTTATCCGTTTGATGGTCTTTTTCTTAAGTCTTATTGCTATCATTACTACTAATTTTTTTTTTTTTTTGAAACTTTTCTTTTATCTCTTTTACGTCCTTAGTTAATTGTTTCTGGATCTTCTTAATTTCTTATTTGTGTGTATCTGTTTCTTGTGATAATGACTTTAACTTTTATGAGATCTTCCTTAGTTATCGTCTTATAGACTTCACCTTCTTGTTTAGTCACTCGTCCTTCTATTTTACCATCTTTATTAAAGACTTCTCGTCTTATTTCATTTTTCTTACTTTTCTCGACTTCTTCAGAGTCTCTGAAGACCCTGTTATAGTTTACGTGCTTGTAAGCTTATTATCCCCAGGGTCTTCTTCTTCTCTTTTTCTTTCTAATACTCTTTTAAAAACTTTTCTAATATCAACTTTTAAAGGGGTTGTACCTTTTCCTTTATCAATTAGTTCAGGTTGTCCCTGTTTCCCAGGGTATGTCCTATTTGGTTTCCTCTTTATACGGTTCTGTTTATGATTAGTTTGATTGTTTCTGATTTGTGTTTCTTTCTTATAATTTTCGTCGTTCTCTTTTCGTTGTTCATTGTATGTTCCCTTTGGGATATACGAATTGTCGACTAGAAAGTCGTCTCTGAGAAGTCCGGTCTTCCCTTACCGTCCTATATAAATTTCATGACTTTCCCTTTTTAGATGTTGGTTCTAATGACACGGATCGTTATTAGGGTAAGTTTTAACTACCTCTTTATTTTTCGAAAAGTCTGTTCGTTTTCAATTGTCTTAAGTCATGGTGGTTTGGTCAAAATGTTGCTTAAATTTCCCTAAATATCACAGTTCTTTATGTTGTCTTCTTTCTCCTAGATGTTTTAGTTGGGGTTTACTAATTCTTTTACCGTTACCCTTGTATATATTGTTATTAATGAAATTTACATTTACCTAATTCGCGAGATCGGTTTTCTGTGTCTGACCGACTTACCTATGTTTTCGTTCTGTGTATATATACGACAGATGTACTTCGGGTATAGTCTGGAGTTCTGTGTATGTCTAACTTTCACTCTGTTACCTTTTTATATGAGGTACGTCTACCCTTCGTTTTCTTTCGACCTCATCGTTAGGAGTATAGTCTGTTTTATCTGGAATTTTATTTCCAATGTTCTCTATTCTTTCCTGTGATGTATTACTAGTTCCCTAGTTAGGTTCTCCTTCTGTATTGTTATCTATAGATACGTGGGTTGTATCCTCGTGGAGTTAGGCATTGTGTTTGTGATTGTGTATGTATTCCTCTTTAACTGTCATTGTGTTATTATCATCCTCTCAAATTGTGGGGTGAGTGTGGTTACCTGTAAAGTAGTTTTGTCTTTTACTTATTCCTTTGTGTTCAGAATTTACTATATAATCTAGTCTACCCAGAGTAACTATAGAATTCCTGTAACGTATGTTTACGTCTTCTTATGTGGAAGTGAGTTCACGTGTCCTTTGTAAGAGGTCCTATCTGGTGTAGAACCCAGTGTTTATTTTGGAGTCTTTTAAATTCTTTTAACTTTAGTACGACTCTCCCATTGTCCGTCCTTCCGGTCCCCAGAGGTTTACCTCCTTTATCGGATGTTCACAGTCTGTAAAAATAGAGGGAATTCGTCGTCCTTCTTTGTTTGATCGCTATAAAAAAAAGGAAGAGATATGTTTAAATTTTCCTCCAAAGAGAATTTTAAGACACAACGGTACTGTGGACCAAAGTGGACTTCAATTGGTTACGGAAAACGAATACCTTTACAAATAGAATTCGATACGATTACATGATACGTAAATGGGGTTTGAGACAGAAGTTCAGTCAAGACGGAAAACCGAGTCTTGGATGAACTATTTGGTCATACAATATGAGCCTATAACAAGGAGATTAGACACATTTATTGTGATAAACATACCACGAGACGGGAAGAAGTTCTAAGTTCAATTAGGAAAATACCGGGTTCTACTTGGTAAACCTCGGTTCTAATAGGATTTTATGTAGAATACCCATACCACGGACCACGGTAAGATTCAAAACTCTGTCAGGAAAGAAAGTAATTGTCTGACGACTACTGATATATTGTAGGTCGATTTCTGATCGTCCCCCCATGAGAAAGACGGGGGAAGACTACGGATACAGTCTTCGAAAGAGATAGAGGAAATATGAAATTATTTTGAAATAATGTGTTTTCGAGACTCGTTAGTTCGGAGCAGAGACCGGGGCCTAATTTAAGAAGAGGAGGCCCCCGGTTCTTAGGACCGCAACACTAAGTTGTTGTTGGAAAGTTACGGTTCGTATAAGAGGTTGGTGTTACGTCACGGTTCAATTAATTTTTATCATCCGGTAGTAATTGGTGACTTAATCAATTTTACTTTTTTTATCATATTTATATTTAGATTCATAGATTTTATAACGTATTATTCTTTTTAAATATATAATAAATTAGGGGGTTTGGTGTTAAGGTTTATAAAAATATTTTATCTTGTATTAGAAATATACCTCCCTTGTATTTTGTTTCCTTCTATTTGTTGACTCATCTTGTACGGCTTCTTCAATTTTAAAAAGGGAAACTAACTGATTCCTCAATATCATGTACCACCACAAAGAATTCTAGAGTAACTGGGAGAATAAAATATAAAGGTGAGATTAAGACGTGATATTTGAGTCCAAAATGAAAATTCTTGTTTAAAATTCAATTAAGGTGTATATGCGACCACTATTCTTACAACAGTTTGCAGATATCTTCTATTTCTAAAAACAACAAAACAAAACGGTACTTTCTTTAAGTCAAACGTCGTGTTTACCTTTCTAAGGAGACTAAGTTTTCTTTTTAATTCTTAGTTTTAACATTATGAGGAAGTCTCTTTACCTTCATTCTGATTATCTGTCGGAAAATAAAAAGAAAAATTCTTAAAGAGTGTTAATAAGAACAGAAGGACTTTATAAACGAGTATAAATCGAATAAGAAGTTTATATAAGATTTTCATTCCATCCCTTATGTCCGAGTTCAGAACCGGTGGTATATGCTGGACACACTAGAAATAAGTTCGGACTCAAAAGAGTAGATAGAATGTTGTAATAGACCACTATTAGGAATTCTCATCCCTTTTAGAGTATAGATATTACTTAGGGATCAGGTGTGTTCTATGTAGGTGTCACAACTTATTTAATTTCTTCTTTAGTTGAGACTCAGTCGTGAAGTAATTGTGATAGATAGTAATAATTAATTACTTTGTTTAAAATTTTCTACCACATAGTTGGATCTCCCCCTACCCCTTCCTATACCCTCCCTCCAAGTTTTCCTCCCCTACATACATATGGATACCAACTAAGTACAACTCCAAACTGTCTTTTGTTGTTTTAAGTATTTCATTAATAGGAAGTTAATTTTTTATTTAAAAAAAATTTCTACCATATATGTTCTGTGGATCGTGTGGTGTTTCTACAGAATATTTAATTAATTTAATATGACGGAGAAGGTGGATGACGGAAGGAATAAACGAGAGACCAAAAACTTTTATTCAATTCGTTACTAAGTACCCACAGACATGGACTTACTCCGTCACTCTCTGTTAGAATACGACATGAAAAGTGACCATAATGAATTAATTTTCTTTGAAATTCTATCATATTACTCGAATGATAAAAAAAAAAATGGATCATGTAAAATACATGTACGACGACGACGACGATTCAGCGAAGTCAGCACAGGTTGAGACACGCTGGGGTATCTACCGTCTGGTGGTCCGAGGGGGCAGGGACCCTAAGAGGTCCGTTCTTGTGACCTCACCCGTCGGTAACGGAAGAGGTAACGTACTTTCACTTTTCGCTTTCACTTCGACGAGTCAGAAAAGACTGAGAATCGCTGGGGTACCTGACGTCGGGTGGTCCGAAGAGGTAGGTACCCTAAAAGGTCCGTTCTCATGACCTCACCCCACGGTAACGGAAGAGGCAAATACATGTATGGTTAATAGATGACAAGAGACTCAAACCCTGTTATTTCATCAATTAATACTTAAGGATTCACCAAGGTAAACTCATTTCACGTTTAGTCTCCTTCGTGATCATCCTTCACTGATTTCTCCTCCTCAACTGGTTTCCTTCATTTGAGCCCTCAAGTCGGAAGTAAAATGGACTGATTCCTTCCTTATCTACTACCCCTCTGAACTCCACCTTTCTCTGATTGTTCGGTCTGTCTCATTTTTCTCTTTATGTTTTACATTACTCCGGGAGGATCCTCAGTATACGAAAGTTTATTACGGAGTGAATTGGGAATCATTCTGTCTCCTACTCTACCGACCTACCGTAGTGACTGAACTACCTGTACTCAGACTCACTTAGGGCCCTCAACAACGACCTGTCCCTCCGGACCGCACGACTCTAAGTACCCCAGTGTTTCTCAACCTGTGTCGACTTGCTGACTTGACTTGACTTGACTTCTGTTATTATATAAGTTTAAAGTGATAATTCAATGCAAATTGGGAATACCATACGAGTTTAGACCGGAGTCCTCTTAAAGTTTTAGGAATAAGTAATATCGTATAAGAGGTAAGGTTTATAGTCGTAATGAAACAAAAACGGCATATAATCCTTTACTGTATTTATACTAATCAATCACTTAATCCTTCTCCCGTTAAAGTATCTTTCCTTCTCCACATTTGGAAGAATCAGTATTTTATGCACCACCCTCGAAGATTAAAAAGATAACAAAAGTGACACTGACTTTCTCAAGGATATTTTGAGTTCTAAGAGTCTCTACTGTTGATATTTGAAACATGTTTCATAGTTTTTTTAATGAGTCTTCTTCATTACAAAAATACACTCAAAGTGTAAAGTCCGATAACCGACTTGATCCGTAACATACCTTACCCCTTTTGAGACCATAATTTGATCGTGAAAGAGACCTGTTCGGCTAACACAAGACCCTTTAGTTTCGGTGAGATTGAATTCCTCTCTTAAGGTCTTTCCTCTCTATGTCTTTTTCGTAGTACAAGATACAATTTTAGAATTGGTCCAAGAGACTGACTGAGGATACGATACATACGTGTTGAGTCGATTTCTACTTTTTACATGTAAATTGATTTTATACTTGTCAATTGTTTTTATGGTGTAAATGTCGGACTAAGTTTGGTCCAAGTAGTGTTTTGTTCGTGTATCCTTAAATAACATTAAGTATCAGAGGTTTACAGTGTAACAGGTCCTTTGTTAGGTTTTAATGAATAGTATATTTCTTCGACTTTATCTACTGTGTGAAAGTTCTATTATCCGTCAGTCATCCTTGGTTTTGAGACTCTATCGGGTTTACAACTTTAATATTCTTTCCTACTATTTGTTGATCATTTTGATAAATCTATTTCATTTCCTTTTTTGTAAGTGTTTCTTCCTTTTTTATGATTTAGAGTCACCTCTTTATTGATTTCTTTCTTGGTTTACCTTCAGATATTGACCTTTCATAATGATATTGTAGTTTTTAAATTTTAAGTATCTTAGCCAAATTGTTTTCTTATCTCTACCAGGTTTACTCGGTAGTCCCTTCGGGTTAATCTCCACTATTTCTTAAGTTTTGGACCTTGTTATAGTTGTAGTACCGTGGTACTTAGTAAGAGAAAAGAGAGAGGAAGTCAGTCAAATCAGTGAGTCAACACAGGTTGAGAGACGTTAGGGTACTTGACGTCGTGTGGTACGAAGGGGCAAGTAGTGGTTGAGGGTCTCGAACGAGTTTGAGTACAGGTAGTTCAGCCACTGTGGTAGGTTGGTAGAGTAGGAGACAACAGGGGAAGAGGAGAACGGAAGTTAGAAAGGGTTGTAGTCCCAGAAAAGTTTACTCAGTCAAGAAGCGTAGTCCACCGGTTTGATAACCTTAAAGTCTAAGTCGTAGTCAGGAAGGTTACTTGTAAGTCCTGACTAAAGGAAATCCTTTACCCCAGCGTTTCTCAACCTGTGCTGACTCGTTGAAGTGAGTGGGTGAGTGAGTCGAAAGAAATACCAGGTCGAGAGTGTAGATGTGTACTGATGACCTTTTTGTTATCGAAACTAATATGTCTGGAAACAGTCTTTACATTACAGAGACGAAAAATTATACAATAGATCCAAACAGTTGACAATGACAGGGTATATACCCGAAGGTTCCATTGAGTCTACCATTTCTTAGACGGACGTTACGTCCTCTGAGTCCAAACTAGGGATCCAACCCTCCTATGGGACTCCTTCCCTTACCGTTGGGTGAGGTCATAAGAACGGACCTCTTAAGGTACCTATCTCCTCGGACCTCCCGATGTCAGGTGTCCCAGTGTTTCTCAACCTGTGTTGACTTCTTTGTATCGTAGTCGTCGTCGTAACAGTATATATACATATGTATATATGTATTATGTACGTTATATGTTCTAGATACTATTCTATATTTCTCACGGTTGGATCCGTATTATACAAGGTCTTCCCCTTGTCTCTTTCTTCCACTAACTTTTACATATATTTCTTTAATACAGACTTTTGAATGGTTTAGATTTTTTCCCAATCTACTTCCTTAGTGTCTCCCAGGGTTTGTTCTACTTTAGTTTGTCTGAGTGTAGTTCTGTATAATATTGATTAATTTTACTGTTTTTTAATTTCTCTCCTGAGATTTCCATCGTTCTCTATTTGTCAATGTTCTCTTGTGGGTATTCCGATAGTCAACTAAAGAGACGTCTTTGAAAAGTCCGTCTTTCCCTCGCCGTACTTTAGAAGTTTTAGGACCTTCCTTTTTTTGGACTTGAGGTCCTGTGAGAGGAGTCGTTATAATAGTAATTTTGATCCTCCTTTTTATTTCCTAAAGAGTCTATTCGTTTTTAATTTTCTAATGTTGTTATGATTTGGATTGAATTTTCTTTATGACTTTCCAGGAGAGGTTTGTCGTTTCTTCGTTCTCAGATATCCCTTCCCTTTTTAGTGTTGTCCTTTCCGTTTATGTGGTGGGAATACCGTCTTTCACTTCTCCTTGATTTTTCGGAGAACTACTTTCATTTTCTCCTCTCACTTTTTCAACCGAATTTCGAGTTGTAAGTCTTTTGCTTCTAGTACCGTAGACCAGGGTAGTGAAGTACCCTTTATCTACCCCTTTGTCACCTTGTCACAGTCTGAAATGAAAAACCCCGAGGTTTTAGTGACGTCTACCACTAACGTCGGTACTTTAATTTTCTGCGAATGAGGAACCTTCTTTTCAATACTGGTTGGATCTGTCATATAAGTTTTCGTCTCTGTAATGAAACGGTTGATTCCAGGTAGATCAGTTCCGATGCCAAAAAGGACACCAGTACATACCTACACTCTCAACCTGACACTTCTTCCGACTCGTGGTTTCTTAACTATCAAAACTTGACACCATAACCTCTTCTGAGAACTCTCAGGGGACCTGACGTTCCTCTAGGTTGGTCAGGTAAGACTTCCTCTAATCGGGACCCTAAAGAAACCTTCCTTACTACGATTTCGACTTTGAGGTCATGAAACCGGTGAAGTACGCTTCTCAACTGAGTAACCTTTTCACACTACGACCCTCCCTAACCCCCGTCCTCTTCCCCTTCTGGGTCCTACTCTACCGACCTACCGTAGTGTATAAGCTACCTGCACTCAGACTCACTTGACACCTTCTACCACTACTTGTCCCTCCGGACCGCACGACGCTAAGTACCCCAGCGTTTCTCAGCCTGTGCTGACTCGCTCACTTGACTTGACTTGACTTGACTTCTAGTGAGATTCGGTCATGTATCTAAATTTTTTTGTTTGTTTGTTTTTAAACATTTTCGTTAATATCGATGTTATTCATCTATTTGTACTTGTACATTTCATCCTTTCTTTTTAGTGTTTTAAACCCCCTCCCTTCATTTTTTTGTATCTAGAAAATCTTACGTAAAATTAAATATACTGATAATCAGACTTCGTATATCCATAATAACACCCAATTGTAAGAACTTTTGATCCCATTGGTCTTTAGTCTTTGCATGTTATCTAAGTGTGTGTGTGTGTGTGTGTGTGTGTGTGTGTGTGTGTGTTTCATTGAGTTCGTATTTTTAGTTTCTTTTGGTAGTTTAGTTTTTTCTTTTTCTTTTTTCTTCTTTTTTGTTTGTTTTTACTTGATTTTTTAGTTGACCTTTTGTCCTAATTTTACCATTATTCATGTATAGATAGTTATTAATGAAAGTTACCGTGACCTGATTGACGAGATTAGTTTTGTATTACCCACTTTAAATCTTACTACCGTGACTACTTGTTTAAACGTCCCGTCGTTTCCTCTACGTCTGTATTTCTTGTCTGAAAGCCTGTGTCATCCCCTTTCTTCCTCCCCATCCTAAACTCTACCATTGTGACTTTGCATGTAATGACAGACATTTTGTCTATCAGTCACCCTTAAACGGGATACTACGTCCCTTTAGTTTAGACCACAAGACACTGTTGGATGTCCCCTTCATACCCCACCCTTTACCCTCCCTACAAGTACAACTACATCCCGTCTTTGGTTGTGTTATAACTTTAATAGGAGGTTACATTTTTTAAAATTTTTCTCTGTTTGTTTGTTTTTTCTGTGTTAACTGGTCTGTCTGAATTAGTAGTGGATGTCTTGTGATGTAAGTTTTTGTATGTAAGAAAAGTTCACACGCACTTGGTGTATGATCCTGTTTTTTATTCAGAGATGTTTAAATTCTCCTGTCTTTAATAAAGTTCACAGAAAAGACTGGGATCGTAATACTTTGATCCTTTAGTTTGTCTTTCTTTTTATCCTTTTTTGTTTATGTACCTCTGATTTGTTGTACTATGATTTTTTGGTTACCCAGGTGTTACTTTATTTTCTCCTTTAGTCTATATTTACTGTTACTTATTGATGGAATGTTTTAACTACCCTACGTTTTAATCAAGATTATCCCTTCAAGTATCACTATGTCCTAGACCAAAACTCTAGACTAGACGATAACTCTTTGATTATTTATTTTATTAGTATAAAGGGTGAAGAGATCATGGAATTTCAAAAGATTGTAAAAGTATATTTCCTAACGTGAGATATGAGTGCAGTGTAACTGGTTGACTAGAAAAAGTTCAACCTAAAATTATTGGCATCTTGAGTCTCTTACACACTAAAGTCTCTACCAGATTGTTGTATGATAAACTGAGGTCCAAAGGAATTTTACAAGAAATGTAAACGTATATACTTATATAAACATTTATGTTTACTTGTTCCATCTTATTACATTTATGACTTGTCAACTCCCCCTTTATAATGTCTCGTATCACAATCACTGTTTTTTTTTTTTGTATGTAATCCATAAATCACTTCAAATTTTGGTTTTTTCCTTGTCTTTATATTCCTTTCTTACTCCTTTCTTTAAACGTAAGTCCTCAGTTTAACCAAGAGAATATAGTCTCGATTAAGACCACTTCAGACCTTCTAAAAGATTTGGACACCTTACAAGGGTAAGTACGATAGAAAAAAAAGAAGAGACAACGGAGATAATTAATTTCATTTTGAAATTTCCTTTCTTACTTAGTACTTTCAATAAACTCTTTGGAACAAGGTATTGGTTAGTCCTACCCTTATTTTTGACGTTCCTTTACTCATCTAGAGTCATGAGACTTCGGATGTCCTTCCTTTTGTTCCATTCCCGTTCACCGACCAGTTCTTTACACTTTCACTGGTTCCTTAAATAGTCGTCCTCCACATGGTGAAGTAAGAGACGTCAAGGTTTTACTGGGGAGATTTTATGGTTAAGTTTTCATAGGTCAAGAAAGAATGTTGAGAATGATCTACGATATCATATGGTATCATCAAAATTTTGAAAAGGGTCGTTGAAAGTAAAAAGGGTTTATTTTATAATTCTTTGTGTCTTGTATTCTTTGTTTCCGTGTCGGTCGATCTCCCAATCACCCATAGTCTCTAGACTGAAGAATCTTACAGGATAAGATGGGAGTGAGGAAACCACGTTATTTCTAGGTTGTATGATACTTGCGTAAAGTAAACTTACGTTTGTTTCCTTGGTCAAATCTTTTATCACCTCTTCCTTTTATAAATTATAATTTATAAGAAGTATAAAACAAGTTCAGTCAGATATAAGGTGTTCTAACACGTGGGGAACCACTACAAAACCAAAAGTAAAGGTACAACAAATATAAATATAAATACATATATATATAAATACACACATATATATATATAACGTTATATATATATAACGATTGTCCATCGTATTACGGACTTTGTTTCATCTATGAGTCATTTGTGACCAACTAACTTATTAACTTAATTCCTTCTCTACTGAGGAACTTACTTACCTTTCGAGTATAAAATGTCCTTTAAGTACATTGTCATTTTTGTGGATTAGACACTGTGAAATTTAGGTAATAATGGTTCAAGGGTTCAAGAAGTCTTTGATTCATTAAAAAGACAGTGAATTGTCATTAATATTAAAAGTAAGTTTCAGTGGTGACGAGTAGACGACTTTGTTTTTATCTGGTTTAAAGGAGTAGTCAACCGTACATACGTGTTTCGGAGTGTAAGGAAGTCTGTTGAGACATGTCTTCATACGAACGGTCTAACGTCCGTTCTCTTATACTCGAGATCCTTTTTATCGTAGTAAAAAGATGAGAAAGGATACTATATGTGTGTCGGTCTATAGATTGTAGGTTTTCACCAGTAGAGAGAGATTCCAGTTTGTGATGGGGTAATACTTAGTAAATCACGACTTAAATAAATCGTGCGACTGGGAATTTTCCGTGAAACATGAAATGGAAGGATCCTTTCAAAACTTTGATCTTTTAACTACGTGTATCTTCTATTCTCCAATTTGATCAATTTACGATGAAGACAAATGTATTCTAATATCTTGAGTAGTAAGATCTCAATTTGATTGACACCAAACCCACTCTTAGAAAAGATGGGTATCTAAAGAAAGGGAAAAGAGAAATTCTCTCAGTACTTCTTGCACCCGGAATCTAAAGAGAGTGTAAATCTGGGATCCTTGTCTCTTTACTCTTAAACTTCTTAGTTACCACGATGGTTAGGAATGTAAATAAAACCTTGAATGTCCACTCTTGATCAGTACGTTAGTCTCATTTACTTAAAAAATTTCGTTGTAAGTGAAAAGGGGACTCTTCGTAAAGACTGTCTCATATAAGAAGTGTCGACGGAAGTGCAGAAACAAGGAGTTTGACATCTACTCCCCTAACTCGTATCCGCAGTGCTGAGGTATCTTCTCTCTCTACTAAAACAGACACTGAACCTGAAACAGATGTGGTCTCCTTAGAAATCGGAACCCGAAACGTATGTACTTCTCCTACCAAGGTATCTTATATTAGTGGTGACAATTCACCCGTCTCGTCCATCTCTTCCGAAACGCGGAAGGAAGACTTCTTCCTTAGGAGTCCTACCATCTCTCTTACTTTTGTATCCTTTACTTTTATTTTTCATGACCCTGGTGTTCTTTTTAGTATAATCGTTGTTGGTACGACTATTGTAAATACCTCTATAGTCGTGTCCGGTTAAAATTCTGTCGGTTCTAAAGTGTTCATTTTACTAATTATTGTAATAGGGGTGTTTTTCCTTCGGTGTAACGTTCTCTCCAGACGTTGTGTCTTAACTGTGGGGGACGTTAGGTCCTGGGACGTCGGTATCCGTGTATGTTTAAGAACGAGTATTACTACCCCATAGAGTCTCCCAACGTCTACCGGTGTATCGCCAGTTTACGGTAGTACGAATCTTCCTGTGTAAGGTACCGAGGGTATCGTTTCCTCTCTTTGTAAACATGAGGTGTAGGTCTCTTCCTTTACCAGAAGAAACTTCAATTCTTCGACGACTCTTTATTCCCCTATCTTCTTGACCACATCGTTTATAGGTTCTTACTATTCAATGACTCCTTTTTCATGTACCCCCATACGTCCACTCTCAGTGTCTGTGAATGTTACTACTACTGTGGTAAAGGGTCGTCCTAGTGGTACATGTATTTATTGTGGTCGTGTTTTATTTACCGAAGTTCGAGACCCATCGGTCTTTCGGGGTCGTCCTGTTTAAGACATTGTCTTCTGACTAACAAGAAAGGGTATAATTACCAGAAAGGTAATTGATTACTAGAAAGGGTAAAAGAAAGTTGTTTTCTTTAAGACGTCGTCAACCTTATGTACACCTAGACAATAGTGTCACAAACATTCTCAAGAAACGTCGGAATTCACCAAAGGGAATACCCATTACACCTGGATATTAACCTATGTGTCTATCGTATTCTGATACGATTTTAGGAGATTCGATTTTAGTCAATCTGAAAGTCTTGAGTACTTCTTCCGAATTTAAGTTTCTTTTCTTTTACACGGGAAAAATCTTCTCTCAGTCTTGTTTATATTGACCCAATCTTAATACAGAGTGTAATACTCAAACTTTAATAAAACTTACGTTACAGTGGTATTGTAAAACTAGTTTGTAAGGTCTTATGTTGATTACAATAGACATTGTTTTTATTAACAAAATGTCGATGATTTTAGTTTACCATACACATTAGGACGTAGTTGTCATTATATTGTAGTCAACGTTTATCTAACGCTGATCTTTTTGTTTGACTTTTCTATGTAGAAATCGTTTTCCTACAAACCAGTAAAGATTAAACTCTTCTTTACATATGGATATTATAGGATTTTATAATTAATTCCGTAATCATTATGAATATTTACCGTGGGGTGAAGTCATGTGAACGGACCTTTTAGGGTACCTGTGTCCTCGGACCATCCGACGTCAGGTACCCCAGTGCTTTTCACCCTGTACTGACTCGTTGAAGTGAAACTGAAAAGTGAAACTACGTAACGTTTTCCTTTACCGTTGGGTGAGGTCACAAGAACGGACCTCTTAAGGTCCCTGCCCCCTCGGACCACCCGACGGTAGATACCCCAACGTGTTTCAGCCTGTGCTGACTTCACTGAATCGTCGTCATCGTCGTCGTTATGAATATTTTCTTTTATAAAATATATGTTAATAAGAAGAATCAGAGAAAACCATGTTTAACCCTGTAGATCCATTGAAATAAAAGGACGGTCTATTTCTTATTGTTCAACTAGAGTCTTTTGAAATCACGTGGACAGTATTAGAGGTGAGTTTTGTTTTTTTATATGTATACTTGACTTTCTAAATTCCCTGTCCCTTAAATGAGAAAATGGAGGTACGAACTCTTTTATATCTAATCGAAGAGGGAGGTGTCTTTAGATCGTCGAATTCAAGACGAGATTCTCGACGAGACGACTACTAGGAGAGTGATGTATAAGTCTTTTGGATATTATTTCTCTCCACTCAGTAAGATTTTATAAGAATTCGTAATCGTTATGCAATATTAATGAACATAATCATAAAAATATAATTTTGTCTTTGTCCTCAGCTGAATGAAAAAATACTCTAACGATCAGAGTATTTAAGGTTGGGTCATTTAAATCATTTTAAATCATTTTGTTGATTTCCTTCTTCATAAATAAATAGTGAAAAAAGTAATTATATTTCATCGACGGTAAAGATGTGACGCCCTTTTTTTCCGTTGATTGGTGATCGTTTTGTCTTGACCAAAAGTCATTTTTACTTTCGATCTCGAAAAATATCAGTAAATAAAGTGATCATTTCCTAGTCGGTTACCTCATGGTTTTGTTGAATTCTAGAAACGACGAAACTCCTACAAAAATTAGGGTTTTCGTTAAATTTCAAGTGTCATACCAAACTCATCTTAAATCTTTTAAAGATCATGAAACCCCTACTTCAGGGAATCTTCGTTAATTTGGTTTCGACGATTATATTAAATTGATTCGATTGAGTGTTTTGTTTAGAAGACTAAGATGTGGGAAACCTTTCCTGTTTAAATCTTAACGATCGGTCCATTTTAGTAGCTGTGTTTTTAATCTTAACTTATATAGACTACCTTTCTGTACCATCATTAGACACTGTGAATCCAGTTTTAACTTGAATGAGAGACCTATGTTTCTTCTACCATTCTATGACCTTACTTTATTCCTTACTATATATCACTACTCACAAGAACATAGATTTTGACGTCGTAAAAATCTTTGACTTCAAGGTTGTCCTGTACGATGGACAACACACACCTCTTCCATACTTATAATGTTTTTAATTTATCCTTCATGACCCTTTCTCAACATTTCTAAGTAAAGTCTTTTCTTTCTTTTTACCTGTAGTAGTCAAGTCGAGTCGGCGAGTCATCACGGGTGTCAAACGCTGAGGTACCTGACATCGTGCGGTCCGGAGGGACAGGTAGTGGTTGAGGGTCTCAAATGAGTTTGAGTGTAGGTAACTCAGCCAGTACGGTAGGTTGGTAGAGTAGGAGACAGCAGGAGAAGAGGAGGGTGGAAGTTAGAAAGGGTCGTAGTCCCAGAAAAGTTTACCCAGTCAAGAAGTGTAGTCCACCGGTTTCATAACCTCAAAGTCTAAGTCGTAGTTAGGAAGGTTACTTATAAGTCCTGACTAAGGAAATCCAACCTGACCAACTTAGAGGAACGTCAGGTTCCCTGAGATTTCTCAGAAGAGGTTGTGGTGTCACGTTTTTGTAGTTAAAAAGTCGTGAGTCGAAAGAAATACCAGGTTGAGAGTGTAGATAAGTACTGATGACCTTTTTGGTATCGAAACTGATCTGTCTGCAAACAGTCGTTCCATTATAGAGACGAAAAATTATTCGACAGATAGAACCAGTATTGATAAGAAGGTTCCTCGTTCACAGAAAATTAAAGTACCGACGTCAGTGGTAGACGTCACTAAAACCTCGGGGTTTTTTATTTCAGACTGTGACAAAGGTAACAAAGGGGTAGATAAACGGTGCTTCACTACCCGAGTCTACGGTACTAGAATCAAAAGACTTACAACTCAAAATTCGGTTGAAAAAGTGAGAGGAGAAAGTGAAAATAGTTCTACGAAAAATCGAGGAGAAGTGAAAGACGGTATTCTCATCACAGTAGACGTATAGACTCCAATAACTATAAAGAGGGCCGTTAGAGCTAAGGTCGAACCCGAAGTAGGTCGGGTCGTAAAGAGTACTACATGAGACGTATATTCAATTTATTCGTCCCACTATTATATGTCGGAACTGCATGAGGAAAAGACTAAACCTTGGTCAGACAAAAAGGTACGGGTCAAGATTGACAACGAAGGACTGGACGTATATCCAAAGAGTTCTCCGTCCACTCCACCAGACCATAAGGGTAGAGAAAGTCTTAAAAGGTGTCAAACAACACTAGATGTGTCAGTTTCCGAAACCGTATCAGTTATTTCGTCTTTATCTACAAAAAGACTTTGAGAGAACGAAAAAGGTACTAGGTCTCCTACAACCGTTAAACTAGAGACCAAGGAGAGGTAAACGATTTGGTCGAACTTATAGACCTTAAAGTGCCAAGTGTATGAACCTCTTAAAACTCGTAATGAAATGATCGTACACTCTACTCATGTTGACACGTTATCAAACTCGTAAGAAACCGTAATGGAAAGGAAACCTAAAAATACTTTTGACTGGAAAAGGTTATAACATCGGTGACGACTCAAAAGGTTTAAACGACCGTATAACTCACTTCGTGAAAGTGTCGTAGTAGAAAATCCTAGTGTTCAAAATTTATTAACTAAAAATGTATAAAACTTGACTAAAATTTCCAAACCTTTTAAATGTCTTAATTAAGTTTCCGGGAATGTAGAGAGTTGATTTGAGATTACAATTATAGGATGTATTGGTGTCATATTAAAGGTTCTCACTCTTTAAGTCCAAGGAAACAACAACAACAAATCGACGATTCAGTACAGGTTGAGTAAACGCTGGGACATCTGACATCGGGTGGTCCGAGGAGACAGGTACCCTAAAGGGTCCGTTCTAATGACGGTACTCAACGGTAATGGAGAACGTCCCCTGGAAAGACTGGGTCCTTTGTTTCGGTATCGAGGACGTAATCGTCCGTCTAAGAAATGGTGACTCGGTGGTCCCTTCGGGACCTAGGTCTGACGGTCAATAATTTAGGACCAAGATCGATATACTAGAACTCTTTCGATGAAATTGAAGGGAAATAGACAAACGAGACATTTTATCACTATTACTATCAAATAGTATAATAATAATATATATTTTGTGAATGTCCGAACGTCACTTTATTATTTACTGAATTATTTCACGAATAGTGTCATAGACCGTGTCTCAATCAAGAGTTATTTATAATCGGTCGATAGTAACTAGGTCGGTATAATTATGAATAGTCGTAATTATTCTAAAAACACGGTGTGACACTATTCCTATAAAATATATAATAGTTTTCAAGAAACAGTATTTTATTTTTATGATGTCTTCTAAATCTCTGTTTAAGGACCCATAAGGAATTACATTTCATCCCGATGTAGGTCTATTTGAGTAGGATGGTTTATGTCGAATCGGAGTCATGTCAAGTAAAGTCAGCGAAGTAACACACACAGACTGAGAAACACTGGGGTACCTGGTGTCGTTCGGTCCCGAGGGATAGGTAGTGGTTGAGGGCCTCAAGTGAGTTTGAGTGCAAGTAACTCAGTCACTACGGTAGGTTGGTAGAGTAGGAGACAGCAGGGGAAGAGGAGAACGGAAGTTAAAAAGGGTCGTAGTCCCAGAAAAGTTTACTCAGTAAAGAAGCGTAGTCTACCGGTTTCATAACCTCAAAGTCGAAGTTGTAGTCAAGAAGGTTACTTGTAAATCTTGACTAAAGGAAATCCTACCTGACCGACCTGGAGGAACGTCAGGTTTTCTGAGAGTTCTCAGAAGAGGTTGTGGTGTCACGTTTTCATAGTTAAGAAGCCACGAGTCGAAAGAAATATCAGGTTGAGAGTGTACGTATATGCTGATGACCTTTTTGGTATCGGAACTGATCTGTCTGTAATCAGTCGTTTCGTTACAGAGACGAAAAATTATTCGACATATCCAACCAGTATTACAAAGAAGGTTCCTCGTTCACAGAAAATTAAAGTACGACGTCAGTGGTAGACGTCACTAAAACCTCGGGGTTTTTTATTTCAGTCGGTCACAAAGTTGACAAAGAGGTAGATAAACGGTACTTCACTAGCCTGGTCTACGGTACTAGAATCAAAAGACTTACAACTCGAAATTCGGTTGAAAAAGTGAGAGGAGAAAGTGAAAGTAGTTCTCCGGGAAATCAATAAGAAGTGAAAGACGGTATTCCCACCACAGTAGACGTATAGACTCCAATAACTATGAAGAGGGTCGTTAGAACTGAGGTGGAATACGAAGTAGGTCGGGTCGTAAAGAGTACCACATGAGAAGTATAATCAATTTATTCGTCTCACTATTATATGTCGGAACTACATGAGGAAAAGGTTAAACCTTTGTCGAACAAAAAGGTGCAGGTCAAGATTGACAACGAAAGACTGACCATATGTATAAAGAGTTCTCCGTCCACTCCACCAGACCATAAGGGTAGAGAAAGTCTTAAAAGGTGTCAAATAAGACTAGGTCTGTCAGTTTCCGAAACCGTATCAGTTATTTCTTCTTTATCCACAAAGAATGAGAAAGAAAAGCTTTAGAGAACGAAAAGTTACTAGATCACCTACAACCGTTAAACTAGAGACCAAGGAGAGGTAAACGATTTAGGTCAAACTTATAGACCTTTAAGTGCCAAGTGTATGACAACTCCGGACCGAACCTCTTAAAACTCGTAATGAAATGATCGTACACTCTACTCACGTTAACACGTCATCAAACTCGTAAGAAACCGTAGTGGAAGAATCCCTAATTTTACTTTTGACTGGAAAAGGTAATAACACCGGTGACGACTTAAAAGGTTTAAACGACCGTATAACTCACGTCGTGAAAGTATCGTAGTAGAAAATCCTAAACTTTATCGAGTTAACCTTAAGGTAGTGGCGGTGATCGAAACAAGTATCACTACGAAGGATTCCGGGTGAACTGAAGTGTAAGGTCCTACAGACCAAGATCCACTCACTAGTGTGGTAGTATCAATGGACCCAGTACTTCTAGAAAAAATTTGTCAAGACACATAAGAACGGTGGAGAAGAATTATAGAAGACGAAGACAATCCAGGGATGGTAAAGACAGGAAATAACACGAATAGAAACGTACTTTACAAGGGAACCATAGAGATTAAAAGAACTTCTCTAGAGATCAGAAAGGGTAAGACAACAAAAGGAGATAAAGAAACGTGACTAGTGACTCCTTCCGAAAGAATAGAGAGGAAAGATAAGAAACCTTGAGACGTAAGTTTACCCATATAGAAAGGAAAGGAGGTAACGAAAACCGAAGAGAAGAAAAGTGTCGATAAACGTTCCGGAGAAATCTGTCGGTAAACGATAAAATATAAAGAAAAAGAACCCCTACCAGAAAAGGGACAGAGGACATGTTACAGTGCTTGGAGGTAGGTATCAAAAGTCCGTGAGAGAGATAGTCTAGATCGGGGACTTTTACTGTTTTACACCAGGTGACCTCTTCCCTTACCGTTTGGTGGAGGATAAGGACGGAACTCTTGGGGTACTTGTCATACTTTTCCGTTTTTCTATCCTGTGATTTTCTACTTGAGGGGTCGAGCCATCCACCGGTTATACGATGACCTCTAGTCACCTCTTTATTGAGGTCCTTCTTACTTCTTTACCTCGGTTTCAGTTTTGTTGTGGGTCAACACCTACACTGACCACTACCTTCCTTCCAGGTTACGACATTTCTCGTTATAACGTATCCTTAGACCTTCCAATCCAGGTACTTAGTTCTGTTCAACCTTCACCAGTTTGTACTCTACCGGTTCTCACTTGTAGCTGTAAAATCCTTATTCGTGTGATTTTACCTGACCTTACCCTCTTAAATTGAGTCTACTGGTAAATGATAATGACACCTGTTCTTAGGGAATCTTCTTTACCTCATAGATAGTATCAGCTGTCCTCAGGCTTTACGTAATGAACCTACGTCAGAGTTTTTACTGTCTTACTAGAGAGACAAAGGTTCGTTTGGTAAGTCATAGTACCATTAGGTTCAGATGCGGGACTGGTCATTACGACTTCTCCGACGTCAACTTGCCAAGATACTTCTGGATGTTCTGGAGGATCTTAATTGTGGGTTTTTCTACAGGAAAAGTAATATGCCCTGACCTTACGTTTTCATCCTTCAGTTCTTTGTGGACCTCATTGTCCGTTTAAACCGGAACCTCATGTCTTACTTCGTTCCGTTTCCGATTCTCTCAGAACGGTTCTCTTGTGTGACCAGTATCGTGTGTGTGACAGGTTGTTGTGTTCTCTTCTGATGTGTACCTGTAGTGGTCTACCAGTTGGGGCTTTAATAAGAAACGTCGGTTTATACCTCTTCGAGATATGTCAGTCGTTTTTGTTCTGGTCCTCGACTGACACCGAGTCTAGTACTTAAGGAATAACGGTTTCAGTCTGAATTTAACTTCTTTCATCCCCTTTGGTGATCTGGTAAGTCCATACTGGATTTAGTTTAGGGATTACTAATATACAAATTGGATCGGATGGAATTTGTTCGAGTCTTGTGAATGTAATCAGAAATCAACCCGTTTTAGTAGATTGTGTTTTGAATAAAATATTATATTTCACAAATTATAAGAGTACATTGAATAACTTATGACATGAATTTCACTTTTCGTCTTCTCGACAGACCCAAGTCTTACCAACATAGTCAACGATTGGGAGTACTAACGAACCGACTGACACTCGACACCACCGACGATGGGTCATAGAGTCCTCTCACAGTACATAGTGATCCGGTCCCTTTCTATTTTTAAGTTTTAAACTTCATGTGAAAGGAGACTCACCATCCTGAAACAATGGTGGTAACTCAGCTTGTTTGTTCAGTTTTGTAGTCTTCGACCTATGGTAAATGTATGTATACTTGTCCCTTTTTTTAATAGTGAGTCATGACTCATTTTGATATAATTAAATGGACATTTTTTTATATACGTGGATCCTCAAAGTACTGGGTTTTTTTTTTTTTTTTTTGGTCTCCTTAATGTCTTAAATCTCCTTACGTTTACAATACTTCTATTGGATATGTGATTTCCTCCACTTTAAGGTCCAAGATTTTTTAACGTGAATTACGTCTACGTCCGACAAACCAGATACCCTTCCAGGAGTGTTGGTTAGTGTTTATAAAGGTCTAATTGAGTGTTGACCAGGAACTTTCTGAGTTATCTACGGGTAGACTCTTCTCTATTATAACACAGACGGGTAATACTTAAGTTTAAAGTCATAGTAGTGGAATTTGTGTTACATATTTTAAAGGCAAAATTCGGTTGTTCTAGATTATTAATATTAGTTTTTAATTTATTTGTATTATAATTCTATATTAATGTTTTCATATTGAGGTCTATGTCATAAAATTGGTGTATAATATCCTCCGTAGATTCTATAAATTGAGAGTGTTGTTTAACCGTCAAAAGGAGGGTGTAAAATGGTGCTGGGTTCACTCAGAGTCTTTAACTTCATTGAATAGGTTTCAGGGTGTATTCGATTTAATATACCACAATTAATATATACTACATGATAGAAAATAACTTATTTTTATACATTGTGACGTATTGAAATGCCATGTGTCGAACAACGACACTATGTAAATATATAACAATTGTACTCTATACAAGGAAGATATTGGTCAGACAATTTCCAAAAATAGTACTTTCATACAACATATAACAGTTTACGAAAAAGACGTAGATAACTCTACTAGTACTGCAAAAATAGAAAGAAAAATAACTGTACTACCTAATGTGTCTAACCACATATACGACTCGGGTCTCTATTTAGGGTGAAATAGTACTGTATATTGGGAAAATTATACAAGAACTTAAGTCAAAAGATTATGAACCTTTTCTTGAGAACGGATATATAAGTAGTCCTTATAACCAGATATCAAAAGAAAAGAGCACCATAAGAATAAACCAAAAACATAGTTTTATTACGACTGGAGAATCTTACTCAAACCTTTACAAGGGAGGAGGAGTTATCAGACCTTGTTAAACTCTTCTTAACCATAATTAAGAGGAAATTTTCAAATTAACTTAAGAGGTCACTACTATAGACCAGGATCTCAAAAGACGCAAACCTCAACAAAACTAATGTCAAAGTTACAGAAATGAACGATGACCAGACGAGTTTAAGAGATAAAGAAGAACTAAGTCAGAACCATCCAAAGAAGATCTTTATATAGGTAAAGAAGACTCAATACAGAACGGTATATTAACAAGTTCATCAGAGAATGTTAAGATAAACACGTCATTAAGAAAATTCATACTAACTAGGGAAGGTAACAATAAGACCAGAGGTAAAATAAATAAAGGAGAGACTTAGAATAAGGGAAGAAAGATAAGTAAAACCAGAACAAACAAGAAAAAGATCAAATGACTCTACGTTTCATCCTACAAATAAACTTTAGACTAAAGAACGACACCATGTATATGTGTCGGTAATTTATACCGAGTAATTTATAATGAGTCGGTAATTTTTCTTATGTAAACTTAGACAAGACTACTCCACCTACTTTGACCTCGGATAATATGTCTCACTTCATTCGGTCTTTTTTTTTTTTTTGTGGTTATGTCATATGATTGCGTATATATACCTTAAATCTTTCCACCATTGCTATTGGGGTGTACACTCTGTCGTTTTCTCTGTGTCTACATATCTTGTCAGGAAACCTGAGACACTCTCTCCCTCTCCCACCCTACTAAACCCTCTTACCGTAACTTTGTACATATAATAGTATACACTTTTCCTAGCGGTTTGATCCAAACTACGTACTGTCCCACGAGCCCCGACCACGTAACCCTACTGGGTCTCCCTACCATACCCCTCCCTTCACCCTCCTCCCAAGTCCTACCCCTTGTGTACATGTGGGCACCACCTAGGTACAGTTACATACCGTTTTGGTGATGTTATTACATTTCGTTAATCGGAGGTTAATTTTATTTATTTAAATATAAAATTTTTTTCTTTAGACTAAAGAATTATATACGTAAATAACGATATTTAAGTAGAGAATCTTGACGAAAACGACGTAAGGTTTTCTTAACTAAACGAAACCAAGGTAAAAGTAAATTCTTTCGAAAAAGATTAAAGGGAAAACTTAAAAAGAAACTGGGTTACCTTCACGTGACGACTCAAAGGTGTATAGACATCTAGAAGAGTGAAAGGAGAGAAAACTAAAGATTAAAGTATGGTGACGTCAGTCTCTTTTATCAATATACTAAAGTTAGAAGAATTTAAACGATTATAAACAAAACACCGGATAGCACATAAGACAAGATCTCTTCCAAGGTACACGTGACCTCTTCGTATACATTAGACAAACGACAGTCTACCTTACAAGACACATATACACACACACATATACATATATACGTATATATACATAGACATATATATATATATCAATATATATATCATATATTATATCATATCATACACACATATATATATATATATATATATATATATATATATATATATATATCAACTAAACAAGATTTCACACTAACTTAATGTTGAAAAGGAACAACTAAAAGACGGACCTGTTATATAGATGACGACTATGACCCAATAACTTCATGGGATGTACGACCCTCCCTAACCCCCGTCCTCCTCTTCCCCTGTTGGCTCCTACTCTACCGACCTACCGTAGTGCCTGAGCTACCTGTACTCAGACTCACTTGAGGCCCTCAACCACTACCTGTCCCTCCGGACCGCACGACGCTAAGTACCCCAACGTTTCTCAGTCTGTACTGACTCACTGACTTGACTTGACTTGACTTGTTAGTAACATAACAATAGATGAAGAGGAAATTCTAGGTAATGATCAACGAATTATATAAAGTGACGAAGTCACAATCCTCGTATACATAAATAATTATGTTTACAATTCGAAGAACTACATGACTGGTTAAATAGTACTTTTCTCTACAATAAATAGAGTAATGGGAAAACCCGAACTTTAGATAAAAAAGACTACATTCATACCGATACCAAAGACCACTTAAAGGTGACCTTATAGTAGAAACAGAAAAACGAAACTCATATTTACATATAATGTCGACTTTACTCTGAGGACGTCCTTCGTTTATCTAGAACCAAAAATAGATCGTTCAATGAGACACGGAAAAGTAACCACTCGAGTTAGACAAATATAAAATATAATATAAATCCCACTAATAACTATGCATTCCAAAATGGTAACGGTAAAATAGAAAACGGAATATCAATAAAACAGAGAGGTAAAAAAGAAAATAGAAGACAAAGACAGATGTAAACATTCAACCACCAAAAGTTATTACTAAAAAAACAGAGATGGGGGAAATGAAAAATAAAATTACTAAGTGAAAATTAAATTACTGAGACGAGATATAAAAACACAAGTCAACGGTATTCACCAGGTCATGCGTGTGGTATTTCAAATGTCGTATAACCAACGAAGTACCACGAGTCAGTGAGTCAGCACAGACTGAGAGACACTGGGGTGTCTGATATCGGACGGTCCAAGGAGATAGGTACCCTAATAGGATCGTTCTTATAACCTCACCCAACGGTAAAGGAGGAGGTCCCCTAGAAGGGCCAGTTCCCTAATTTGGACGTAGAGGATACCAAGGACGTAACCGTCCGTCTAAGAAATGGTGGTTTAGTGAACCCTTGTAGAGTATTTACTTCATCAGGAAAAAGACGACTATCGTTAAATAGAAGTAAACAGATATTTATAAGGTGAAATTTGGTGAAACAAAATATAAAGACTACAGTATATAATAGATAAAAATACGACACTAAAGTAATGGTTCAATATCGTCTAAACCAATAAATACTACGAGGAAAGGAAATTGAAAATACTAAAAAAACTCATACTATATGATAGAATTTTCCTCAATGTCATATTATTAAGAGTCGTCGTGGAATTAGTCAAAAAACATGAAGGTAGAAATGTAAAGTCAAATTTCTCAAGGAAAGTTGTAAAGAATATTCCGTTTGGATCACCACCACTTAAGGGAGTTGAAAATAAACAGACCCTTTCGGAAATAAAGAGGAAGAGTAGACATCCTATTGAAACTGTCTATGTCATAAGTATTTGTCGTCGATAATAGAAAATTGTGAAATTTATACAGTAAGGTGAGAGAAGACTGGACGACTCTTTAGATGATAAAATTACCTCCAAGGAGACATTCAATGACAAAAAAGGGACCAACGTAAAATTTTAATACGAAAATGACAACTGAAAACTGTCAAAATTATATAACACAGAACCTCTTCTAGAATAACGGAACTCTATTATTCCACCAGATAATCAAAACACCTGAGTATATAGGTCAAGGGAGGGGTTTATCTACTTCAGGAGTCGCTAATAAAGAAATTCGTATGGGAGACGAGGGCAGAGAAAGAGAAGAGAAGGACACCATAGACAATGAAAAATTTGAAAAATAAAACATAACTTCATATGACTAATTGTCACAACAATATAATATCAAAGTCCACCCGTCATTTACCTAAGTCGGTGTGTAAATGTATATAGGTAAGAGTGAGTTTTAGGGTAGGGTAGGTCCGACGGTGTATTGGAACTCGTCTCCAAGAGACACGAAATGTCATACAGGAACAACCAATAGGTAAAATTTATTTCGTCACACATGTATAACTAGGGTCTGAGAGATTGACAGGGAAAGGGGGTAGAGAGGGACGTCGTCGGTTTTCAAACAAGAGATTCAGACACTCAGACAAATACAAAAAATTCATTCAAGTAAACATAGTAAAGAAAAATCTAAGGTGTATATTCCCTACAGTAGACTATAAAGAGGAAGAGACAGACTGAATAAAACGAGTCATACTGTTAGAAATCCAGGTAGGTACAACGACGTTTACCACAAGAAAGAAAGGAAAATTACCAACTCATTAAAAGTTGACATATATTCATGGTGTAGAAAAAGGTAATGAGACAACCACCTGTAAATCCAATTAAGGTACAGAACCCATAACATTTGTCACGACGTCACCTGTGACCCCACGGTCATAGGAAAACCTGGTACAAAAAGAGGACTATATACGGATCCTCATCCTGACTTCACACTATGGGTAATAAAAATATAACCGAAAGTCTATCAAGAGTATCTTTAAGTAAACAAATTTTGGAATTAAGGTAGAGAAGAAGATGGACTTATTAAAAAGACATAGATTGTATAGATCGGAGTTCGAGCGATTAAGAGAAAGTATATTAGACGAGATAAAAGTCGTATAGGATTATGTAGGAAGTATGGTAAATAGTTGAAAAAGTCCAGGGCTTAAAGACGAATCAAGAAGAATATTTTAAATATCGAGAAATTATTCCGTCAAGAAGACAAGTATTAAAATAAGGACTCTAGTGACATAATTGAAAGACTTAGAAGGACATCGAGTGACTTAAAGAAGTATTGTCGATAAAATTTAATAATCAATCTAGTGTTATAAGGTATGGGAACACAGATCAACAACCTTTTGTTAAAGAAAACCCCTTCGGTATAATGATACTAAAAAGTATAAACTACTACATAGAGAAAATGACATAAACTTCCTGGTTTATAGAAAGAATAAATCCGTTCCGAAATAAATGAAAGTAAGATTATTAAATTGTCTAACCCTCAATCCTCGGAAGGGAAATAGAAGGCTTCTACCGTGATATCGTGTATAAACAAAAGATAATGGTCTCGACTGAGAGACGGTTCTAACCCTCGTACATGTAAAAAAAATTAAATATAATTTAAACTGTATAAAAATATTATAAAATAGAAATTAACCTTCTATTAATGTTATGACGTGTAATTTTTTTTTCCACCGTCATCCCTTTTTCTTACATACATGAATCGTAAATCCCAAAACCCCCAAGGGTACCGGGTCATCCTCCTAGGAGTTTACCCCACGAGGGTCTCCAGGTGTCCATCAGAAGGAGTGAGAACACCTTCTGAATTCCCCACGACAGGAAGTCATGAGAAGCAGATGGATGAAGAAAAAAAGGACAAGGGGATCAGTGACACAAGAGAGAAGTCTCTGTCGTTGATCAGGGAGATCGACGTCTTATACACCGACCCGTCTGGAGGGTGAGTGGTGGAGGTGGGTGGTGAAAGAGACGGTCTTCCTGACCGTGGGACGGGTTGACCGTCGACGTAAGGGACGACACTGACGGAGACGTCGATGGTCGAGGTGTCAGTGTCAAGAACGACATGATGAAGGAGACACCAGATTAGTTGGGTGAGAATCAACGTGTCTGTTTACCTAGAGAGTCCGCAGGACCACACTACATGACTCCGGTAAAAAAGTCAATACCTACAAACTAAGTAACGTTTAGTTTCCTCTCACGTTTCTCATTACTAAGTGTGACGGTATTACGACTGTAACGAAATGGTTGATACATAATAAGAATTTTGTTTTGTTCACAGGAAATAAAAATTTTTTTTCCAAAGTTTAAGTAAACTTAGTCAAGACTACTCTACCTACTTTGACCTCGGCTAATATGTCTCACTTCATTCGGTCTTTCTTTTTGTGGTTATGTCATATGATTGTGTATATATACCTTAAATCTTTCTACCGTTACTGCTGGGACATACGTTCTGTCCTTTTTTCTGTGTCGACACATATTGCCTGAAAACCTGAGTCTCCCTCTCCCTCTCCCACCCTACTAAACCCTCTTACCGTAAGATAGTACGTATGATAGTACATTCTTAACTTAGCGGTCAGATACAGACTGCGTCCTATGTCGTACGAACCCCGACCACGTACCCCTACTGGGTGTCTCTACAATACCCCTCCCTCCACCCTCCCCCCAAGTACAAACCCTTGTGTACATTCTTAATTTCTAAAATTTTAAATTTTTTTTTTTCTGTTTAGGGAGAACTTTTTTTTTTTTTGAAGATCGATGTTTTCAAGAAGGTGAAGATATAAAAGTTACCGTTTACTGTGGTACAAATAAACTTTTTGTAATTACTCCGAATACAAAACAATTACAATATTTATACACTAAAAGGTAACACTCTATTTCAAATTTTTTTATTTTTAATGACCATAAGGATGTTTTTTTATAAGTAATTATTACTCTAAGGAGATATAGATCTAAAATCTTGAAACAACAGAGAGAACAATATTATCTCCTGATTGTGAAATATCGTGTTAAGAGCCTCAATAACCATCGCAACGGAGAGAATGATGTAACGGGATATTTCGTAATCTAGACAGTACGAAATTAAAGTAGTAGTTGATTCAATTTTAATATGGGTCCTGAAAGGACTAAAGGTCTTTATAAGAGTTTTAGTTTTACAATAACAAGTCAACGAGTTAACACAGTCTGACAAACGTTGGGGTACCTGACGTCGTGTGGTCCGAAGGGACAGGAAGTGGTAAAGGACCTCGAACGAGTTTGAGTACAGGTAACTCAGTCACTACGGTAGGTTGGCAGAGTAGGAGATAGTAGGGCAAGAGGACGAACGTCAGAAAGGGTCGTAATCCCAGAAAAAAAAAAGTTAACCTCCGATTAATGAAATGTTATAAAATCACCCAAAACGGTATGTAACTGTACTTAGTCGGTACCCATATGCACACAAGAGGTAGGACTTGGTGGGTGTGTGGAAGGGGTAGGGTAGGGAGTCCCAACAGTGTCACGTGGCCGAAACTCACGGGACAAAGTACGTAGTTTGAACCTGACCATTAGATAAGGTGTATACCATTATATGTACAAAGTCACGATAAGAGAGTTTAATAGTGGGGAGAGAAACGGAAGAGGGTATCTCAGGTTTCCAGGTAAGAAATGTAGACACAGAGAAAACGACAGAGCGTATATTCTAGTAGTAATGGTAGAAAGATTTAAGATATATATACGTAATTATATGACGTAACCACAAAAAGAGAGACTGAATGAAGTGAGACATATTATCCGAGGTCAAAGTAGGTGGAATAATCTTGACTAAGTTTACGTGAGGAAAATGATCGACTCATTATAAGGTAACACATATACATAGTGTCGAAAGAATAGGTAAGTAGACGGTCACTTTTAGATCCAACGAAAGTACAGGATCGATAACATTTGTCACGACGTTACTTGTCACCCCATGTGTACAGAGAAAGTAAAGACCAAAGGAATCACACGTACGGGTCGTCACCCTAAGGACCCAGTATACCGTCAAGATAAAGGTCAAAAAATTCCTTAGAGGTGTAACAAGAAGTATCACCGACATCATCAAACGTAAGGTGGTTGTGACATTCTCCCAAGGGAAAAGAGGGGTGGGAGAGGTCGTAAATCACAAACATCTAAAAAACTATCGTCGGTAAGACTAGTCGTATTCTACCATGGAGTAACACCAAAAGTAAACGTAAAGAGACTACTCACTACAACTCGTAGAAAAGTGGTGCAAACAATCGGTAGACATACAGAAGAAACCTCTTTACAGACAAATCAAGAAACCGGGTCATAAACTAAGTCAAGTCAAATCAGTGGGTCAGCACAGGTTGAGAAACACTGGGGTACTTGGCGTCGTACGGTCCGGAGAGAACAGGTAGGTAGTGGTTGAGGACCTCAGGTGGGTTTGGGTACAGGTAGCTCATTCACTACGGTAGTTCGGTAGAGTAGGAGACGGCAGGGGAAGAGTAGGACGGGAGTTAGGGAGGGTCGTAGTCCCATAAAAGGTTACTCGGTTGAGAAGTGTAGTCCACCAGTTTCATAACCTCAAAGTCGAAGTCGTAGTCAGGAAGGTTACTTGTGGGTCCTGACTAGAGGAAATCCTACCTGACCAACCTAGAGGAACGTCAGGTTCCCTGAGAGTTGTCAGAAGAGGTTGTGGTGTCAAGTTTTCGTAGTTAAGAAGTCACGAGTCGAAAGAAATATCAGGCTGAGAGTGTGGATATGTACTGGTGACCTTTTTGGTATCGGAACCGATCTACCTGGAAACAACTAACCCAACAAATAAAAAGATCATAACTCGACGTCCTCGACAAATATATAAAAACTCTAATTAGTAAACAGTCAACGAAGTAAACGATAATAAAAGAAGGTAAGACTTCCGACAGAAAAGTGGGACGAATATCAAAGGAAGCAACACTTTCTCGAAAATTCAAATTAATCCAGGGTAAACAAATAAAAACGAAAATAAAGGTAATGAGACCCTCTACCGAGTATCTAGGTAAAACTCAAATAAAAACACATACCACAATCTTTCACAAGATCAAAGTAAGAAAATGTCCACCAACCGGTCGAAAGGGTCGTGGTGAACAATTTCTCTAACAGAAACGAGGTAACACGTAAGAACGGAAGAAACAGTTTCTATTCCACATGTATCCACTAACCTAAATGGAGATCCGGTAAAGCAAGGTAACTAGATATAAAGACAGAAACACGGTCATGGTATGATAGAACTACTGACATCGAAACATCAGATCAGTCCGTCCAACTAAGGAGGTGAAGGCAAGAAGAAAGAGTTCTAACGAAACCGACAAAAGACATAAAGGTATGTTTAACATTTTAATAAACAAGATAAAGACACTTCTTATGGTAACCATCGAACTATCCCTAAAGTAACTTAGATATCTAACGAAACTCATCATATTAGTAAAAGTGATACAACTCAGAAGATTAGGTATTTGTACCACATAAAGTGGTAGACAAACACAGTAGAAACGAAAGAAAGTGGTCACAAAATATCAAAATATATTTATCCAGAAAACAAAGAAATCCATCTAACTAAGGATTCATAAGAAAAGTAGTGTTACCACTTACCCTAACAAAGGAATTAAAGAGAAAGACAAAAGAGTAACAATCACATATCCTTACGTTTGCTAAAGACACGTAACTAAAATATATGACGTTGAAACGATATATGTATTTAATTCGAGATCATTAAAAGACCACCACAGAAATCCGAAAAGATACACCTCCTAGTACAATAGCCGTCACTCTCAAAATGAAAAGAAAAGGTTAGACCTAAGGAAAATAAAGGAAAAGAAGAGACTAACGACATCAATTTAGAAGGTTTTAATACAACTTATCATCACTACTCTCACCCGTAGGAACAGAACAAGGACAGAAATCCCCTTTACGAAAGTGAAAAAGGGGTGACTCCTATTACAAAAGACACCCAAATAGTATATACCGAAAATAATACAACTCCGTACATGGAAGATACGGCCGAAAGACCTCCCAAAAATAGTATTTACCTACGACTTAAAACAGTTTCCCAAAGAGACGTAGATAACTCTATTAGTATGCCAAGATAGAAAGTTAAACAATTATACCACATAGTGTAACTAACTAAACGTATATAACTTCTTAGGAACGTAGAGACCCTGTTCCGGGTGAGTCAGTACTACATACTAGAAAAATTATACAACAACCTAAGACAAACGATCTTAAAACAACTCCTAAAACGTAGATACAAGTCGTCACTATAAGCGGACATCAAAAAACAACAACGAAAAACCACCGTAGAAACAGACCAAAACCAGAATCCCACTACCAGCGGAGTATCTTACTCAAACCGTCAAATGGAAGGAGACGTTAGAAGATCTTCTCAAACTCATCCTATCCACAAACGAGAAGAGGTGTAATCCCAGAAAATTACCCAGTCGAGAAACGTAGTCCACCAGTCTCATAACCTCGAAGTCGAAGTCGTAGTCAGAAACAGTACTTATAAATCCTGACTAAAGGAAATCCTACCGGACCAACCTATAGGACCGTCAGGTTCCCTGAGAGTTCTCAGAAGAGGTTGTAGTGTCAAGTTTTCGTAGTTAAGAAACCGTGAGTCGAAAGAAGTGTCAAGTTGAGAGTGTAGGTATGTACTGGTGACCTTTTTGGTATCGGAATCGATCTGTCTGGTGACAACCGTTTCATTACAGAGACGAAACCTTATACGATAGATCCAACCAGTATTGAAGGGAAGGTTCCTCATTCGCAGAAAATTAAAGTACCGACGTTAGTAGTAGACGTCACTAAAACCTCGGGGGGTTTTTATTTCAGACTGTGACAAAGGGGTAGATAAAGGGTACTTCACTATCCTGGTCTACGGTACTAGAAACAAAAGACTCACAACTCGAAATTCAGTTGAAAAGTGAGAGGTAAAAGTGAAAGTAGTTCTCCGAAAAATCAAGGAGAAGTGAAGGGTGGTATTCCTACCACTGTAGACGTATAGACTCCAATAACTATAAAGAGGGTCGTTAAAACTCAGGTTGAACACGAAGGAGGTCGGGTCGTAAAGAGTCCTACATGAGACGTATATTCAATTTATTCGTCCCACTGTTATACGTCGAAACTACATGAGGAAAAGGATAAACCTTGGTCAGACAATAAGGTACAGGTCAATATTGACAACGAAGGACTGGACGTATATGTGGCCCTCGGTGGTGCCCTCTAGGGTGGGTACTGTTTCCAGTACGCCTCTTCTGGACTGTCCGTTTCCTCCTAGTCCTAAGATCCCCGAGGGACCTGGACGAGCTCGTAGATGGGGTTTTGGTCTTAGACAGACAGAATGATAAAACACGGTAAGTGGTTGAGAAGACTGTAATTGTCCCCCGATAGGGGCTGGTGGGAAGAGACCTCTTTTAGTTGAATCCCGAGATCGATCATTCAGAGGACCTGTACTTTCCTTATAAAGTTAAGTTTGGGGGAGACAACCGTAAGATCGAACGAACCGTCCAAATAGGTCTGAGAACGTCGATACGTACACTAATAAGTATCGGAGGGTTGACACTCTCCGTACCCTTCAGATTTTATAAGATTTTTATATCTCGGAAAGTTTCTCAATTTTCGATAATCTTATCACAACTCGGTTACGAACGACGATTCAAGGGTATAGAGAATAGGTGACACGTGGACCCTCACGTAATCAATTGTATCAACCTTACATTCTTTTTGTTCACATCGGAACTTTAATTGGTGTAGTCTGGAAACTCGATTAACCAAGAAAGAAACAACATTGAGTGACGTGGAAACGAGGCACTCTTTGCATTGAGACAAATTATGAAAGACTCCGAGTATCTAATCTTTATATTTCTTTTTTGTGAAGTTCCCTTTTATTCAAAAGACTAACTCCTCGGAAATAGCTTTCTCCCAGTATTTTACAGGTGTCCGGAGGTTCCGGTCTTCTATTACATGTGTTATAACAAATACCCCTTCCATACGTCTTTTTTTAGGACCAAAGTTATTTCTGTTTTGTCTACATTACAAACCCGACTGAGACATACTGAAACGTAGAAAGTAAAGGGAGATACATGTTCAGTTCCATATTTTCAAGAAAAACTTTTATTTCAATACCCGGAGCGAGTGGCTTCTTCGATCCAGAGGGACACAGTTAGTAAGAGAGAGAGAGAGGGGGAAAGAGGGAGAAGGAGGGCGAGAAAAAGTCCGATTAGGGAACCTCATGTCTCCGAGAGACGTAAGCGAAAGGACGGACCCGAAGATTCTGGGTTACCTCTTCCGCGAGACACAGAAGTAAGGTCGATCTTCCACGAAACGTAGAAGTGAGGCCGCTCTCCCACGGACGTCGGAGACACTTATCTCGTTCAGGGAACAGACCCTGAAGTAACCGAAAGACACATTTAGTTCCTTACAGTCGAAGATAAGAAAGGAGAGCGTAAGTAAGTAAGTAAGTAAACGGTTGCGGCAAAGAGGACTCCCAAGGGGACCTAGGACGCCCACGACCTGGGGCCGTGTTCTCCGTCCAGTCCACCAGACCATAAGGGTAGAGAAAGTCTTAAAAGGTCAAATAACACTAGGTGTGTCAGTTTCCGAAACCGTATCAGTACCTCTTAATGATATGATGTAGCCTTAAGATAGAGTACCCTGAAAGTTTGTGGGTCTGAAGGTCGAAAGAAACAGTACAAGACGGAGTAATACACGATTTAGTGAAGTCAACACAGATTGAGAGATGTTTGGATACTTGACGTCGGGTGGTCCGAGGAGACTGGTACCCTAAGAGGACCGTTCTTAAGACTTCACCTAAAGGTATAGAAGGAGGTCCCCTAGAAGGGTTGAGCCCCTATTTTTAGTATAGAGAATGTAGATTGGAGATAGTCGTCCGTCCAAGAAATGGTGATCGCGGTGGACCCTTCGGGGATAGAGAGAGAGACATTGTGAGAGAAAGGGGAAGAAGAGAGCAGGGAGGAAGTATTTGGAAAGAGAAAGAAGTGAGAGTAGGAATAGAAGAGAGAAGTCAAGTCAAGTCACCGAGTCAGCACAGACTGAAAAACGCTGGGGTACTTAACGTCGTGTGGTCCGGAGGGACAGGTAGTGGTTGAGGGTCTCAAGTGAGTCTGAGTGCAGGTAACTCAGTCACTACGGTAGGTCGATAGAGTAGGAGACAACAGGGGAAGAGGAGGACGGGGGTTAGGGAGCGTCGTAGTTTCAGAAAAGGTTACTCAGTTGAGAAGTGTACTCCACCGGTTTCATGACCTCAAAGTCGAAGTCGTAGTAAGGAAGGTTTCTTTAGGGTCCCGACTAGAGGAAGTCTTACCTAACCAACCTAGAGGAACGTCAGGTTCCCTGAGAGTTCTCAGAAGAGGTTGTGGTGTCAAGTTTTCGTAGTTAAGAAGTCGTGAGTCGGAAGAAGTGTCAAGTTGAGAGTGTAGGTATGTACTGGTGTCCTTTTTGGAATCGAAACTGATCTACCTGGAATCAGCGGTTTCATTACAGAGACGAAAACTTATACGATAGATCCAACCAGTATGAAAAGAAGGTTCCTCATTCACAGAAAATTAAAATACCGACGTCAGTGGTAGACGTCACTAAAACCTCGGGGGGTTTTTATTTCAGACTGTGACAAAGGTGACAAAGGGGTAGATAAAGGGTACTTCACTACCCTGGTCTACGGTACTAGAAGCAAAAGACTTACAACTCAAAATTCGGTTGAGAAAGTGAGAGGAGAAAGTGACAGTCGTTCTCCGAAAAATCAAGGAGAAGTGAAAGACGGTATTCCCACCACTGTAGACGTATAGACTCCAATAACTATAAAGAGGGCCCTTAGAACTAAGGTCGAACACAAAGAAGGTCAGGTCGCAAAGAGTACTACATGAGACGTATCTTCAATTTATTCGTCCCACTGTTATATGTCAGAACTGCATGAGGAAAAGGATAAACCTTGGTCAGACAACAAGGTACAGATCAAGATTGACAACGAAGGACTGTACGTATGTCTAAAGAGTTCTCCGTCCAGTCCACCAGACCATAAGGGTAGAAAGTCTTAAAAGGTGTCAAATAACACTAGGTGTGTCAGTTTCCGAAACCATATCGTCTTTATCTACAAAAAGACCTTAAGAGAACGAAAAAGGTACTAGGTCGTCTGCAACCGTTCTGAGGAACTTTATAAATGACAAAACAAGATAGGTCGTAGGGTAGAATAGTTTCTTACGTAGAAAAGTACAATTCCTTAGTTGACAGAGGGTCAGATTCAGGTATAAAACGACCCATCCGGACTAGGGTGATGTAATAGAACTAACTTCCTATTAGTTCTTTGTATTTAACCAGTTACTTTTTTATTTGTAGGAGGAAAAGGTGTCACTAAATAAGTCCTACCGTACACTGGATTCCGTACGAGGTCAGAAGTAGCGACCTTACAACAGACTCATAGTTTTTTCTTAGTGAGAAAAACAGTTCCTATTCGACCCAAAAGAGGACGAATAGAAGTACTCATACACTCCTCTCGGTCTCATTCTTACTTTAGTGGGTTATCCTTTCATCCGACTCCCTTCCTTGACTCACACGAACTACAGTCATAGTTAGGACCTTTCGACCCAGATTTTTGATGGTATTTATCTGAAGAGTCAATACATCGGTCATTTCAAGAAAATTTATTGTCAGACTTATCTAAAAGTAACGAATTTTGATAGATATGAGACTAATTATGTAAGAGAGTGGAATACAGTGGGTGAAGGAGAGGGGGTGATCGAGGGTCTTGATTAAAAGGAAACATATAAGGAAAAAGGATTACATAAGATTATAATAGATAGGGAGCCAGTAAATCACTAATAGAGGAAGGTAGTGAAAGAGTGAAAACGAACCAGTAAGAAAGAAACAGTGTCGTTGAAAAGTAAAAATCATTAGTGTCTATCAGGTTTTATGAGATCGTAAGTCCTCAGTGGAAAAGGAAATCATCGATTTAATGTTATTATGTTAGAGAAAAAACGTTCTTTCGTGTGTAAAATGATGGAGAACTTTTAAAAAAAGGGTCTGACAAGATAACATGAAGAGGTTGTAAAAAGAGACTGTTAGAATATTGATAATAAAACGGAAACATAAATTCGAGAGATGTTAAGTAAAACAGGGGGTTTCTCACATATGTTCATGGCAATATTTGTGTGTGTGTAAGTTCTCCGACAGTACAAATTGTCTAGAGAAATGCACCCTTGTTTGAATTCCCTACGTCAAAAAAATTTTTTCTCAAATTATGTCTTATAGTGACAAGGGGTATGGACGATTTACCAAGATCCATAAAAACGGTATACGTAGAAACAGTATCTATAAAAACGATTTTGTAAAGACGCCGTATTAGTTAACCGATATTCCGTTAAGATGGTATCTTTTACTTTATTGTTTTTTATTCCACTTATATTTGTATTGTATGTATTTGTGTTTTGTACTCTAACTTATAGTTTTAAAAAAATTAACGCAACGTTTTATATTGTATAAACTTGTGTAAATTTTAGACACATATGGAGGGTCTTATAACCTTTATTTTCGTTTTTATTTGTTTACCCTAGATTAATTTTAATTTTCGAAGACGTGTTGTTTCCTTTGATATTCGTTCCACTTTTTCGGAAGTCTTACCCTCTTTTATTATCGTTTACCTCGTTGACTGTTTCTTAATTAGAGTTTTAATATGTTCGTTGAGGATGTCGAGTTAAGNGTTTTATATTGTATAAACTTGTGTAAATTTTAGACACATATGGAGGGTCTTATAACCTTTATTTTCGTTTTTATTTGTTTACCCTAGATTAATTTTAATTTTCGAAGAAGTGTTGTTTCCTTTGATATTCGTTCCACTTTTTCGGAAGTCTTACCCTCTTTTATTATCGTTTACCTCATTGACTGTTTCTTAATTAGAGTTTTAATATGTTCGTTGAGGATGTCGAGTTAAGGTCTTTTTATTCACTGGGTTAGTTTTTTACCCGGTTTCTTGATTTGTCTGTAAATAGGTTTCTTCTGTATGTCTACCGATTGTTTGTGTACTTTCCTACGAGTTGTAGTGAGTAATAGTCTCTTTACGTTTGGTTTTGGTATTACTTCATAGTAAAGTGTGGTCAGTCTTACCGACGATAGGTTTTCAGATTTTCGTTATTTACGACCTCTCCCACACCTCTTTTCCCTTGGGAGAATGTGACAACCACCCTTACGTTTGCATGATCATGTCGGTGATACCTCTTGTCACACCTCTAAGGAAATTTTTGACCTTTATCTTGACGGAATACTGGATCGTTAGGGTGACGACCCGCATGTGTGGTTCCTTTGGTCTTAACTTTCTCTGTGCACATGGGGTCACAAGTAGTGTCGTGACAAATATTATCGGTCCTGTACCTTCGTTGGATCTACAGGGAATCGCCTACTTACCTATTCTTTCGACACCATGTATGTGTGTTACCTCATAATAAGTCGGTAATTTTTCTTATGTAAACTTAGTCAAGATTACTCCACCTACTTTGACCTCGGATAACGGTCCCAGGTCGGGGCCACCTAGGTCCTACTAAGCTTCCCCTCTGCCTCATCCGCTCCTTTTTTGAATAAATAAATATTTATCTTCTAATCTAATCCTTATTTATCATATCATCCTTTTAATTCACCTCTTTTCTAAGACTTATTGAACCACATACACCTTTCGGTTATTTCAAGGTCTGTTCCTTGAACGTGGTAGATGTAATCCGGCGGTCGCAGGAGAACTTATCGACCCCCACGGGGTGGAACCCGAGGGAGAGAGCACCTAGAATCGTCGGCCCCGTTCATTCATCTGTACCGCTCGGAGGTGTGGGGTCTACCCTCAAATCGGTCTTTTATCTCACTTCTCCTCTGTGCCCCCTTTGGTCAGGAAGGTTACTGACCGGACCGGAGATAACAGATCTTTCCGGAAAATATGGAAAAACTAACATGTATCTTTAGTTACCCATTATGTTTTAATACGTCGCAATCGTCGGGTCTGACAATAGTTTTGGTCCGAAAGAGAGACGTATGGATCAACATATGAGTTCAGAATCCACTAAATGTAGTAGAAGGTCGGTTTTCCCGGTTAATTGTAAAATGTCGGAAAAAAGACTGTTCCCAAACAGTTGGTCTTCTGAATAAAGACAACAAAAAGAGTTTCAGACCACGGTGAGAGTCTTTCATGATTTATTTCAATGTAAGAATGTATCGTTTCTACGTCGTTAAATATTGTTCATTTTTCTCATGTCACTAAATATTGTTTTGTTTTCATTAATTGAGTTTTCAGATCACAACGATAGTAGTTTTGATAATATATAGAAAAAGGTATAGGGCAAATGTAACTAATTGTAGGAGGGTTCACGGATTTTCTATTTCTTATACCTCCGGACCGTCGTTAGTAACTCAGTTGTCACTTTAGGACAGTGGTTATACTAGAAATCGAGAAATATTTTTCCGAGACATAGAAATTCTACGAAATTCGAAACACGGAGAGTGCCGACCCCCCGACATTCGTTAAGTGTTCGACATTCTCCAGGTCCTCTTAGACAATCCGTGTAATCTCTCGATAGTCTCTCCCAAAATTCGACTCTGTAAGAAAACGTCCTCTGACTTCGGGACTTAATTGAAAAAGGTCTCTCACAGTCTTCTCACCTTTTCATGTTATGTTATTCCGTCCGTCTAAAAATAGAACCCCCATGTACGAGTCCTTTATGGTCCCCCTTTTGGACTCCGGACTGAACGGAACGGGTAGTCCGGAGACGGCGTACTGGAACAGTGCCCACCCTAAGGAGTGCGACCGAGGGCCGTCGGATAATATGTCTCACTTCATTCGGTCTTTCCTTTTGTGGTTATGTCATATGATTGTGTATATATACCTTAAATCTTTCTGTCATTACTATTGGGATATACACTCTGTCGTTTTCTCGTCTACATATCTTGTCAGAAAACCTGAGACACCTCTCCCGCTCCCACCCTACTAAACCCTCTTACCGTAACTTTGTACATATAATAGTATACACTTTTCTTAGTGGTCAGGTCCAAGCTACGTACTATGTCCCACGAACCCCGACCATGTGACCCTACTGGGTCTCCCTACCCTATCCCTCCCTCCATCCTTCCCCTAAGTCCTACCCCCTGTGTACATGTGGGTACCACCTAAGTACAGTTACATACCGTTTTGGTGATGTTATAACATTAATCGGAGGTTAATTTATTTAAATATAATTTTTTTCTTTTTTATTATTTTTCGTGTACGTTTTCATCTTATCGTCACCACACGAGTATTCGTAAAATTGTAGGTTGAGAACCTCCTCCCTCGACTAAACACGGTACACGACTAAAAGTACTACCTTTATGAAGGTGGTACCGGTTAAAGTTCTATGGTCTTACCACAGTCTTAAGGACTTTTAATTTTTTATCCGAGAGGACTCATCCAGAATCGGTCAAAGTCATGTGGTAATGATCATATTATTCAGGAGTAATAAGTAATAGACTAGTTAGGGACCACCGAGTCTCCAATTTCGCAGACGGAAGCTACGCACTCTGGGTCCAAGTTAGGGACCAGCCCTTCTAGGGGACCTCTTCCTTTACCGTTAGGTGAGGTTATAAGAACGGACCTCTTAGGGTACCTGTCTCTTCGGATCATCCAATGTCAGGTGCCCCAACGTTTCTCAGTCTGTGTTGACTCGCTGAAGTGGAGTGGAGTAAGTAATAGACGAAGTCGTTAATAGTTGAGTACCGGTTAGAACAAAGTAAAAATACGAGTGGGTAAAGAGAGGTGAATATATTAAAGTTCCGTCTATTATAAAACTACTCAATTTAAACTGATTTCTTTCAAGTAGTCACTGTAGAGTAATATACAGAGATTTTTTATTCCTGTGAATTTTAGTGTTATGACAATAACATGGATGTCACAATATCAAAGAATTATATTAGTTTATAGTCCAATCACAAGTATATAGGTCAACAGATTATTCATGGGAAAAGAACGTAACGAAGAAACGGAGTCGTAAATTTTCTCCTGGTATGTCACGCTAATAAGGGATCCACAGAGGTAACTGGATTAAACATCCAAAGGAGAAATAAAGAATTAAATAACAATGAATAAACAACTTCTTTGACTTAGGAAACTAGACTTCTCAAAGGGTGACACACTAAAACAACTAAAAAAAAAAAATTAGTCTTTCGTGGATCCCAGACCAAGAGAGAAAATCCCATAATTGGTGGGTGGTGAATACTAGTTATGGATCTTTATAATTGAGTGATTCCCAACGTTTTACTACTACAGGATTGTAAGTAAGAGGTAAATAATCGACCTTATAAAAATATCTCTTATGTTCGGGGAAGATAGATGAGAAACCAATACGACTCCAGGTCACAAATACCCTTTTCGACTTATTTTATGTACTTAAGAAGGGAAACAAATGGTAAAAAGTTTTATTACTCAACCAAGTGATCGTAGGAAGTTATTACTGGTCAACAAAAAGGAAATTGGATTAGTACTTGGGGACCTGAATTTCTATAAACTACCTAAAGTCAAATGACGTCGATTATAAAAGTAACTGACATTAGTAGGGTAGTAACATCTAACTCTGGTAAGTTAGACTGTTCTAGGGTCATTAGATAAAAACAGGAAAAAAAAAATTAACCTCACATCGACGAAAAGTTACTAGGATCATCAGAATCTATCTACGGAATCACAGATCATCCTATTCAACAAGGTAAGAGTTCGAAGATCTGTCCTACAATTACAGAAGATAGAATATAGAAAAATAAAAAAAAAAAAAAAAAACCTGTACGTTCAAAATTTCCAAAGATACAGTAATTTAAATAGAAGGGAAAAAAGAAAACCTAAAACTCAGTGTCCTCTCTAAAGGAGTAAGAACCCAATATCTCCTTTAACGGTTATCAAGGACTTGACTATTTACAAACGAACGAACGAACGAAGTAAATTTAATGACTAAGTCAACCTTAAATAGAATAAATACCGTACTTCTTATCTAGGTTAAAATAGGAAAAAGGAATACCGAGAGATCAATAGGGTTATATTAAAAAGTCATTCGGTTCATCAGTACATGTCTACACTCTCAATCTGATGTCTCTTCCAACTCACGTGTTCTTGACTACGAAAGCTTAACACCACGACCTCTTCTGAGAACTCTCAGGGAACCTGACGTGTCGCTAATTTGATTAGTCAGGATTTCCTTTAGTTGGGACTTATAAGTAACCTTCCTGACTACGACTTCAACTTCGAGGTCATGAAACCAGTCGACTACACTTCTCGTCTGAGTAACCTTTTCTGGGACTACGACCCTTTCTAACTTCCATTTTGCTCTTGCCCCGTTGTTTCCTACTTTACCAACCTACCGTAGTGACTGAGTCACCTGTACTTGAACTCATTTAGGACCCTCTATCACCTCCTGTCTCCTCAGACCGTACGACGTACCTGTGTCTCACAGGTACTCTAGTGTTTCTCAGTCTGTATTGAACCGTTGACTTGTTGTTTCGGGTATAGAAGGAGAGACTAAACTTCTAAACGGTGAAAATAAAATTTGATTTAAACGTATACTTTAACCCAGAGAAAGACCTAAAATATAAGACAATAACCAGACGGAATAGTAAGATAAAATAAATATCTCCGAAATATCATATGAAATAATAGTCTACTCAGATCACCGAGGAGAGTCCTCGAGAATAAAAAGTCAAAAAAAATTTATAAGAATGAACAAACAAGAAGGACTAATTGAAACATTAATAATTAATATCAAAAAATTATTTCATACAAATTGGTAGAAAATTTTTTTACACACATATCAGTACGGTTATGACACCTTTATTGTGAAATAAAACATTCAACATGGATTCGTAGACAGAAGATTCAGAAAGTAAGTATCGTAAAATATGGGAGAAAAGAATAAAATACAGGAACAAGTCGTGACGTGAAAAATAAAAAGAGATTTTAAGAAAGGAGATAAATCTCTTTATAGTCAAAGGTTTGAGATCCCACATATAAATATTGACGTGAAACATAACACAACACTTTCGGAGATGTGTGACGAGAAAAAAATACCGTATAAAAGTCCAGACAAATGTCTACAAGGTTTCACGATACCTTTTATATCCAAGTATAGACACGGAAACTCCGGGAGTCACTTTTATATATTGTTTGACGATGTTGTGTTATTATTCTTTTTTTGTGTTTGTTAAGTTAAAATTTTAATCACTTTTATTACCTATTAGTGGAGGAGGTTTCTTCTGTTTGTTTACCGAGTGTCCATATACTTTTGCACGAATGGTAGTGATTAGTTGTCTCTTTACGTTTAATTTTTGTGTTACTCTATAGTGGAGTGTTGACGATTTATCAATAATTAGTTTATTTGTTTCCTATTGTTCAAAACCGTACCAACACTATTTGTCCCCTGGGAATATGTGTGAACTACTTCACATTTAACCACATGGTAGATATTTTTTGCTGTGTCTCTAAAGGGAGTTTTGATTTTTTGTCATGATGGTAAGGTAGGTCGTTAGGATAAAGACCCATATATAGGTTTCCTTAACTTTGGACGGTAGAGTATTACTGTAGACGTAAAGATACAAGTAACTTCGTAGTATACCTCCTTCGTGTTCGACCTTAGTTCTAACGACCCTTTTTATAGTTATTGGAGTCTATACGTCTACTGTGGTGGGAATATCCGTCTTTCACTTCTCCTTGATTTTTCGGAGAACTATTTTCACTTTCTCCTCTCACTCTTCGACCGAATTTCGAGTTGTAAGTCTTTTGTTTCTAGTACCGTAGACCAGGGTAGTGAAGTACCTTTTATCTACCCCTTTGTCACCTTTCACAGTCTGAGATAAAACCCCCCCCGGAGGTTTTAGTGACGTCTACCACTAACGTCGGTACTTTAATTTTCTGTGAATGAGGAACCTTCCTTTCAATACTGGTTGGATCTGTCGTATAAATTTTCGTCTCTGTAATGAAACGGTTGTTTCCAGACAGATCAGGTCCGATACCAAAAAGGTCACCATCACATGCCTACACTCTCAACCTGATATTTCTTTCGACTCGTGGCTTCTTAACTACGAAAACTTGACACCACAACCTCTTCTGAGAACTCTCAGGGAACCTGACGTTCCTCTAGGTTGGTCATGTAGGATTTCCTCTAGTGAGGAGCCACAAGTGACCTTCCTGACTACGACTTCGACTTTGAGGTTATGAAACCGGTGGACTATGCTTCTCGACTGAGTGACCTTTTCTGGGACTACGACCCTTTCTAACTCCCATCCTCCGCTTCCCCGCTGTCTCCTACTCTACCAACCTACCGTAGTGACTGAGCTACCTGTAGCCAAACCCACCTGAGGCCCTCAACCACTACCTGTTCCTCCGGATCGCACGATGTCAAGTACCCCAACGTTCCTCGACCTTTGTTGACTCGCTGACTTGACTTGACTCCGTAGTAAGTATTATCGGTTTTATACCTTTGTTGGATTTACAGGTAGTTGTCTACTTTACTATTTCTTTTACACTATATATGTATGTTACCTCATAATGTGTCGGAAAATTTTCTTCTTTCTTTAGGACGGAAAACATTGTTGTGTTTACCTAGACCTCCTATGATACAATTCACTTTATTCGGTCTGTGTCTTTCTGTTTATGATACATTAGATTTTATCAGTTTATGTATTTTCGTTTCTTATTTTACTAACAATGGTCCTTGACGTACTTCCTCCTTTACTCTTCCATAGTTAGTTTACCATATGTCAAAGTCAATGTATCTTAATTGTTCATTATCTCTAGGTGACATGTTTTATCCCGGATGTTCATTTTTATAATAGAACAACGATGAATCAGTAAGTCAGTACAGACTGAGAGAAAAGTTGGGGTACTTGACATACATCGGACGGTCCAAGGAGACAGGTACCCTAAAGGGTCCGTTCTTATTACCTCACCCGACAGTAAAAGAAGAGGTCCCCTAGAAGATCTGTATCCCTAGTTTGGGAACAGAGGACAAACCGTCCGTCTAAGAAATGGTGACTCGGTGGACCCTTCGGACAACTATGATTTTTAAAATGACTTACCCAATTTTAAACACAATTCACGAGAATGGTGTTTTCCTTTTTCTTTTTTTTTTTTTCGTTTTCCCCGTCTTCTTTTGACGTCCACTACTTATTCNGGGAACAGAGGACAAACCGTCCGTCTAAGAAATGGTGACTCGGTGGACCCTTCGGACAACTATGATTTTTAAAATGACTTACCCAATTTTAAACACAATTCACGAGAATGGTGTTTTCCTTTTTCTTTTTTTTTTTTCGTTTTCCCCGTCTTCTTTTGACGTCCACTACTTATTCAAAGACCATAACTATCACTACAATCAAAATACTCATATATGACTAAAGGTTTGTGTAATGCTACATGTTTAATTTATAAATGTCGAAAAATTACACAGTTAGTATGAAGTGATTTCGTCATTTTTTTTTTTCAAAAATTAAGAATTTTAGTGGAAGTTTAATAGGTTCTAGATCTGGGATAGTTGAGAAGTCGAAGTAGAAAGTCGGTTAAAAATGGAGAGGGGTGATAAGACGTAGTATACAAGTTCGTTTCGATGTGAAGAGAAGTAAAAATTTAATTTGAAGAAAATTCACTATCTTGTAAGACAGAGAGAGAGGGGGAGGGAGAATGAGGGTGGGAGAGAGGGAGGAGAAAGGGAGTACTACTTCGAGAAAAATATAGTTTTAGATACACGATCCTGAGATCCTTCACATAAGAAAGTACTAGGTAATAACAAACTAACCTAAAAAACTGAAACCCACTAATTATTAACTATGTTAAGATGACGATGTTTCTCAACATAGAACTAACCTCAGGCTCGACTTTTAGTCAAAGGTTAAAGTGTGATTGGAAGATGAAAGACATAATATGGTGACTGTGAGAGTGACTATTTTCTTTAAATCTAGTGTAGATAAATGTTACATTATCATTTTATTTTGTTTTCTATGTGATACAAACGTTTTGATCTTCAATTTTAGTAAAACGGTACGACAGGTTACCGTTCTGGTAAGGTTTTCTAAATTCTTTAAATTTTCCACTGTATCACTATTCTTAGAACTGAACACTAATATATTTAGTATCTTTATAAAGACTGGTTTTTTTACGATAGTTCAAACATGGGATATATTCTTCTTTGATTTACAGAGTATTAATATTTTTATTTACTATCATACACCACTGTTTATGAGTCCGAAACTTTATAGTTGTACTAATCTATTTTGAACCATTGAGAAAGTCCGTAAATTTACTTTTATCTATTTACACTGTAACTGCTTCTTCGATCAAGTAAAAGAAGAAAACTCCTTTGTTCTGTTATAAAACACACTGAATGATTAATTTTTAAAGTTTATAGATTTAAATATTTAATTTGTTTTTCTATTTCCTAACTTTCTAAAAAGTAGTATTGTGGTTCTTTGATGAGAAATAATTTCGTCAGAAGTGTTTTAAGGGGTTTTATCTAAAAAAAGGTTATAATTTTTTATAAAAAATTTAGGTCCTTTAGACGGTTCAATTTGTACTGTTGTCAGAGTAGTTCCGTTCTCATCTACTTAAAAGTTTTATAGTGATACTTCAAGGAATTTGAAGAAAATCTTTTCTTCAATAGGATAAGCTTTTCCTTTCGAAAATTGATTAACAAATATTGATATTGTTCCCTCATTACTTTTTACTTTAAAATACCAGGGAAAATTTAAATCGAAGGATGTGACTTTCTAATAGATCCAAAGTAACAATAAAGACCTCCTATCCTTCTTTCTCTCTCCCTTCTTTCCTTTTCATAGTTTTCTGAATGGTTTTAATTTGAGATTCATTACTCTTCTTTCATTAGTTATTCGAAGAAAGTGTTCTATACAAAAGACGATTGTAGAACGTAGACGAAATTAGATGAATTCGCTCTTGATGGCTAAGGGACACGATACGATATGAATCAGTGAGTCAGTACAAACTGAGACACTAGGGTACCTGACATAGGACGGTCCGAGGAGACAGGTACCCCTAAGAGGTCCGTTCTTACGATCTCACCCAACGGTACGGGAGGAAGTCCCCTAGAAGGGTTGGGTCCCTAGTTTGGGTCCAGAGGGCGTGACATCGTCTAAGAAATGGTAGACTCGGTGGTCCCTTCGGGTTCTTATGACCTCGGATAGGGAAGAGGTCACCTAGAAGGACTGGGTCCTTAACTTGTCCCCAGAGGACGCAACGACCACCTGAGAAATGGTCGACTCGATGGTCCCTTCGGGACTGTCTAATATGTCTGGTATTGTTATCTTAGAACTAATAAGAATGTAGTAAGAAGATGTTAAAGTGTAAATTATGGGTATTTCGGTGATAACTATGACGGTAGGAAGATGTGAGTGTACTATTGGTAGATATGTCTGTATAAAACGAAATAACGCGAAACGAAATTGCATGAAACATCTATAATATAAAGAAAAATGTTCGACTTCAAAACACCGTTGGGACACGATTCGTTCTGATAACCACGGTAAAAGGTCGTAGTAAACAAGTGTGGTACAGAGACATAGTGTAAAACTATTAAAAACGTTATAAAGTTTGAAAAAGTAATAATAATAAGTAATGTCAGTAGTCGTTAGAAGCTACGATGTAAACCTTGACAAACCCCCGTAGTGTTTTGTATGAGTATATTCCGTCGGTTGAATTGACTATATACACATATGGGATTGACGAGATAACTGTCCAACAAAGGGACAGAGAAAGGGAGAAGAGACCGTAGGGATAATAGACTCTGTGTTACTATAGCTTTAATCCGGTTGCTTATTGAAATGTGACGGAGATCAAAAGTTCACTTTTGATCTTTTGATCAAATTAGTTATCGATCTTTTTTAATTAAAATCACTTCTTCCGTGCAGTTTTCGACTTTTTACTGTTTTCGATCCGGAGAACGTGGTCAATTGGTTCGACCCTTACGTTTCTTTTTTAAGAAATTCCGTTAATTTGTTCGATGAGGTCACTCGTATGCTTACTATTGTGTGACCACTGTACTCCTTTCAAAGGCACCGGACTTGTCTAGTTCGGGTGTTGTAAGGAAAGTCGGTTTCGGATTAGGTCTCTTTCCGGGATTGAGGGGAACTAAGATACTTCCGATCCTCTCCGCTCCTTCTACGTTTTCTTTTCAAACTTTGATCGTCTCCGACAAAGTACTCCACTTCTTTCCTTAAGTAGAGGTATTATGATTAAAAAAAATTTCACGTTTCACTTTGACATTCACGACTACATTTATGGCGTTCAATGGGGTCTTCTGGATCGATTCGATTACTTACTTCCACCGATGTATTTTGTTGACTAAAAGTTGTGTCTGTTTTGTGAGGATATCACCTTTTTCTATGGTAAACGTCATAAGTATCCGTCTCTCTCCAGCTACGGACAGAAGTTTCAAAGTTTCCTGTTCAACTAAGAGAACGATCGACGACGACGACGACGACGACGACGACGATTCAGCGAAGTCAGTACAGACTGAGACACACTGGGGTATCTGTCGTCGGGTGGTCCGAGGAGACAGGAACCCTAAGAGGTCAGTTCTTATGACCTCACCCAACGATAAAGGAAGAGGTCCCCTAGAAAGACTGGGTCCTTAGCTTGGGACCAGAGGACGTAACGTCCGTATAAGAAATGACTGACTCGATACTCTTTTCGGGAGATGTTACCACGAATTTCGGGATACGTTTACCACCGACTTCGGTTATGAATAAATGTCAAAGTTGTTAGGATCTCGGGAATTCTAAATACGATTTAGATAAGACGAACACAGGATATTTACCTTGTTGTTTCGGGCTTACTATCGTAGACACATGTTGTACAAATACTTATAGATTCTGGTGACAACTCTGGATGACAAGTCTTTTTCTCCAAGGAAAGTTTTATAATCTATGTGTTACTTAAATTACGACAAAAGTACGGACGGTTGTGTTATAGGACCTCTTCCTTTACTGTTGGGGGAGGTCATAAGAACGGATCTCTTAGGGCACCTGTCTCCTCGGACCACCCGACGACAGGTGTCCCAGCGGGTCTCAATCTGTGCTGACTTCGTTGAATCGTACGTACGTACGTGACCCCTTCTTTTACCGTTGGGTGAGGTCATAAGAACGGACCTCTTAGCGTCCCTGTCTCCTCGGACCACCCGACGGTAGACACCCCAGCGTGTCTCAACCTTTACTGACTTCGTTGAATCCTTGTGTTGTAGGTCAGACGTCAGGTACCTAGTTCCTTAGTAAAATTAAAAGTTCAACATAATAAATTCTTTGTGTAAAGTATTCCGATATAGACGATACCTATCACTAAGGAGACCACATAGACCCGTTTCAGTTGACTTTTAGAAGACCTTGACAAAGCGATAAGACCTACGGTAATCTTATAAGGACTAAGAACCCTTCTCAAGTTTTAGATTTTTAATTGTCCTCAAACCTTCTTCGACTAAGGTTGGAAGTACCTACTGAAATTCTCCAAGTTCTTAAGTTTTCTTATTCATTGACGTCTACACCATCTTTGTCGTTCTCTTGATCTTAATCTGTACACATATGGACACCGCCTAAGTATAACTACGTACCATTTTGGTTATGTTATAACATTTATAATCGGAGGTTAATTTTATTTATTTAAATATAAAATTTTTTTTCTTCACTCGACCTTCTACACTGACTTAACGATACAAAAGTATTATTTTGAGATTTCCTATTCCTCAACGAAAAGTTCGTACTTGTTTTTTTCATCAAAGAACTGTACCTTAGATGAAGACCACTTCTAGATGAGGCTATTTTTGACAATTTTATTGTTGTTTCCTAAATTTTATAATGTATTTGAATCAACTATTTCATTACCGTCCCAACTCTCCAAGCTGAGGTTAACACTTTCTTCAAGATGAAACCCATTTTACTATACTTTGTCATGACGTACGATGTCTCTTTAGTAAGTACTTTCCTTCTCAGGTCACAAGTAGCGTCGTGACAAATATTATCGGTCCTGTACCTTCGTTGGATCTACAGGTAGTCATCTACTTACCTATTCTTTCGAGACCATGTATATGTGTTACCTCATAATGAGTTGGTAACTTTTCTTATGTAAACTTAGTCAAGATTACTCCACCTACTTTATCCTCGGTTATTATGTCTCACTTCATTCGGTCTTTCTTTTTGTGGTCATGTCACATGATTGCGTATATATACCTTAAATCTTTCCACCATTACTATTGGGACATACGTTTTGTTGTTTTCATCTGTGTCTACATATCTTGTCAGAAAACCTGAGACACCCTCTCCCTTTTACACCCTACTAAACCCTCTTACCGTAACTTTGTACATATTATAGTGTATTCTTTACTTAGCGGTCAGATCCAAACTACGTCCTATGTCCTACGAACCCCGACCACGTGACCCTACTGGGTCTCCCTACCATACCCCTCCCTGCACCCTCCCCCAACCCTTATGCACATGTGGGCACCACCTAAGTACAACTGAATACCGTTTTGGTTATGTTATAACAATTCATTTTTTTTTTTTTTTTTCAGACAAAATTTTAGTACTATATAATTAATTTTATTCGTACAACGTTTAAAAATACATAGATATCTAGAGTTTTCTCTTCATATGTGTATATTTATTTTGGTAGATTTTATTTTTTCTTTCCTTCTCAGGTAGTTACGCCGTTCGAAGTAACAACAGGATAAACTTCTTTAACGACGTGAGTGGGGTCTGAAGTCGTTGTGGTGCTACTACACAGTAGTCGGTTGTTGTAGTCCCGTTCTGAGAGTTGGTCGTTTTACTAATATTCAGTGACTTCTGAGTCAACTACCGTTCGTAAAAAGTCATTGTTTTCATAAAAATTAAATTCAATACATACAGAAGATTCCGTCCCTTAAACGTTTCGATACAATTCATGTTGCTACTTTAGTATTGTTTAAGATTGCCCGAAGGGAGTATCGAGTCAACCACTTCTTAGACGCACATTACGTTCTCTGGGTTCAAGGTTAGGACCCAGGCCTTCTAGGGGACCTCTTCCTTTACCGTTGGGTGAGGTCGTAAGAACGGACCTTTTAGGATGTTTGTCTCCTCGGACCGCCCGATGTCAGGTAGCCCAAGGTTCTCAACATGTGCTGAATCGTTGATTTGGTGGTTGGTGGTGTATTACTACATTGTTATCTCAAACACGTCTTAATTGTAATAGAAAGTTATTCTTATTATGATTATATTGGACAGTCATAAAAGGGAACTGTAGATAGAAGTCAAAAGTTTTGTTTTGTGTCTTATAAAAACTGAACGGAAAATGTTCTATCGTTTCATTGTTTAAGATCTGATACAAGATATACCAACGATGTTTCTACAGAAAGACGTAAAAGAAAAGACACGCAGTAAGTCAGTTGTGAAATACCAAACCGTCCTTGCGAATGTAAAGTGTAAAATTTTGTATATATTCTCGAAAACACGTACACGAGTCAGTACAGGTGACAAACACCTTAAGAAACGTCCTGACAAACGTTGGGGTTCCTGACATCCGTTCCGAGGAGACGGGTGCCTTAAAAGGTCCACTTTGGATAGGTTGGGTCCTAGCTCAGTCAGAGAAAAGGACGTGACCGTCCACCTAAGAAATGACGATCACGGTGGACCCTTCGGGGTATTCTCTAAACACGTACGTACGATTCAACGAAGTCAGTACAGGATGAAAAACACTGGAATACCTGACATCGGACGTTCCGAGGAGAACTACTCTAAGAGATCCATTCTTATGACCACACCCAACGGTAAAGGAAGAACTCCCATAGAAGGGTTGGGTCCTTAATTGACTATGATTTATTTACTCACGATTATAAATATTATTATTACATTTTATGCAATCGTCTCGATCATGTTATTATTTGTACCTTCAACCAGATTTTTCTTCAATATTACAAAAGATGTGTCGTAAATAAATCTAAAAAACTTTCCTTCGTGTTAGACAAAAATTATTGTTTATTAAGATAAAATATTCATGAATAATATACGCATTTCTTATTTTATATTTACAGTAGTCGTTTTATCTTAAGTTTACTATTACCTTAGTTTAGAAGTTTAATGACCTCGTTTGATTGACATTTGACTTCATTGATTTAATAGAAAGTTCTGACTTGTGTTAATGAAAAACCTGTTTTTTACTCTCGACAAATAGTAAGTTTCTTGTATGACTTACTTGATAATTTGTTATATGGATTCCTTCTTCATTTAAATTGGATTACCTTTCTCATCTTACTTTTTTCTTTCTATCGTTTATTATTTGTAATTGTTATTTATTTATTTATATACTTCTTTATATATTTTAACGAAAATGTCTTTTTATTTCTTTTGTTTTTAGAAGAATTAATATTTTTTTGAGTTCGAAACACTTCTGTGATTTATTTTTATCCACTAAAATTATGTGTGGAGAGAGTTTGATTAGTCATATCTTTACACTTTTATCTAAACTACAGATGTCATTTATTCTAATTAATTTTATATTTTTATATTTTTCTATATTTGTTATTATATACTTTATGTATTATACATTCTAGATATATTAAAACATAAGTTTGTGATTTCTTATGTACAAATTTTATGTTCCTTTCAGAGTTATTTATAACTTGTTAATTTTAATGAATTCGTGTTAAAGATTGATTTTGTTGTCTTAAGGTTATTTTAGTCAACTATATCCAATTGAGACTTTCCTTTAAATATTCATATTTATTTATCTATAAAGTCAGAAATAAATGTTGTATATATGTACAGTACCCGAAGGGACCACCGCGTCTACCATTTATTAGGCGGACGTTACTCCTCCTGGACCCAAGCTAGGGACCCAACCCTTCTAGGGGACCTCCGCCCGTCCTGTTGGGTGAGGTTATAAGAACGGACCCCTTAGGGGTACCTGTCTCTTCGGACCGTCCATTATCAGGTACGCCAGTTTTTCTCAGTCTGTACTGATTCGTTGATTCGTGTCGTGTGTGTACAGTGTGTATATGTACTATACTTTTATTCTTTTTAACTTTAAACTATGAGATTCGTAAGTTAAGTTTGTGATTGTTTTTTTGTTTCTGTTCCTTAATGACTTATTTAACGAACTTTTTAACGGTCCGGTTTGTTAAGGGGAACTTTTCAGATTATTTTAAATTTCTTATCTTTTTGAGATAATATACGTGAATAAAGTCTTTTATATTTTTAGTCTTCTCGTAGAGTTTGATTATGAAACTCGGATCATATTTCACTTTGTTTTTGACGTATTCTTATTATTTTTCTTTTTATACAGTGAGATGATATTTGTATTTATATTTTTATGATTTATAATAGTTTGTATTAGGACATTATATAACTCATTATTGTGGGTCACAGATTCATCCTCAATAAGGTCCCTTAGTTCCTTCAAGATTGTAATCTTTTACACAAGTAAAAGTGTGTTACAATTATTAGGTGTCATAGTTAAATTCTTCTTTTTTTTGGTAAAATTATTTACGTTCTTTTGGTAAACTGTTTAAGTTGTACGTTAATATTAAAAAAATTAGAACCTTTTAATCTTGTCTTTGTTAGAAAAAGTTGTACTATTCTATGGGTCAGTTTTAGGTGTCGTTTGTAGTATCAATTACTCCTTTATAATTTATATGAGTAAAATTGCAAGTTGTACTCTAAACTTATGGACCCAAACGAAGAAGATATTGTGACCTGATCTTAGTTTAAAAAATTTCTCCTTCTTTATTCTAATTCATAATGTTTCCGTCTTTACTTTAATAGTAATAGGGTCTGTTATGTTAATATATGTATCTTTTATTTCTTTTAAATATTTGTTTATTAGACCCAATCATTACCAACGTTTATTTTCTATTTACACGAAGAGACTATCGAGTCAAGTATTTCTTAGACGGACATTACGTTCTCTGGACCCAAACTAGGGACCTAACCCCTCTAGGGCACCTCTTCCCTTTCCGATGGGTGAGGTCAAAAGACCGGACTTCTTTAGGTATCTTACACATCAGGTACCCCAACCTTCTCAGTCTGTGTTCACTCGTCATTGGGTAATAATAGACCCAATTATTGGACTTAACTTCTTTCATCCCTTTTGGTGATCTGGTAAGTCCATACTGGATTTAGTTTAGGGAATACTAATATGTCATCTTCACTCTTTATCTAAATTCCCGGATCTAGACTATCTATCTCACGGACTACTTGATACCTTACTCCAAGAACTGTAACATATCCTCTGTCCCTAGTTCTGGTAGGGGTACCTTTCTTTATGTTTTTTCGTTTTACCGACAGACCCCTCCGGAATGTTTGTCGACACTTTTCTTCTTTTCGTTTTTCGTTTCCTCTTTTCCTTTCTATATTCGTAGACTTACGTCTCAAGGTTTCTTATCGTTCTTCCCTATTCTTTCGGAAGAAGTCGTTAGTTACGTTTATTTATCTCCTTTTCTTGTCTTACCCTTTCTGATCTCTAGAGAAGTTCTTTTAATCTCTATGGTTCCCTTGTAAAGTACGTTTCTACCCGAGCTATTTCCTGTCTTTACCAGGCCTGGATTGTCTTCGTCTTCTATAATTCTTCTCCACCGTTCTTATGTGTCTTCTTGACATGTGTTTTCTAGAAGTGCTGGGCCTATTAGTGCTACCACACTAGTGAGTAGATCTCGGTCTGTAGGACCTTACACTTCAGTTCACCCGGAATCTTTCGTAGTGATGCTTGTTTCGATCACCTCCACTACCTTAAGGTAAACTCGATAAAGTTTAGGACTTTCTGCTACGACACTTTCACGACGTGAGTTATACGGTCGTTTAAACCTTTTGAGTCGTCACCGGTGTCCTGACCTTTTCTAGTCAAAAGTAAGGTTAGGGTTTCTTTCCGTTACGGTTTCTTACGATTTTGATGGTGTGTTAACGTGAGTAGAGTGTACGATCATTTCATTACGAGTTTTAAGAGGTTCGGTCCGAAGTCGTTATGTACTTGGCACTTGAAGGACTACAAGTTCGACCAAAATCTTTTCCGTCTCCTTGGTCTCTAGTCTAACGGTTGTAGGTGACCTAGTACCTTTTTCGTTCTCTCAAGGTCTTTTTGTAGATAAAGACGCAATAACTGATACGGTTTCGGAAACTGACACACCTAGTGTTATTTGACACCTTTTAAGACTTTCTCTACCCTTAATGGTCTGGTGGACTGGACGGAGAACTCTTTAGACATACGTCCAGTCCTTCGTTGTCAATCTTGACCTGTACCTTGTTGTCTGACCAAGGTTTATCCTTTTCCTCACACAGTTCCGACATATAACAATGGGACGAATAAATTGAATATACGTCTCATGTAGTACTCTTTGTGACCTGACCTTCTTCGTGTTCGACCTTAGTTCTGACGGGCCTCTTTATACTTATTGGAGTCTATACGTCTACTGTGGTGGGACTACCGTCTTTCACTTCTCCTTTATTTTTCGGAGAACTACTTTCACTTTCTCCTCTCACTTTTTCAACCGAATTTCGAGTTGTAAGTCTTTTGTTTCTAGTACCGTAGACCAGGGTAGTGAAGTACCCTTTATCTACCCCTTTGTCACCTTTGTCACAGTCTGAAATAAAACCCCCCGAGGTTTTAGTGACGTCTACCACTGACGTCGGTACTTTAATTTTCTGCGAATGAGGAACCTTCTTTTCAATACTGGTTGGATCTATCATATAAGTTTTCGTCTCTGTAATGAAACGGCTGCTTCCAGGCAGATCAGTTCCGATACCAAAAAGGACATCAGTACATACCTACACTCTCAACCTGACACTTCTTCCGACTCGTGGCTTCTTAACTACCAAAACTTGACACCACAACCTCTTCTGAGAACTCGACTTTGAGGTCATGACACCGGTGGAGTACTCTTCTCAACTGAGTGACCTTTTTCTGAAACTACGACCCTCCCTAACCCCCGTCCTCCTCTTCCCCTGCTGTCTCCCACTCTACCGACCTACCGTAGTGACTGAGCTACCTGCACTTAGACTCACTTGAGGCCCTCTACCACTACCTGTCCCTCCGGACCGCACGACGCTAAGTACCCCAGTGTTTCTCACCCTGTACTGACTCGTTGACTTGACTTGACTTGGGTAATAATAGACCCAATTATTACCAACGTTGAGTTTCTATCTATAAGTTATTATCACAAGGACCATAGTCAGTGTTTCCAGTTTTTTAATAGAATTTATATTAGAGTAAGTGTCATTGTTGTCTATACATTTTTACGGATACTTATTTGGATTAGTTTTCTCATGTTTATGAAATACTCTTTTTTAACATATAGAAATGAAATTTTTTGTCTGTTCTTTTGGACTCATTTGTCCTTCGATATAAAAGACATATCAGTCCTTTAAATTTTTATAAATAGGGGTTGTTAGAAAGATAATTGCGTTAATGAAAATTTTGAATTGTCTCACTCCAAAAGAAAGGGGAGAAACCTATAATTCGATTAGGATTTTAAATGTATTTCTTATCTTCTGATTCTTAGTGGTGTTTTTTTTTTTGACGTCCTACTTTTATAACGTTTTATTCTTGTCATTAGTGATATGGTCTAGAGTACTGACCTATGTTTCAACATCTATAAATTTATTATGTCATAGTCACTTCTGTCTTTTGTTTTCTTAGTTGTCTTATCCTATCTTTCAAATTCTTGTAAGATCTGTAGACATTCTCAAACTATTGTACATAATAGTCTCCCAAACTACTGACTATACCGTAACATTTAGTCATGTATAATTTTCTTGATAGACTTTAACACAGTGCAACAAATAAGTACCCTAAGGGACCACCGAGTCTGTCATTTCTTAGACGGAGTTACGATCTCTGGACCTAAGCTAGGGACCCAACCCTTCTAGGGGACCTCCTCCAGTACCATTCGGTGAGGTCATAAGAACGGACCTCTTAGGAGTACCTGTTTCCTCGAACCGCCCGATGTCAGGTACCCCAGTGTTTCGCAGTCTGTGTTGATTCGTTGATTCGTATCTCGTGTGTGTAACTAATGAACATAACTGTTTTTTTCTATCGTTATCTACAGATGGAGTATGATATGGTGTATGTTTAAATCTTCCTGACTTATCGGTTCAAGATTTGTCAATTGAAGATCTTGAAGATATCTTTTAAATACCCTTTTATAGTGATATCATATACCCGTCCTTATCATAAATAATTTATTCTGTGTTTTGTTTTTCATTGCCCTGAAGGGACCACCAGGTCACCAATTCTAAGGTCCGGGGGTTACGTCACCGTCCCAAACCAGGGAGTAGTCCCTTCATCTAGGACGTACGGTGTTGATTCTGGTCGTGTCGGTTTAAAATTTTTTTTTTTTTTTTAGTGGATAGGAGTCAAAATTTTCTTTTCACTTTTCTTACTGTTTTAATCGGAGGAATTTTAATTTTCAAGGTATACTCTTTTCTGTGGTAATTCTTTCAAATTTGTAATGTGTATTTGCCCTCTTAAATAGACATCATTTATGTGTGTGTGTGTCTTTTCACCGGTCATGTCTTACAAAGATTTTCATGTTCGATAGGGTATTGTTGACGTTTCCTTGGTGTTATGGTTGTTTTTATATTTTTATTTTAGTGTTCAATGGCTTCTTTGTTTTTTTTTTAATTTTATTCTATGACGTATGGGGGTTTTATCAATTTGTCATTTAATATTGTTATTATACCTCTATATACCTCTTTGTGTTTTAGATAAAACAACGGTATTCCTTTTACTTGACTGTAAGACTTCTCGTTTATTCGTTCTAGTCCATTTTAATTAGGGTATTAGGGTGTAGGTCTATACATACGTTTTTTTCTTACTTCTTTTTTCGATCAGATACGGTGGTAGATCACCAGAGTCTTATATTATTTTTTATGTTAAGGAAGTCGTTACAAATGTTTCCTTAAGACTTTTATGGACGTGTCCCTACGTGGTTGTTGAATATTTGTACATCTCGAGTATATACGTTATTGAAAGGAATGACTGGATAACCCGGTCGTAACCTGAGGTGGACAGGACGAAGGGAGAGGTCCAGACGTACTTGGATTCCGTTGCCGTGGGGTGAGGTCACGAGAACGGACCTTTTAGAGTAACTGCCTCCTCGGACCACGTGACGTCAGGTACCCCAACGATTCTCAACCTGTGTTGACTCACTGAAGTGAAAGTGAAAAGTGAAAGTACATAACCTCTTCCTTTACCGTTGGGTGAGGTCACAAGAACGGACCTCTTAGGGTCCCTGCCCCCTCGGACCACCCGACGTATCAGGTCAGATACCCCAGCGTATCTCAGCCTGTGCTGACTTCACTGAATCGTCGTTGGAACAGTGTCCCGGAGGGAGCATCACGTCAGTCATTTCTTAGACGGAAGTTACGTCCTCTGGACCTAAGTTAAGGACCCAGTGCGTCTAGGGGACCTCTTCCTTTACCGTGGGTTGAAGTTATAAGTACGGATCTCTTAGGGTACCTGTCTCCTTTTAGTGTCCGATGTCAGGTACCGAATCGTTGATTTGGTAGTGGTTAGGACACTGTTTTGGTTCATCTTTATATAAAGAATTACAGACAACAACAACAGTGAGTCAGTATAGGTTGAGTAAATCTGGGGTAAGTGACGTCGTACAGTCCGAAGGGACGGGAAGTGTTAGAGGGTCTCAAACGAGTTTAAGTACGGGTAGCTCAGTCACTACGGTACGTTGGTAGAGTAGGAGACAACACGGGAAGAGGAGGACGGAAGTTAGGAAAGGTCGTAGTCTCAGAAAAGGTTATTCAGTCGAGAAGTGTGTCCACCTGTTTCATAACCTATAAGTCGAAGTCGTAATCAGAAAGGTTACTGATAAGTCCCAACTAAAGGAAATCCTAACTGACCAAACTAGAGGTACGTCTGGTTCCTTGAGAGTTCTCAGAAGAGGTGGTAGTGTCAAACTTCTGTAGTTAAGAAGTCGTGAGTTGTAAAAAATAACAGGTCGTGAGTGTGACGTGTGTTGATGACCTTTTTGGTATCGAAACTGATATACTTGGAAAGAACCGTTTCACTACAGAGACGAAGAAATTATGTGACAGACCTAAACAGTAACGAAAAGAAGGTTCCTCGTTCTCAGAAAATTAAAGTACGGATGTCAGTGGTAGACGTCACTAAAACCTTGAGTTCTTTTATTTCAGAGAGTAACAAAGGTAACAGAGGGGTAGATAAACGGTACTTCACTATCCTGGGTTACGGTACTAGAATCAAAAAACTTACAATTCAAAATTCGGTTGATAAAGTGAGAGGAGAAAGTGGAAGTTCTTCTCCGAGAAATCAAACAAAAACGAAAGACGATTCCCACCACAAGAGACGTATAGACTCCAATAACTATAAAGAGGGGGTTTAGAAGTAAGGTCGAACACGAAGTAGGTTGGACCGTAAAGCGTACTATATAAGACGTATATTCAATTTATTCGTCCCACTGTTATATGTCGGAACTGTATGAGAAAAGGATTAAACCTTGTTCAGGTAACAAGGTACAGGTCAAGATTGACAACGAAGAACTCTGGACGTATGGACAAAACGTCCTCCCTCTATTCCATCAGACCATAAGGGTAGAGAAATTCTTAAAGGGTGTCAAACAACACTAGATGTTTCGGTTGCCGAAACGACATCAGTTACTTCGTCTTCATCTACAAAAAGACCTTAAGAGAACGAAAAAGATACTAGGTCACCCAAAACCGTTAATCTAGAGACCGAGGAGACGGAAAAGAATTACGTCGGACATGTAGACCTTCAAGAGTCAAGCGTATGACAACTTTAGATCGAACTACCTAAAACTCGTAATGAAACGATCGTGTACTTTTCTCACGTTAACACGTCATCAAACTTGTAAGAAACCGTAACGGGAAGAAACCTTAACCTTATTTTTTAATGGAAAAGGTCAAAAGGACACCGATGACGACTTAAAAAAGTTTAAACGACCGTATGACTCACGTCGTGAAAGTGTCGTAGTAGAAATCCTAAACTTTATCGAGTTGATCTTAAGGTAGTGGAGGTGATTGAAACAAGTATCACTACCGTGTGAACTAAAGTGTGAGGTTCTACAGACTGAGATCCACTCACTAGTGTGGTAGTGACAGTATGTTTTTTTATTTTATTTTATTTGAGAAAAACATATCAAGAAGACACATAAGAACGGTAGAGAAGAATTATAGAAGACAAAGACAATTCAGGTATGGCAAAGACGGGAAATAACACGGATAGAAACGTACTTTACAAGGGAACCATAGAGATTAAAAGAACTTCTCTAGAGATCAGAAAAGGTAAGATAATAAAAGGAGTTTAATAAACATAACAAGTGAATCCTTCCGAAAGAATAGAGAGGAACGATAAGAGACCTTGAGACGTAAGTCTACCTATAAGAATAAGAATACAGATGGAATATATAAAGGTTGTGGGAAGTTTACTATAGAGAACAAGATACTCCGACTTTCTTACGAAGAGGTTTTATTGGTCTGATCTAAAATAACTATTCTTATACCACGTTTTCCTCGAGAATATGTGAAGAGAACCCCATGTTTAAACCTTTAAATCATCTCTACTTATATATAGGGTTTTCGTTTATTTTTATTTTCTTTACTAAAATTGATAATTTTAATTGGGTTTTTAATTTTTTTTTCTACTGATACATATATTTAGTACTGTGTCTTTAAAGAGAGGACCCATCTAAAAGATCAGTATCAAGAATTAAGGTTTCCTATAGATTCTTAAATTTTGACAGTTTGAGTGTCTTCGTCTCTTATCTTACCACCAACGATGTCCGACTCTCCTCCTCATTTCTCCTTCAACAAAAAATGAGATTTTAAAGTCTATAAATTCTACCCATTCAAGAGGTCTAGACGACTTGTTTAACACGAGATCAACTGTTATGACGTGATATGTGAATTTCAAAACAATGCGTCCCAAATATAAAGTACAATCAAAAATTAGTGTTATTTTTTGTTTTGTTCTGGAAGGACTTCTTCGGTTTTTGTAGGTCTTTTACTTGCTCCCGTCAGTTAAAAATATTCTTCCTTACCGTGACACACTCAAAGGCAAAATCTCTAAAAATTCTATTCCCTTTCTGTCAGTGGTGGTGTTTCACGGATTTTAAGTCTCTCTTTTGAAGTCGGAATGACTGGGTTTGTTTGTCTCACTCTCTCAGTTAAGAATCCGTCCAACGATTCTTCAGGTCCCCAGGGATTCCTCTGTCTCCAGACCTTAAGAGTTCCTCCTTCTTTCCTGTTTGTAAAAAAAGGAGATGTAAGGATGTATATTGTTATTACATAGGACGAACTCCTGTCAGAGACCTTTTTTGGAAGACCGATTAGGACAATAGAATTTAACATTTAATACCCTCACCTAGATCGTTCCAGAAATGTTGGAGGTCTGTAAGAAAACTAAGTGACATTATTCATTAAATTTTTATACATTGAAGGTAACGATTGTGATTGCTCCCCCGTGAGAAAGACGGGGGAAGACTACAGATACAGTCTTCGAAAGAGATAGGGAAAATATGAAATTATTTTGAGATAATGTGTTTTCGAGACTCACTAGTTCGGAACAGAGACCGGGGTCTAACTTAAGAAGAGGAGGTCTCCGGTTCTTAGGACCGTAGAAAGCACCAAGTCGTTGTTGGAAAGTAGAACCCCCGAGTAGATACTAAGAAGTCTTGTTCCATTCCTACGAACCTCGAGATCAAGAAACAAGAGGACCGTTTGTGTAAAAGACGACATGAAATAATTGGGATGTCACACGAACACACTTACTTACTGTACGGGACGTACTTCGTTCACTCCTCGGGTCTAGACACCAAGGAGTTCACTGGAGTATGTCGAATACCGTCTTTGGACAGTCCCCAAATAAGGCTAGACGGTTACGGTTCTCCGTGGGTTACAGAGAGGAGACCCCTGACTAGTCTTTACCCGTTTCGCACACCTGGCTTAAGAGGAAAGAGTCAGTTTAAAGGGTCCGAGAAACTGATAAAGTATTGAAGAACCCTTAATCTTGATGATTGGATAGACAACCTAGTGTCTGAAAGTTCCCTGAACACTAGATACGACAATGACACATGACAAACAATGAATCCAGGGTTTGAACCTAATCATCAGTCCTTCGTGGATCGGAGTGATCCTCAGCTTTCAAACCTTCGATCTACCTCGAGATCGAGGTTCTCGTAGAGACTCCAATTTCCAATGAGTCTAACCTTCACGTTACTCGAAGAAGGAAACTATTGTGATCGAGAATCACCTGGTCTCCTCCGAAAGGTCACCGAAAACAGGTTGAGGAATCTATAAGAAAGACACCTTAGACACCCTTACTTGACCTTCCTGACCGAGATTATTGAGCTCCTGTTTTTAATGAAAAGTAGTGACGGTCGGGAAGTGGTGGAGAAAACGATAGCGAATATGACCACACCACTACGAACCTTCCTTGTAAAGTTAAAATACAAGCATGGTCAGAATAACACCAGTCCTTATATGAGTCCCGGTACGTGTCCGTAAGTACACTGCTTACAAAGGGGGCCGTCAGAATCGAACCCTCTGTAAGGCCTTCCAATGAGACTAACGTGGGACCCACCGTAGTCTCCGTTCGTTCCAAAATTACCACTCCTTGACCTGTAGTCAGACACTACGGTAGTCCAGATGTGGACCACGTAGAGGTGGGGTAGAGCCACCATCTTGGTCCTCCCTACTCATACCGCGGACGTAGTCATTCCCTGTCTAATTCAGGCTGGTTCCTTCCTTTCGAAACCACATTTCAGACAGATGTGGGGGTAGATCTCGTCCCTCCCTGTGGAGGCTATCTTTCTATCGCGAACAGTGAATAAAAAAGGAGAGAATGTCTACCCCCACTTGTTAAGGTCGGAGTGTGGAAACTTGACATAGGACTTTTTGACCCTATCTAAACTAGGGGTCTCGAATTTCTTCCGTGAGGACTATAGGACACTATGACTTACCGGTGTCATAAGAAATTTTCTGTCCCTTACGACTGGACAACTTCCTAGAGTTAATAATAACAAAATGTTAATCTGGTCAAGACATCTTTTGTTTCCTTTACCCATCTTCATCGTATACACAACGGGAAAAAGAGAGAACCTCCATACGGTCTGAATGCAGGATTCCCATATCTAAACCCACACTTTTGAAGTCGAGGGAGGACAGGATGAAACGGGGACATGAACCCCGAGGTTTGACTCCTTTGACTTTCAGTCTCTTGGGGGGGGTTCTTCCCAACGGAACCAGAGTCATTTTTGGGTTTGACTCTAAGTTTGACGGGTTCATTTCCAGGTTTGTTGAGGACAAAGTCATGCTGGAGTCTGTTAGTTTCATTCTCTTTGAGTCTGTTAGCTTCATCTCTTCGAGTCTGTCGTTTTTGATTCCCACTTTATAGACCCCTACTCTACCTCCTGTCCACTGTTTCTCTATTTCTTTTCGTCCAAAGAGGTTAGATAGGGACCCTAACATACGCGTCTCGCCGGTCTCTCCGACTCCTTGTCGGTGTATTCGACAACGGAGAAGTACTTCGTGGGTGGTCCTCTTTACTAGTCAGATACTCGCAATTATTTGGGAAAAGAATAGTTCTTTATGTTTCTTAGTTCCTCCTAGACCCTCTGTTAAATCTCCTACGTATTTTTATATAATCTCGAAAATTTCCACAATGAGACGAAATACTGGAATGGACCTTCCTACACAACATATAGAACCCTGTTTTTGACTGAGGCTTGAGTTTTTCAACTCAAGTAATGGTAAGTAATGGAGTCATCCCTTCTCCCTGCTATTTATCGGTGGGAGGGGTGACCCTTAGTCCGCTAGGGTTGATATCTTGATCTGATCCTCATATAATTCGATTTCTTTCTACCCTAGTCTCAGTAAAACAGTCTACATAAGAACTTCCTGAGTCCGTTCTCGTACGATTCTGAAATTTGATACGGTTTGACCGTTTGTGTCTTGTCCTCCTCTTCCTTCGAGGACCATTTAGGATCTGTCTGAATCTCTTCGGGAAGCGTCTAAGTGACTCTAACTAGGGTTTTCACTTCTCCCTTCTCACTAGAATTTTTCTATCTAAAGAGTGAGTCAGTCGAGGTCTATAGACGACATTAGATAATTTTGTCCGTATACCTGGTTTAGTCAGAAATCTATTAGACAACGTTGACCGAGTTTGTCAGATAATACCATCCCTTATACTCTTCTTTCTTTCCGTCTTTTTCTGTTCCCTTCTCCGTCTTCGGAACGTGACCGAGATTCTTGGTAAGAATTTGTCGGACTCTTTTTACGGGTCTCCACTTTTCCCTACCCGGACGATAATGACACCTTTCCTCCCTGTGGAGTTCGTCCTAACGGGAGTCCGTAGATTCGGCGGGGGCCGAGGTACAGACCAGACGTTCCCTGGTGTGACCTCCTCTCTGACGGGGGTCTCCGTATCCACAGTCCCCATCCTGAGAGTTCTGTTAGTCCTGACTTCCACGGGTCCTCAGGGGTGTGTCCGAAGGTATGATTAATGTGGACTCCTTGGGGTTTCTTTCCGTTACGGTTTCTTTCGAGTTTGATGGCGTGTTAACGTGAGTAGAGTGTACGATCATTTCATTACGAGTTTTAAGAGGTTCGGTCCAAAGTCGTTGTGCACTTGGCACTTGAAGGTCTACAAGTTCGACCAAAATCTTTTCTGTCTCCTTGGTCTCTAGTTTAACGGTTGTAGGTGACCTAGTACCTTTTTCGTTCTCTTAAGGTCTTTTTGTAGATAAAGACGAAATAACTGATACGGTTTCGGAAACTGACACACCTAGTGTTCTTTGACACCTTTTAAGACTTTCTGTACCCTTATGATCTGGTGGACTGGACGGAGAACTCTTTGGATATACGTCCAGTCCTTCGTTGTTAATCTTGACCTGTACCTTTTTGTCTGACCAAGGTTTATCCTTTTCCTCATGCAGTTCCGACATATAACAGTGGGACAAATAAATTGAATATACGTCTCATGGAGTACTCTTTGCGACCTGACTTTCTTTGTGTTCGACCTTAGTTCTAACAGGCCTCTTTATAGTTGTTGGAGTCTATATGTCTACTGTAGTGGGAATGCCGTCTTTTACTTCTCATTGATTTTTCGGAGAACTACTTTCACTTTCTCCTCTCACTCTTTCAACCGAATTTCGAGTTGTAAGTCTTTTACTTCTAGTACCGTAGGCTAGGGTAGTGAAGTACCCTTATCTACCCCTTTGTCACCTTTGTCACAGTGTGAAATAAAACCCCCCGAGGTTTTAGTGACATCTACCACTGACGTCGGTACTTTAATTTTCTGTGAATGAGGAACCTTCTTTTCAATACTGGTTGGATCTATCGTATAAGTTTTCGTCTCTGTAATGAAACGACTGATTCCAGGCAGATCAGTTCCGATACCAAAAAGGTCACCAGTACAAACCTACACTCTCAACCTGACACTTCTTCCGACTCGTGG
>SJYO01046538.1:68427744-68767219 GCA_006410555.1 Capra ibex
TCTGGGACACACCTCAGCCACGGCCTTGGACTCCAAAGGAGAGGTCACGACTGTACCTAGAACCCCATGAAGACCTTATAGGGGTCCCCTCAATCAGCAGCAGAACACACCCCCGTACTTGCACGCGAAAGGAGGGCTCGACATCGTCGTCACGTTGCGAAGGGAAGCGCACCTAGTTCCCTAGACACGGAAAGGGAACTCCGAGAGTGTGCTCCGAAAGGGTCCTCCGAAAGGGTGTCCCGACAGGGTGCACGGTGGCACCACACTCAGCTAGGAGCCGAACTTTCAGCGCCGTTAGCTCCCTTTTGTCTAAAGGGACCTTACCTGAATCTGTAGACCCCCTGAGACCCTTACCACCGTTCTGGGCCCTCAAGGAGAGCGTAAGGTCACCTCTCGTGGAGGAGAACTCTACGCTGCCCTTACGGCCCTTAAGAAAGGGCTGGTGCGTCCCTTTCCTAGGGAGGACAGATCGATCCTCCGCCTTTGCCCCGAGGAGACCTACACCCGCCCTGAGAGCACGAACGAGAGCTCATCTCTGCCCTTACAGCCCCTTGAAGAACTCAACGTCGTTCCCACACTTCCTGGGAAACCTTCAAGGTCTCCAATCCACACTAATCGGAGCTCTGCGGAGTCGCCTTTACCCGGAGTAGAGCGGACCTCCCCTCTTGGAGGACCTAACAAAGATCAACGCCGTTCAGGAGAGCAGAATGCTGCCCCTGGAGTCCCTGGGCGAGACCACCGGAGTCCTTTCCGGTCAGGGGTACTCTCAACGAGCCCCCGGAGAGCCCTNCAGGCAGATCAGTTCCGATACCAAAAAGGTCACCAGTACAAACCTACACTCTCAACCTGACACTTCTTCCGACTCGTGTCTTCTTATCTACGAAAAGTTGACACCACAACCTCTTCTGAGAACTCTCAGGGAACCTGACGTTCCTCTAGGTTGGTCAGGTAAGACTTCCTCTAATCGGGACCCTAAAGAGACCTTCCTTCCTACGATTTCGACTTTGAGGTCATGAAACCGGTGGAGTACTCTTCTCAACGACCCTCCCTAACCCCCGTCCTCCTCTTCCCCTGCTGGCTCCTACTCTACCGACTTACCGTAGTGATTGAGTTACTTGCACTTAGACTCACTTGAGGCCTTCAACCACTACCTGTCCCTCCGGACCGTACGACGCTAAGTACCCCAGCGTTTCTCAGCCTGTGCTGACTCACTGACTTGACTTGATCCCTCGGTTAGACAGCTAAAGGGAAGTCTATGACCCCGTTTAATGAGACACGAATGACTTCGGGGACCGGGTGAAAGAAGGACTAGCGAAGGTATCACCCTGACAGACTTGTTCGGTTTTCCATAATGAAGTCAACAAGAAATTCGACATTTGCCCTGAGACACGATAAAAGTGTGCTCAAAGACTATTACGGTCTCAGAGGGAGTGCCGAAAACCCCTCCCTATATCACTCGTTCCAGGTACGGAGACAAAAGTACTTATACCTCGGGAGGGAAACAGAGGGAAATTAACTTGTTTTACATTTAGGGTCTCACACCGGACTACCTTTTAGTAAAACACCCAGTTCGTGTCTTACGATAACGATATCAACAGTTCGAGTTTTGGACGTGAATTAGGGTATATTCTTCGTCATCAGTGACTTTGGACTCCAATTCCTACCCAATTTTTGGTAGTAACTCTTAAATTTCCTCGTCCCTACCCTCATTTCATCGGTTTCCATTAGTCGACCGACTGACAGTTCGGTCTTTTCGTCGTGAAATACTTTGGGGAAGTGACGTCTACGGAAACTAGACCAGTCCAGGACACCTTGTCCTTTTTGGTGTTATATGACTCCTTCTTAATCTTTCTATACTCTTTTCTCCTCGTTTCTAGTGACTATTTCCTACCAATGTCAGACGCCTACTTGTTAATGATTAAGAACTTTTAGGAGTTACCTTTTCAAAAGGATTTCGGAACCTTAATTGATTAATACATTGAGTCGAGAGTCGAAAAGTTGTCCGTCCGTAATTATCTTGAGACCCTCCACTGAGGACTGGGACGAAGACTCAGTTCGTTCGGAGATAAACTCGGTCCTTGACTCCAGGATTATTTTTGTAACCCTAGACCCCTGGTTAGGAAGTTCGGACCCTTCCGGGAATGGTCCTATAAGAAAGAAGAGGTGTCGACAGTTTCACGGTCCTTAACTAAACGTCCATGTAGTGAGCTTAATTCTCTATCGTGGGACTGACTTGATTCACTGTAGTAAAATACAGAAATGAAAGATACGAAACTGAAACATGAAAAGTCTACCCGGACTATTAGATACATTCGGATGAAGACGACTGAGATTTTTAGGACCTCAGAACTGGGAGTTCTGTTACGGAAGGACAGGACCTGAGTAAGGATGCGGTGTAAGGTGTTAGTCAGATTGACGTCCCAGACGCCTCGTGAGGGTAGAAGTAGTTAACTTCTGAAGGGTACCACCCAAAGAGGTGAAGTTCCTTTCCTGAAAGAAATTGAGACACTACTGTAGATTGTTAGGATTCTACCTGACTATATTGATACCTGTATTACACTGAAAATTAAAATTGAACCAAATTACTGATAAAACGGAATGTAGAGATTGACATTTTGTCTCAAACATAGATCAGTGTACTTCCGAAAATTCAATGTTTACCAACAAGTCCAAGTATACTCACGGTATCGGAGGAGGTTGATAATGAACCCCAGGGACCTAGTCTCTAAGAGTTATACTCCCAATCCTCTTATACAACGGAGTTGTTAAATCCCTGGTACGGGGAGTTGTCGTCCTTCATCAATACCTTACTTTTACTGTGGGAAAAGGGAACCGTTGTATTAAGAGGATTTTCTTTCCCCTCCTTTACTCAGTTAAGGATCCGTCCAACGACTCTTCAGGTCCCCAGGGATTCCTCTGTCTCCAGACCTTAAGAGTTCCTCCTTCTTTCCTGTTTGTAAAAAAAGGAGATGTAAGGAATCCTAATCTATTGTTATTACATAGGACGAACTCCTGTCAGAGACCTTTTTTGGAAGACCGATTAGGACAATAGAATTTTACATTTAATACCCTCACCCAGATCATTCCAGAAATGTTGGAATGATAGTCTGTAAGAAAACTAAGTGACATTATCATTAAATTTTCATATATTGAGGTAACGATTGTGACCACTCCCTCGTGAGAAAGACGGGAGAGGACTACAGATACAGTCTTCGGAAGAGATAGGGAAAATATGAAATTATTTTGAGATAATGTGTTTTCGAGACTCGCTAGTTCGGAACAGAGACCGGGGCCTAACTTAAGAGGAGACCTCCGGTTCTTAGGACCGTAGAAAACACCAAGTCGCTGTTAGAAAGTCTTCATGTACCGTCCTAGTCCCCGGTCTTTTAGTTGTCTTCTATTCACCTCACTCGTTCCTGTCACCTCTTCGTTACCGTCTTCCCATAACTTGTAGGAACTCCGACATATAGGTGTCACAACCAATAGTGTGGGAATATAGACGAAGTGGGGTTTTTCTTTTTGACGGAGTGTGACTATAAGATAAGGTATTTTGACCGTAACACTATACAAGACTGTTACTTTTGGTCGAAAATGCGTGAACCTTATTTTACTTCCCTTAGAGACTGGAGTCAGAAGGTTGAAGGTTTTTCGTTTTTTTTTTTTTTTTTCACTTTTCAACGAGTCTTAGGTCGTTTTTTGACAAATCAGAGGTAAGAATATACAAAAACGATAAATAGTAAATTTCTATAATACTTTAACTAATTTTAATGAATCATTATACTATCACCCTTTTATGTATGTAATGTAACAATTAATATTTTTCCGTCCATCATTTAGTTCTTTATATCACACGAGAGTCCATACATTTATATATGCCTTTATAATTATAAATAGGATATTAATGTATATTGAAGGTAAAGAAGGAAACCCAAAAGGACTTGAATAGTTTAAAAGATATGACTTATACATAACAAACATATTAGTCCCTTCGTTGTTAAGTCTCTTCCTTTTAATCACAATCATTAAAACCATATTAATCAAGAGACTCTATAGTTGGAATTACGTAGACTTTCAATGTTGAAAGATATAATAAATTTTTAAGTTGAAATTTAGTGAAGACCCTAATCTCTCCGAGAATCGTCTTTTGTTTCCTAAATTTAACCGATGGTCTTGGTGACACCCCGGAGACCTTTATAAATTCAGAGTCTTCATCCTTTCATAAGTACACTGTGTTTAAATATGGTGATGAAGTTTAAATATTGTACCGTAAGACAAAACCGTCTTTCCAAATAAAAAAGGAAACGAAATGGTGATGAATGTCAACAGACACTGACACCATATGAACTTACACTCAGGGTCTCGTACTGATATGGAGATCTTCCTTGTGATTCTTCAGTAAGTAACTCTTCCTCGTCGTTGACAGTGTTCTTCAATCACTTTGGGACTACTTTTGGTTACAAAAGGGACAAAACTTTTGACTTTGGGGTTTATCGGTACGATAGAAAATATTGACTTCTTCTACTCCTAGGATATGACTTCTAAATTATGCCTTGTAATCTTGTTTAAATTTTTCTCTATAAAGATCTTTCCTTTTCTACTTACCCTTCATCCTTAATACTTATTGAATAAAAATTTCACGACTTATGTCGTTACTTTTTTTGATTCCATAATAACCCACTTCTTTTATCGTACCTATATGTACTTGTTTTAAATTTATTCAGTGAAAATAGTACCTTTTACTTTCTTATCGTCGGATCCCCATGTCTAATTTGATTATAGATACCACGTGTGTTAGATACAGTTCTTGAAAGTCCATATAATGTAGTTAAGATTTTTTTTTTTTGTCTGGTTTTTTTTTTGGGGAGATCTTTATTCATGGTAATGGGGGTAAAATTTACTGTGTAGTACTATTCTCTAACACAAAACGGGTTCAAATATGTCGGTTATGTGGTTCCTCGGTTCTGACTTCAAATGCAGGAAGTTCGGTTCACGAAAGTATTATGTATCGATTCCTCTTTTACCTCATTCTCCTAGCTCTGTGTTGTCCGAAAGACTCTGTGTTCTGGTGACATGAGATCGTGTCGGGATCTCTGTCAGTCTCGTACTTCTTGTGTTAACATCATCACTCAGGTCGAGTGACTTCAAAGGTCGTTGTTTCTTCGCAAGAACCAAAGGTGTGTCTTTACACTTACTCTTTTGGGTTATTTTAAGAGTTTTGGTACATCCTTTTACTCTTCTATGAAACAAGACTGATCTCGTGATAACGGATAATAATCGTTGAAGCCCCGACTCTTTAAACCTGTACGTGAGTTCTCGATCGTGATCTTTACAGACTATAGTGTTTCTTATGTAATAAAACATTCATCTTCCTTTTGCATCGACTTCACCCGCTATCGTTCGTTATGAATTATGAATGTAATCTAAAGGAAGACTTCTCTCACCGTGTCGAACAAAGTTCTCCAAGGAGTGTAATTTTAGTCCTTCAGTCCATTCATGTACACAAAATGTTTGTTGATGATGAAAGAAGATAGTTATTTGTATCGCTCTTCCCACTTATGAAGTACTAGGTTCAGGAGTTCGTCTTAAACGAAGGGAAGACATCCGTTACAGGTTTCTACTTGTAGTTGGATTTCATACTAAGAAACCTCTTTTTACGTGTTTTTTGTCTCGGTCTTTCGACTTTAAAATGGAGGAAAACGGTCTCTATTTCTTCGGTTCCATTATCGAGAGTACTTGTAGGGAGTGTGAAGAGTGGTATCCATAGAGGAGACGGAATAGAAAAGTGACACATTATGTTAACCTACGGAGAATTTTACGTGGGGTATGACGGGTGGATCCGGTAAGATTTATCATCTAAGATCTTAACACAAGGTTCTTAATTCTGATACAGTCGCACAGACGAGTCCTCTATTAAAACACTTCGCTAATGCACTTTAGTTTTATAATTTTCCGTAATTCAGTCAGATATATTATTCAGTTGTTTTTTTTAAGAGGTTAAAGGAAAGGTAATTGACAAAAATAGGAAAGAACTCACAATTACTTTTGATCCCTGTTCTAAACCGTTTAGGAACGGTGATAAAGGAAGTTTCTTTTTGAAAAATCATAAAGAATACAAATGTCAGTATTTTGTAGGTAAGGAATTTCCCTTAAACCTCTTACTCTTTTTCAATTATTATTATTAATAATAATGGGTTCAGGGTGTACGATCTCTTTTGTTCAATTGTAAAACGATACTGAAAAAAGTCGGTGTACATATATTTAACACTAGCAAAATATCCATACTTTGAAAGTAACATTATGATATGGTACCGGTAAAAGGAAAGAGAAATGAGAAGAGATTCTAATGCTAAAACAAACATACTGTACATTCCGACAGAAGAGTGTACACAACGTACTGGGTGTTGGTTGTGTTTGGTCTTAAGGTCGTCGAATCTCCTTTTTTTTTTTAACTTGAACTTTGTACTTTCTTGTACGTTGTAGTAATAAAAAAAGAATAAAATCAGATAACCTACCTAGTAATTCCCCTTTTTGACAATTCATTATTATTATCAGATTATTGTTAGAAAACTAATAAAAATACGTATATGAGATCTAAGATCTCAAAGTAAAACTTGATACACTGGTTTATTAAAAAATTTATTCTGTTAGAAGTAATAGATTTAATACGTAGGAGGATATTGATATAATCATTCTCTAAAAGTAAAATGGTCTTACTCATGACATAAAATAGTTTACGAAAAACCGTAGAACAATCAATACAAAATAATCAATTGTTTTGGTACACAAAACGAAACCAAAAATGGATCGACAAATCCTGTAATATGACTATCTAAAAGTTTATAATTAAACTTTAAAGTACTTAAGTACTTTATTTAATATAGTGAAATCATATATCAAACCTATATGAATACTAAGAACGTATGTATACGTATTCATTACTACTAAGGTATCAAAATGAGATGTGAACTGTTAAATCTTATTGTCTGATCAAACTATTTTACAAAAACATTTTACAAGGTTTTAAAAAAGTATAACTTTGTACGATACATCGTGTCTTTAACAAAGAATTTTCTTGTTTTATTGAGAGTGTTGTAAGACGTAAGTCATGGGTAAAACTTTTTGTTCCGGAGTGTTATCCTAGGGATAATGGATGATATCAGACATACCGTATCAAACTTTACTTATTTACTTATATACTTTCTGGAATGTTCTCTATATTTCATACCTCACGACACTGTCATGTATGTTCCCCGTAGGAGGAGTGTTGTCCTTCACCCTTTCGAAAGGAACTTTTCCATTATAGATTCTATTCTCCCCGGGAAGATTGTTCTTTTGTGAAACTTGTTTCGTATTTCTTCTTTCTCCCATCATCACATTCCTCTGACTATTTGAGTTGTACCAGTAACGTCTTATAACTCCCACTGTCATCACGGAGGTATTAAAGGTGCAATCTTCTTAGATCCTCATTGTTACTCCTCGATATCTAAAACCAACTTCAACATAACATACCGGTCGTGTCAAAAATGTATCAATAAAGAGACAATCTTATAAAACACCCCAACGACTACTTCTAGTACCTCTTTTTTTTTTTTAACAAGGAATTGTCATAGTGTTCTCCTCTTTACCACATACACTTTTTTTTCCATTGACTTCGCCAAACCTATTCGGATGCACTGCCTAACTAAGTCACAAAAACCACTACAATGATAAAGGTAAAAGAGAATAAAACTGGATTTAAGACTTTTTACCATAGGAAATGGACCCTGGAAAAAACTTGTCTTTCTTTTCCTCTACAGGAAGGAAGTGGAAATATCCATATACCTTTATGTGTAAATTATAATGATATAATGTTTTTCATTTATATTAATATATACGGTACAACCTTGGTAATGAAAATCCATGAATTGTCTAAAAATAGTTGAAATTAAGATTACTGTTGAACTGTTTATTCATAACGAAAAAGGATGAAAAGGTAGACTCTGAAGTTTTAACTTGTTTAATGGTTTCAATATAGGTCCAATTTGTTATACCACTATATATTAGAAAATTTATCTCCGGTAGAAGTAGTCTTTTGTTTAAGTTTTAAACGGGATTAACTTCCGTAGGACTACGAGGATGTAAATTTTCATCAAGGAGGATTTAGAATAGACCGTGAAAGGTATTCTTGAGAACCTTGTAATCATCGGAACTGACACGACGACACATCTAGATTCTACAAAACTTAAAGAATTTCGGAATATAGATAGTGGTTATGTTCATTATAATTATTTTATAGAGACGGGAAAGAATAAGGATATTCACAAGGTTCTCAGTTCGTGTAACGAAGTCCTAGAACTCTACTTTAGTAGGACCTAAATCTGACTCGAGATTTATGTTACTGACTCCGGGAGTATTCTCTCTGTGTGTCTCCACTTCGACGTATTTCTGTCTTCGTTTTCCTGAAGGGACCACCAGGTCGTCGATTCTGAGACACGAGGGTCGTATTCCCCGGGTCCAAGCTAGGGACCAGTCCCTAGATCTAGGGTGTACGACGTTGACTGAACGTATGACGTTGATTTCTAGGGCGTGATGTTGATTCTGGACCACGTCGGTTTTTTAATTTATTTATAAAATTTTATTTTATGTCTTCGTCTCTGCCCTCTCTACACCAGTGTGCGATTCCTTGTGGTCCGTGGTGGTCTTCGACCTTCCTAGGAGGAAATATCGGTACCGTCCCTCGTGCTCGGACGGTTGTGGAAATAGAGTCTGAAGACCGAAGGTCTGACACTCTCTTAGGTAAGGAAAACAAAATTCGATGGTTCCACCACCATTAAACCAAACCGTCGTGATCCTTTAACTATGTCATACAGATACGAAGATATAATTTGGACCCTAAAAAAACACAAGGGGATTAGGGAGGTTTTTGATTAGACGTTGGGTAACTCCCACCACACCAGGGACAATTTGTACGAGAACTCTGAAAATTTGTTTGTTTGTTTTTTTGTTCTCAGTTCGTGTTATAACCTTCACTTCTACACGACTTTTAGATATAATATTTACATTCAAAAGGACTCAGTACAGGAAAATGGTACTTCCACTCACTGTACCTGTGTTTCTTTACCTTTTAATGAGTCGACACTGACTTAAGAAGGACCACCCCGAAAGGGTTATGGGTCGTGAGGTCAAAACAGACAAGTACGAGACGGAGTAGTCCATGTACTAGTAGAAGGACCTTTATCGGAGGAGTAATGGTAGTCTTATGACCTAAGAACGGAGGTGTGAGGGTACATGAAGAAGGAACCCTTGGAGAGTAAGAATCTGTAGACAATGTGTAGTAGTACGTAGGGGCGTTACGAGTAATTTTCGTACCCCAGACTCTCTTTTAGGTAGAGAAATTAACCGACACGAGACGTCTACCAACAGAGAGAACCTAACAGGTGACTCACACAGGAGGACCGACACTACCGTATACTAGCGATAGACCGGTAGACGTCGGGGTATTCCATGGGGTAGTAGTAGTTGTCGTACGACATACACGTGTGCCGATGTACCAGAACCTAGTATCCAACAGACTGGAGAGATAATGTTTGTTAATATTGTTACGATAACGGAAAGACACCATTATTATAATAACTAGTGTACTGGACACTCTAGAACCGGGAAGAATTTGAGTAGACAAGCCTATAATGGTAGTTACACTAATAGTACTGTCACTGTTTATAACAATATGACCACTAAAGACATTATAATTAAAAGTAGAGAATACAAAAGTAGGAGAGAAGGTAGGACTCTTAATTAAGACGACTTCCCTCCCCTTTTTTTCGGAAAAGATATGACAAGTCGGGTGGACTGATACCAGTAGAATAAGATACCAGGTTGGGAAAAATACATGTACTTCGGGTTCAGTTTCCTGTGTTTGTGAAGACTACTCTATTAACCTGACAGAATACCTCACCATTAGGGTTACAACTTGGGGTAGTAGATGTAGAACTCTTTATTCTTCCACTTTCTTCGACACTTCTTTCAGGACTCAGTTGTGAACGTAGATACCTTTTACACTTTCCTGTACTCCGTATAATATAGGAGTCATACCCTGGTCTAGTCCAGAAGACATAAGACTCTACTTCAGTATCTTGGATCACAATTCTTTTGAATGGTCGAACATTCAGGTTTCTACTCGGAGGGTAAGAAAATTTGTGTCTTACAAGTACATTTGGAAGACTTGTCAGAACAACCGTCTCAAAAATCAACAAAAGTCGAGTCCGTTAACCCGGGTATATTTTGTGTACCGAAAAGAGAAGAGAGAGAGGGAAAGAGGAGAGAAAAGGGATAAAGGAGGATGAAGAATAGGAAAGGGGAGGAGGTAGATGAAAGAAGGAAAGGGAAAGAAGGTCCTTACAAATGTGAAGGGATGAAAGACCAAAAGTAAACCACCGAGTCACCATTTCTTAGGTGGCCGGTTTCGTCCTCTGTGTCCAAACTAGGGACCCAGTCTTTCTAGGGGACCTCTTCCTTTACCGACGGGTGAGGTCCTAAGAACGGACCCTTCAGGGTACCTGTCTCTTCGGACCGCTCGATGTCAGGTACCCCAGTGTTTTCTCAACCTGTGTTGAATCGTTGATTTATTGTTGTTGAAAAAGGTACTAAGGAGAGACTATTAGAAGTACGAAGACATAACGAATTCGAGAGTTGTCGTGTGAAACGGGTGTTTATTATCTGTATTTGGTGTGTTTCAATAATATTTGATAACTGACATAAGGAATATGACATATGTAGGGATACTGACAAATAAAATATTGAACATGAAATATGGAAAATTACCAACAATGATGAGAATAATGGTCCTTATAGGATAACTTCAGTAAGAATAGATTATATTATAACTGAAGTTATTTTCTTGTCTGTATTTTAGAGTATTTATAGGTATAAGTTTTCTGCTGAGACAAATTTTGAAAACGAATCCGAATGTTTATTACATTTCCCTGATACTAGTCATTCTTTTTATTTGGTTATAATTTATAATAACGAGAACCATAGATAATCGGTAATTGAAGTGTACCCGGGAGAATTCAGGTAAAAGGATAAATCAAGGACGGGACGATATTCTAACTATCACAGAGAAATGAAGGAAGAAGGTACTCTTGTGTGTGAAGAGAGTTATTTTTACTTACCTGTGGATTGAGTTTCACGTGAGGATTTGTCCTAAGAAGGGTTTTACCACTCACTCACTCGAGGGGGAGTTTTGATTGATGTCGAAGATGAGAATGTTGGTGTCCTTTCTTTAAGTCCTTCAAAATTTTCTGATAACAAAGAAGTGGTCGTTACTAAATCTTTATGACTTCAGATTAGGTGTTCGTGGAACTCACTATACATGGTAAACACTTTTATGTAGTTTGTACTAGGATGAAACAAGAGGATATTAAATAAGAGACGTGTCATTGATCTCACAACAAAGATCTTTTCATATATGACTTCAAGACCTTGTGTGTTTTAATTGGATGCCATAAAATTTTTAGTCTTATCACCAACGGTCACACCCACTCACCTATTTCGTTCTTAGTTGACCCAGTCTTGTATTTCCTTGAAAAGACTCCGATACAAATACAAGACTTAAAATTATCCTTAAACTCACCGTGTCCACACGTAAACAATTTTGATAATTATAATACAATTCTAAACACTTAAATTACATACATTTGAAATTTAATTTTCTTTTTTGACACTTGTTTATCTTGAAATTTGAGATCAATTATTATATATACGACTTCATAAATCCCCTTTCCCATTACTAAGGGTGTCTAATAAAACTTTACGTAGTTTTTAGTGTACCTAACTTACCTCCCTGTCTCTCTCCTTATCTGTGTGTCGTACTCTATTCGGTTAGATCAGTTATAAACACCGTGTTAGATCAACCACTCATAAACTAGGAGTCACATTTTATAAAGTTAAAATGAAGTACAAACTTTAACAGGTATTATACATACCACAACCCCTTTTTAATATGTTTTTGACAGTCCTTATATCGAAAACTGATTTACAACATAGTTACTTATTTCGTTTCCGTCTTTAACCTAGTTTATATGACAGTAACATTTGAGAGAATTAGTTAAATCCTTTTTCAAGGTGATAAGATTTTTCCTTTGAAAAATTGTCCAATAAATGTTACGGATGTCCTCTCTTTAATTTTTATTTACAATTACCAGGGTCACTTTGAATTAAATGATGTCACTTGAGAACAATGTCAAGTCAACGATAAGGACCCCCTACCACATTCCCCTCCTCTTTCTTTTCTTTATATAGTCTTCTAAATGGTCTTAATCCGATTTCCATTATTCCCTTTTCTTTTGTCGTTTGAAAAACCGTACTACACAACAAACGGTATGAGGAAGTGTACGAGAAGTCATTAAAACTAAGGGGTTCTTATAGTCTAACATGTGTGGAATTGTTCTCTTTCGAGTAAGAAAGATGTCGTAAATAAGACGTTAAGGTGTTTTAAAATCTACGGTGACGATATATAAGTGTGCTATTAGTAAATTATTGTGACGATAAGAATTTTGTTAGTAAAATGTATTAGTACGTCCTGAAGGGACCACCGAGTCTACCATTTCGTAGACGGATGTCACACCCTCTGGGCCCAAGTTAGGGACCCAGTCCTTCTCGGAGACCTCTTCCTTTACAGTTGGGTGAGGTCATGAGAACGGACCTTTAAGGGTACCACCTCCTCGGACCACCCGATGTCAGGTACCCCAACGTTTGCCAGTCTGTACGGACTCACTGAAGTGAAAGTGAAAGTATAAAGAGTCTTTGAAAAACCAGATCTTGAACTGAATTTTTAATTCTTCAACTACAAGTAAGTTTGTGCCATTTAACTCATTTGATAAAAAAAGATACGATAATTGAAAGGATATTGTCTACACTGTGTTTGTTACTAATGTTTACACTTCCGTGATATCCAATTTCTATTGTATGTAATTATCACCGACATAATATTATTACTAAGTCCACTAATCTCTTATATTCAAAATTATACATACGACTTTATACCACCGAGCCCTACCATTTTTCAGACGGACGTCCCGCCCTCTGGACCCAACCTAGGAACCAACCCTTCTAGGAGACTTCCTCCCGTACCGTTGGGTAAGGTCATAAGAATGGACTTCTTAGGGGTACCTGTGTCCTCGGACCGTCCGACGTCAGGAACCCCAGTGTTTCTCAGTCTGTGTTGACTCACTGATTTGTGCGTGCGTTATGTGTTATAATATAATTTTACCTCTTACTCTGTAATGAACTAAGCTACTTGTGATAACCATAATCACTATTTTCCTGATAATTTTTATTTAGAATACGAAGACTAGTTTTCCAAACTTAAAGTTTCGTAAAACTTTCTATTCACATGTTGAGTTTTGACTTCTTGTTTACTTTGTTTGATAACTTCATTTAGTTAGTTGTTAATGTACTGTTTCAGATACATAGTGTGAATAGGACAAAGTCTACCTTTATCACAGAAGTATTCTTTATTTACGTGTGTCTGAACCTATAGATACACAAATTACAGAATCTAAAAAAAGTATGTCATCACATTTCAAGTTCTTGTATTCGGTGGGAGGGGATGGGGAGGGTTGAAAGACCGTATCCTTTTCTCTGTTTATAGTTTTATTAATATATTTCCGTGTTCCGTTTTATCTGAAATTCTTAGGAACACGAGATATAAAGAATCGAAACCCGATCCGATCCTATTAAAAAGTGTAACCTTTTGATCAACAGAATGAGATTAGCACTTTAGTAGACTTCAGTTCTGTTACTAAACGTCTTCAAATTTCACACACGTTTTGACGTAACAAAGTTATGTATACTGTCGTAATCGTAAACAGAATTTAGAGAAGAGTTTCTATAGTTTAATACTTTATGTCTGAATGAAAGAAATGTCATATTTTTCTATGACATTTCTTCTGTTATGTATTAGGGAACTTATTCAAGAGTCATATCTACCGATGTGTTCTATGAAAGGAGAGAAAAAAAACATGTATTTTATGTCATATTCAAAAATGTCATACTAAACGGACCGTGTAAATTTAAAGTTTTAGATTTTAAACATTTTTCATCAAAACTAGTTACAAACATCTTATACATTATTGTAAATATTATTTCCTTTCCACTAATGTCTATTATATATTATTTACGTATTTTGTTTTCACTTTAGTGAGTCAGCACAGACTGAAAAACGTTGGCGTACCTAGTATGTCAGGTACCTTAAGAGGTCTGGTCTTATGATTTCACTCATCGGCAAGGGAAGTGGTCCCCTAGAAGGGTTGGGTCCATAACTTGGGTCCAGAGGACATAGCGTCCGTCTAAGAAATGGTCGACTCGGTGGTCCCGTCGGGTATTATTTACGTATTCGTGTAAATATTAATTTGTATGACATTATCTTTTACTCCCAGATTTTCCCAGGTGTTTTCAAGTAGATTCTTACAGTACTACGAAAGGTGTATCTTATAAATATCGTCAAAAAATTTTTTACTTTATCAGACAAGAATTATTACTTACTAGAGTAATATAAAATTATAGTACATTATTTGTAGATAAAAACGAAATAACTGATACGGTTTCGGAAACTGACACACCTAGTGTTATTTGACACCTTTTAAGACTTTCTCTAGCCTTATGATCTGGTGGACTGGACGGAGAACTCTTTGGATATACGTCCAGCCCTTCGTTGTCAATCTTGCCCTGTGCCTTGTTGTCTGACCAAGGTTTATCCTTTTCCTCACACAGTTCCGACATATAACAGTGAGACGAATAAATTGAATATACGTCTCATGGAGTACTCTTTGCGACCTGACTTTCTTCGTGTTCGACCTTAGTTCTAACGGTCCTCTTTATAGTTATTGGAGTCTATGCGTCTACTGTGGTGGGACTACCGTCTTTCACTTCTCCTTTATTTTTCGGAGAACTATTTACACTTTCTTCGCTCACTTTTTCAACCGAATGTTGAGTTGTAAGTCTTTTGATTCTAGTACTGTAGACCGGGGTAGTGAAGTACCCTTTATCTACCCATTTGTTACCTTTGTCACAGTCTGAATTAAAACCCCCGGAGGTTTTAGTGACGTCTACCACTGACGTCGGTATTTTAATTTTCTGCGAATGAGGAACCTTCTTTTCAATACTGGTTGGACCTATCGTATAAGTTTTCGTCTCTGTAATGAATCGGTTGTTTCCAGGGAGATCAGTTCCGATACCAAAAAGGACACCAGTACATACCTACACTCTCAACCTGACACTTCTTTCGACTCGCGGCTTCTTAACTACGAAAACTTGACACCACAACCTCTTCTGAGAACTCTCAGGGAACCTGACGTTCCTCTAGGTTGGTCAGGTAAGACTTCCTCTAGTCAGGACCCATAAGAAACCTTCCTTACTACGATTTCGACTTTGAGGTCATGAAACCGGTGGAGTACACTTCTCAACTGAATAACCTTTTCTGAGACTACGACCCTCCCTAACCCCCGTCCTCCTCTTCCCCTGCTGTCTCCTACTCTACCGACCTACCGTAGTGACTGAGCTACCTGCACTCAAACTCACTTGAGGCCCTCAACCACTACCTGTCCCTCCGGACCGTACGACGTTAAGTACCCTAGCGTTTCTCAGCCTGTGTTGACTCGCTGACTTGACTTGACTTGACTTATAGTATATTGTAGATAAAAAGAGTTTACAAAGTTTTAATTCTTCTTTTATTTTACTTTAGTCACATCTACGTGGGGTTACAAATATCGTCGTGATAACTGTTTTCGGTTCTGTATCTTCGTTGGAGTTACAAGTACCTCTCTATTCGTCTATTTCTTCTACACCGTACACGGGTGTGTGTGTGTGTGTGTGTGTGTGTGTGTGTGACCTTATGATGAGTCGGTATTTTTTCTTACTTTATTACGGTAAATGTCGTTGTACCTACCTGGGTCTCTAATAGTGTGATCCACTTCATTTAGTATGTTTCTTTCTGTTTATGGTCTACTATACTTAATATGCACCTTATATTTTATACTATACTTACTTGAATGAAATTTTGTCTTTATCTAAATGTGTGTATCTTTTATTTGAATACCAATGGTTTCCCGTTTCCCTCACCTCCTCCCTATTTAATCCTCAAACTCTAATCGTCTATATTCGGAAATATGTATTTTATTCATTTATTGTTCCAGGATGTCATGTTGTGTACCTTAATATAAGTTATAGTACATTATTTGGTATCACCCTTTTTTTTTAAAAATTACGGTAGTCACTTTTATCTCCGGGTTTCAGTTACTTTATTATACAAGTTTAATAAGTTCGTTTTGGTTTTTGGATCTTAAGATATGATTTAAATTGGTAGAAAGTTGTCTTTTCTGTTTTATTTCTGTAAAAATAATTTTTTTTTTTTTGTGATTTTCTAAAAAGGTATTTCTGTTGAGATCTTTCTTTCTTTGACAAAGACCTACTTTCCTTGTTTTACTTTTCCATTATCATTTCTTTCTTTAATCATTTATACACTCACCTAGGTTTGACAGTGATATACTTTATCATTCTTCTCTCTCTTACGAGTTTTTACCCCTTGTATTTTTGTTCTATTTTTACTTTGGACTCTATATTACTCTCCCTAATCTTTATTCTCTATTTTTATTCCACGAACCATGATGAATCCTTTTAACGACTCTATAATCTTTAGCACAACTCAGTTCGTAGAATTTTTTAATACCGTTAGTATGTACATACATATACAAACACACACATTGAAACATTTGACATTTCTTACAAAAGTTTAGGTTTTTTTACAAATATTTTACATACGTAATCCTTTCTTTCAGAGTTATTTATAGATTGTTCATTATAGTAAGTTTGGTGTTAGATATCGGTATTACATTATAATCCTTAGTTACAACTTTTCTCTTTGGGGGTTTTACACAAAATTTACACCTTTAAAATTTTGTATAAAATACAAATTTTTTACTACTTTTAAAGTTGTATAAATAATGAATTATGCTGATAGTTTTAACCACTCTATTTTTGTAAAATATTAAAATTTATTTATATAACCTTTTATTTTTTCTAACTTTTAATTATGTGATTCTTAGGTTGAGTTTCTAAATATTTTTCTTCTTTACTTTTTTAGATTTTGTCCATTTCGGTTTAGTCATCAAATTTTGAAATTGGTCCGGGTTGGGTAAAGGGATTCGGTAAAGATATTCAGATTTTATTGTAACTTTATCTTTGACTTGTCCCTGTTATACTCTTCCTTTTGAATTCGCGGTTAGAGTGAATGTTTGTATCTGTCTTTTTGAGATATGTTTTATGATCGTTTGTCTTAGATTGTTGTAAGTTTTATTATTATAGATTGTAGGTTCATCCTAAATATGGACCTTCCATTCTGATGGTTTCTTCAGAATTGAAATATTTTTATACAATGACGTCAAGTGGTGTTATAGTTGATTTCTTATTTTTGTTTACTAAAGTCGTTTGAGTTCTTTTCAGAACTATTTTAAATTACCCGTAAGTGTTTAAAAATTTTTAATTTTTGACTCGTGTGATTTTTGTTCTTTTAAAGAAATTGGATTATTTCTTATAAATAATTTTTTAAATATTGATTGTTCAAGGGAATTTCAAGGTTTGTTTGAGTTGTAACGTATCTTTAGGATGGGTCAATCTCTCTCTCTCTCTTCCTTTCCTCTTTCCCTCCTTCGTTTCTTCCTTTCTTTCTTTTTAACCTTCCTTCGCCCTTCGTTCCCGTCCTCTCTCCCCTCCTTCTCCCTTCCTTTCTCCCATACTTATAACCTTTTGTTCTTTGTTTTTAAAAGTAATAAAATACTTTTATTTCAAAAGAGTGATCTTTTATTAGATACTTTCCTTTTAGAATTTTAAATTTTGATCGTTCCAACGATTCATGTACTAGTTATATGTTTCAAGTTATCACAAGACACGTCGTCAATGTTGACCAATCTTTTATGTGAAACTTTTCGTAGAATGTTATGGTTGTTTTCATTTAAGAGTGTTTATTTAGATACTTTCGATATATTCTTTAAAAACTCCTTTTCATAATGAGAAGTAATTTCGTGTATGTTATTGTGGAGGGTGTTTAACCCTCGAAGTAAAACAAGTACAATTCTTTAAATTCTTATTGATACAGTTAAGTAGGGTCTAAAGAGATATTTCAATCATATTAAAGTTAATTTTACTTTAAATCTTAAAAAAATAAAAGACTTCAAATGGGGATTTAAGTTGAACTTATCATTTCTAGTTCTTATCGGTTCTGTTACATTCTTATTTTTTATATTTAAATGACATAGCTTACAGTTCTACCTACTATTTCGATGTTATTAAGTCTATCGTAACGAAATCATATTCATTTCTTTTTATGTAGTTTCTTTATCCCATAAGTTTTTACCGGACCTGTTACATCTTCAAATATGGGATTTTTGTACCATAAAGACATCCCTTACTTACTTCATAAATTATTTAATACGAAACCATTGTCTGATGATTATAGTTTCCCTTTTTATTTTTAGTTTAATTTGGAGGTAGAGTGTGACACTCGTTTTATGTAAACTCTGTTTAGTTTATGGATTTGTGGTTTCGTTTTGACATTTCATAATATCCTTTTACAGAAGTATGTGTCCCTATCCTTTTTATATAGAGGAAAGAGGGATTTCATATACTCAGGTTTTTTCTGTGTTCTTTAATGATTTTGTATTCTTTACTGATTAATTCTTTATAGATATACCGTTTTTACGTAGTAATTCTTCTAAATTTATGATCGTGTTTACCTTCTAATACAGTCATTGTTTATGTGGTTTTCTCCTAATCATACGTCAGAAAAAAAAGAAATTCAATAGTTTAATGATTCTATTTGTTGTATTGTTTTTTATCCCGTCTCCTATATTTGTCCCTGGGTTTTCTTTTCTTTTACCGCACTGTATGTTTTAATACTCTTCTACGAATTAGGTGTACTTTAGTCTTTTTACATTTAATTTAATTACTCTATAAAGAGTCGGTTTTCTATGTTTTTATAATTTGTGAATTGTTCTTAACAGTTCTTATACCTCTCTCCTTTAGGATAAGTGACGGTCACTCTCATATTTAGGTAAATTTTTAGTTGTTTTTTTATACTTTAACCGAGTGATTAAGGTGAATGTCATACACTGGTTATATCAATAAATAACTTCGTAAGAAATATTTTATTAGTATGGTTATACCCTTTCTTATTCAATGTATAAGATATTGTGACCTAATATTCTCTCGTTAATTTTGCCCATTCGGTAGAGATTTGATGAGTAAGACAATGGGGAACCGTCAGTGAACCGAAGAAACTCGAAGAACAAACGACAAAAGCAAAGTGAGATTTTTACCTTTTAGTTGGAGTGTTCCACTTTACTTTTGCTTATTAATTTTTTCTTTATTCATTTTCAACATTATATTGTCGAGTCTGCCATTTCGCAGACAGATGTTACACCCTCTGAGCCCAAACTAGGGACCCAACCCTTCTAGGGGACCTCTTCCTTTACCGTTAGATGAGGTCATGATAACGGACCTCTTAGGGTACCTGTCTCCTCGGACCATCCGATGTCAGGTACCCCAGCGTTTCTCAACCTGTGCTGACTCGCTGAAGTGAAAGACCATTATATTCCATGTAATCTTAGATTACAAGAGAACAGTCACTTTATCCATAGTGGTTGTAAGAAACTTTCTTTCTCACTGTCCATATGTTGTATTCTAAACTCTTATTAGTTACAAGTAATTTTAGAGGAATTTTTGTTCTTTCCCTCGATCTATCCTTTCTTCCGGTTGGTTTACTCCCGGATCGAGAGTGACTTTTCGATTAGTGTTTACTCTGAGATCAGTATACTTAGATGGTTGTCTGGGGTAAGGTTTAGTGAATGTCCGAGTCCTAATGATAAGTTTCCTTTTGTGATACTTTGTCCTTAATATAACTTCGTCGGAGATTTCAATACTGAAAAGTGATAAAAATCAAAACACACACATACACATAGACACGACTTACCTTCAAAGACTCTGCAGTTCCGTCACCCCTTTGACCCTTGGGATAAAGAATTATAAGTCGTAGATATATTCTACTTTCAGTAGAACTTATACTTCGGTTGAAGTCATTATAATAATTCGATAGAACTCTTCAGTTAATTGTAAAAAAAGTCCTTTTTAAAATTAGGTTCATCACGACGAAAGGGTATTCGATACTCAGACAGTTGAAAGTATTCTCTATCTCCCTGTATACTCGAAGTTAGTATTTCATACGAACCCTTTTAGAATCTGACATAGGACTTCCTGAACTTTTCCACGTTTTATTTGTTGTCCAAGGGACCCAAACCTATATGGGATGTTCGGAGAATGTAATTACGAAATCGGGAGTTATGTTACAACTCTTATTTAAAATTTTTATTTTTTAATAATTTTACGACGTTTTCGTTAATTTCTACCAGTTCATTTCGATTTTGTCTAATTTTTCACACAACTAATGAGTTGATCATCCACAGGTACTGTTAAACGTTTCCACTTGTCTTAATATAACCTCTCACAGTCTATTACGTATAAGTAAACTTTCTCCTTAAAGAACCCCTTTTTATACACAGTGTTTGATTCGTGTGATCACGGATTTCTATTGTCCATATCATCGAGTCTGTCGACGTTACGTCCTTGGGCCCAAACTAGGAACGCCGTTTTTCTAGGGGATCTCTTTCTTTACCGTTGGATGAGGTCATAACAACGGATCTCTTAAGGTACCTGTCTCCTCGGTCCGCCCGATGTCATGTAACCCAGTGTTTTTTCAGTCTGTGCTGATTCGCTGATTGCGTATGTGTCCTTTCTTCAGTGGGTATAAAACATTATTTTTAGGCTTTGTTCATCGTTTTTCCAGGTCTTTATGGAGGGGAAATGGTTGACGTCATAAAGGGGGTTGACGTCAACACTCCGGGTTCCTAATAAGTTTCGTTATCTGAACGTTTTGGATAGAATCCTTTATTAACGAAAAAATAACTCTCGAAAATTTCCAGTAACCGTGATCTTAAGTGAAAGTTTACGTTTTGAATTTCAGTTGATTAATTCCTAAAGATTTTTCCCTACATATATTATGTAATTTGAGTACAAATGTACAAAATCATTATTTTTGTTAAATAATTATCTTTACAATTTATTTAAGTGTAATATACATTAAAACTCGAAAAGTCAGAAAGGACGACGAGTCAGATTCTTACGATCGTCGTCTCTGACTATGTCTTTGTAGTTCTTTAACTGTTCGAGTTCTTTTCCGTAGGTCAGAAGAAGGAAGGGGTTTCGTGAATTAAATTATGAGTTGTGTGTTCACGAATTATGTATAAGTGGCTATACTTGTGGTATAAACAATTGTTTGTGACTTACTTTTAAACAATGAAACAATGGTAATAAATATAAATATTATTTCGTTGAGTATTTTCAAAAATTTCATTAAGTAGAAATGACTTCCGCAAGAGAAGTCATGTATTATAGAATACTGTTTTCTCTTCTTGACTCTCTTGAGGTGAGATTTATGGGTATTCAATTCAATGTCCTTGAGTTTTCTTTGTTTTTATCGAGTGTGGTATGTTCCGGATTTCTTTCTTTGGTCGAATATGGTGGTGGATCACTGGTGTCTTACATCGTGTTTCATGAATGGTCCCTGTAGTGGTCCCACGTTCATAGACCTCAAATGTACATTTCGATGATGGGAGGATACGTCGACCCGATCACAACTTAGGTGGAGAGGGTGAAGGAAAACGTCTACACTACTCGGACTGGAAACCTGTTTTGGTTCATCTCTGTAGTAGTTCACCTGACAACGGAAGTGGGTGGCGTATATTAAAGAAGGTGGGAAATTGGCTATTGATAAATAATATATGTCACATTTTTTACGTGAAAGTGTGAGTGACTTGGTCTACTCGTTATTAATTTTCGTCATGACCGACCCGGTGAATCGTGAACCGTCGTTACTTGGACTCCTTTAATAGAGAGTTTTAGAATGGTAAATCTATTTTCAAATTGATTATTGTGAAACTCCTATTAATTTTAGACACTCTTTGATTTGTCCACTGACAGAATCCGGGGATTGTCATAAATTGTTACAAATAGATTAAGATTCAACGTCGGTATTTAAAATGAGGATAGAACATTCGTAAAAGGTGAATCTTTATAACCTCTAAAGGAGATAGAACGAGAGTCAATCTACGTCAATTACTACTATGAGTCAAGTCAAGATAAGTCAGCGAGTCAGTACAGGCTGAGAAACGTTGGGGTACTTAAAGTCGTGTAGTCCGGAGGGACAGGTAGTGGTTGAGGGCCTCAAGTGAGTCTGAGTGCAGGTACTTCAGCCACTACGGTAGGTCAGTAGAGTAGGAGACAGCAGGGGAAGAGGAGGACGGGGGTTAGGGAGGGTCGTAGTCTCAGAAAAGGTTACTCAGTTGTGAAGGGTACTCCACCGGTTTCACGACTTCAAAGTCGAAATCGTAGTAAGGAATGTTTCTTGTGGGTAAGGAAGTCTTACCTGACCAACCTAGAGGAACGTCGGGTTCCCTGAGAGTCCTCAGAAGAGGTTGTGGTGTCAAGTTTTCGTAGTTAAGAAGCCGTGAGTCGAAAGAAGTGTTAGGTTACGAGTGTTAGGTATGTACTGGTGTCCTTTTTGGTATCGGAACTGATCTGCCTGGACCCAACCGTTTCATTACAGAGACGAAAAGTTATACGGTAGATCCAGTCAGTCGTATCTCCTTTAAATTAATTATGTCCAACTTACTCCCTTACTTAACAATTAATGTCGCATCCCCTTCCTCCAGATTCTTTTAATTAAATTTGTATTTCTAGGTCAGACCCGTGTCTATTACGAAACAAAACATTTTCGTAGGAAAGGAGACTTCCTTACTAAGTTCAGTAACGTGTTCCGTGTTGATTGGGGTGATCAGGACTATTATATTCTTTATAATGCGATTACAAACGTAATTACATTGATAATCGTTCTTATTGTAGTTGTAACTTTTCACTTTCACTTCAGCGAGTCAACACAGGCTGAGAGACGCTGGGGTACCTGACATCGGATGTTTCGAGGAGGTCAGGTACCCTAAAAGGTCCGTTCTCATGACCTCACCCAACGGTAAAGGAAGAGGTTTCCTATAAGGTTTGGGTCCCTAGCTTAGACCCAGAGGGCGTAACATCCGTCTGCGAAATGGTAGACTCGGTGGTCCCTTCAGAATTATACTACATTTACTAGATTTAGTTACTACATTAGTTAATTAACTAAAAAATCGCATTTGTAATAATCCAAGTCCTTCCCTTTAATCAACCCCTCTCCCTCACGATATGATCTCTGCATTTAAGAGAAGAAGGTATCTCTCAGTTTTCTACGATAGATTTGTCTTTTCCTTTTTTTTTTTGTCGTCTTATACGGATAATAAAATTTTCTGTCTTTGTCCGCAATCTTCTTTTTCGAGCTTTACAATCTTCCATCAATAAGATCACTCGTTATTAGTCCCTATCCCTTCTGATCTGGTCTCCAAAATGAAAATTCCCAATGTCTTAAAATTGTTGCACACAAATAGAAACTTAACAAGTATTGATCGAGCCATGGGGGTAAGGAGACTCGCGGATTTTTTATGTTACATTTAATAGACCTCGGAATGTTGAAGTGCGGCACCCATGACTGCTCCTTCCTTTTACGGGACCCACCCACCCCCTCACTACCGAGGGACCAGTGTGTGAGTGCAAGGTGTGCGCGCGAAAATGCTTAATTAACATGCGTCCGCGCGTTCCTCTGCTCCACTACCCGGGTCTGTCCACCATATCCTTGCTCCTGCAGTTGTAAGACGATTGATATTATAATGAAGACTGCGACTCCTATTCTTGGAAAATCTCTTGTTTGCCTCTCACGGTCTCGCCTGTTGTTTGTGAAGGCTTCGAGTCGAGAACCTCTTGCGTCCCGACGGCCCCGCCAGTCGGGGTGGGGGATCGGGAGTCCTCCTCCTCGGCTGGGCGGGTCTCGGCCGGAGGGCGTCAACACGTCCGCGACGAGGGACGGTCAGTCCTTCTGTGTTCTCCTCCTTAAATTCCTTCTCACGGCCGGCGACGAGAAGAGTCGCGAACTTCGGCGTGGTACGAACGGGAGGCTTCCTCGGACTGATCCCGGGACCGACGAGGTTATTGCCGCGGAGTCCATGGCCGACGGCCCTGGGCGGGTTTTGCAAAGGACCCCCTCCCCTCGTCTCCCGCCCCCGCAGACGTTCCCCATCTCGCGCCCGGCGCGTACGCAGGCACCAGGGTCTGGTCGGGCGCACCACGACGTGCTCTTCAAGATCGTTCAGAGCCTTAGGCCTCCGCCCCAGGGCCCCTTCGCGCCTTCCTCCTTACCACGGTAATTCTCTTCTGGGTGACGGTCCCAGCGGATCGGATCCCCGGGCAACCAGCACTCCTGAGCGGACTTCGCGGTCGACGACGCAGAACCGCCTGGGCGCTCCAACGACAACGGCGTAAACCCCGGACATGATCCGTGACCAGGTCTGCGGAGAGAGTGATACAAAACTGTGCGGGGAGGTCTGACTTCCTCGTTGTCTTGTTAAGAGGGGGAAAATTTACTTTATGCGTTGGAGGGTCGTAAAACGTCCGTCTCTTGGAATTTCTCTCCCGGGTCCCAGCCCACCACCTCGTAGACGGGTCGACAGTGATAGAGGTCTCCAACCACGGGCTCAGTCGGTGACAGTCCTTGGAGCGTCGTCTATACTACTACTGTCGAAGTAAATTAGACCTACTCTTCATATGTTTTATCTAGTAACACTAAGTCGAAATTGACAGTCCCTAACCGGATAAGACACTTAGATTGGATCTCTAAAAAGGAAAACTACAAGTCCGAAAATGAAGGAAGAGTTTGACTGAAAGACCATCTCTGATTTCTCTTTCGTGACTACCGAGGAAGTGGGCTCTAATCGTAATGTCCGAAGTAAGACTAAGAGAGATGACCCCGTCCTAGTTCTTAATCAGGAATCTTAAAATAAGACATGAAACTGCAATAATTTACAGTTGGTCTACAAGAGAATATTTACTTAACCTTCAGTGATGATTCCTCTTACTCGGGATTAAATCTCTTTTCCTTCGTGAGTACTAAGGAGAGGGACGTCAAGATCACCGTTGTTTTTCGTGAAGTACTGAAGAGTGTTTAGTGTATGGGGATCGACAATTGGAAAGGGACTCGAAAGGATAACATATAAGGAAGACGGTCACTATCATTTTACACACGGCAAGTAGTGTATAAAACTAGAGGTTTATTCTTAAGGGACTTTTCGACAATGTGGATGAGGTAACTAGGTAAAAGACTATAGACTATATAAAATAAATATTATCAAAATTTGATATTCATCATCCGTCGAAAATAAACGAATTGCAACACAATCATTCCAAACGATTTTACCGTGGTTTTCTTGTAGACGGTTTTTGTCCCGGTCGACGTGAACAAAAACTACCGTTCGCATCAGTTAACCCGTTATTCTTATACTGAGTAGTATCTGAACCTTACTGGAGTTTTCTCTAACATTAATTCGGAATATGTGTCAATTCATTTTATATACATAATAACACAAGGCATTTGTTTTATATACAGTGTCGTACTTCGCATGAAAGAAACTGTATAGTCCATCACTTTTATTCCGGTTTTAAGTAGTTATCGAAATATTCATGGATTTGATAAAATTATCTATTAAGACCATATTAGTTGAAGTCCTTTACACGTGTACGATTGTTTTGAATTTATCCTACCTATACATTTGATCTTATACTCACACACACATATATATATATATCATACATAAAAATATGGATACATATGTGTGTTTGTGTATGTTATGTGTTTCGTAAAGGATGACTTTCAATTCAAGTGAGTATCTTGGTTTAATCTTTAAATGTAACACTCGTATACTGATAATGTCTTCATTGATTACCAAGAATTGACTATAAATGTAGTTGGACGATATTAACCCACCTAATTTACGGGAAGACGTCTAACGTAGACATTAATTTTGGATCATTGATAAGTCTGTTAAGACTGTGACTAAAAAAAAAGAAAAAGATCCCAAATGGGTCCTATAGGGGCATGATGTTATGTTAACTGATCCAGTATCAAAGGATAATATAATCAATTTGAGGACAGGATAAAAACTGGTCACCATATGAAGTGATCTAAATTTTTTATGAAACTAGACTGGTCCTTAAAGGTAACAAAATCCTTGGAAATTTTATGCTTAAAAACGGTCATTTGTGTAATAGTAACACGATCGGTTTTATAGACGTATAAATCTTTAACAAAATTTACAAAATTGAGATTGTTTATATGATAAGTTATTTCTACCTTATAACCTATTTATTCTCCATTATTTGATAAACATTTCTGATAATCCTAGGATTAACATCAGGAAACCATTTCTTTCACGGGGTCACGAAAGGACACTCGTTGAAGAGTACTTTTTCACTGATTACCACCTGAAGGAGGATCCTTTGTCATCGATATCTTACAAATTTTCTCCCGTAGAAATAACTGTATAGAGATTTTAAGATACCTCTCTTCTGTCGTCTTCAGGTTTATCTAATATTTAAATTACACACAGGGAACAAAGGTCTGAGTCTAAACCAACATTGTATTATAATATTTGGGAATAAAGGGTCTTATAAAGTTAAAAGGAGTAGAAAAAAGTCCACACAAGTAGAAAACGATGTCCGGGGTCTGTTATGCTACCTTGTAAGATACTTAAAGCATGGATAATAGAATTCGGGAGTTTCTACTCACTTAAGGACCTTTTACAATTCTTTTTGTAAGTAGAAGCCTGTCAAGTGAGACTTAACCAACCTATGACCTCACATCTTAAACCTCCGTCTCACTTATTTCACAAAGTATAAACCTTCATACCATACTCAGTTATCGAATTCGTAAGTCATGTCGACAGGAAAGACAATCTATAATGTACTCTGAATCAAGAACCTAGATACAATGAAATTTATTGTATGTCCAATTCATTTTGAAAATTTTTCGTTATGGTTTTTATTTAAGTCAATAATAAGAAGAGTTGTCATGTGGATTGTCGGGTAGTGATCTTGGAAATATAACACTTGATTTGAAATTAAGATTTTTTTTTCAAATCTGACTAAATAACATTTCTAAAAAATACTTTTTAAATTTCGTCACTAACGTTCTTGGGTTCATCCAATCCCAGTATTTCTTTTCTTAATAAAAAGAAATATAACTTCGATATAGACCTACAATTACAAAATCGGTTTTAGTAAGTTTGTAGATCCCCTGAAATCCCTTTATCAACTATCCCCTAAGTACCTAGGTCCTCTAGGTGACCTCTTCCCTTTCCGATGGGTGAGATCATAAGAACCGGAAGGGACCACCGAGTCTACCATTTCTTAGGTGGGCGTTACGTCCTCTTGACCCAAACTAGGGACCTAACCCTTCTAGGAAACCTCTTCCTTTGTCGATGGATGAGGTCATAAGACCGGACCTCTTAAGGTACCTGAGATACCAGATACCCCAGTGTTGCTCAGCCTGTGTTGACTCGTTGAAAGTGAAAGTCCCCTACTATCAATTGAAGTTTGGTGAGTAGGTGGACATTCTAAGTTATTAAGACAAAAGTCCTGGTGAAAACTAAAAAACACGGGGGTCTCAAAGTTCCTTAAGTGACAGTAATATGGTCAGATACCTCCATTTTCTTTTCCCTGACTCACTCAAGACTATGACTTCGACTGGTTGGTGACCAAATCTTTTTCCTCTTACTAATGTCCTTAGGGGTCTTATAAATAACGACGTCATAGTCTAGAAACACTTCAGTGTATTCCTAAACTACTATGGATTTATTAAAAACCTCTTCCTTTACCGTTGGGTGAGGTCTTAAGAACGGTTTTAAGACCCGATGTCAGGTACTCCAGTATCTTCAGTCTGTGTTGAATTATTAAAGTAAATTACAGACCAGTAGTCACAGGTTTATCAGTATTTCATCAAAATATACATTTCCCGAAGGGTCCACCACGTCACCATTTCTTAGGCGGACGGTCACGTCCTCTACGTTCTCTTAACACAAGGTAGGGACCCAGTCCTTCTAGGGGATCTCATCCTTTATGGTTGGGTGAGGTCATAATAACGGACCTCTTAAGGTACCTGTTTCCTCCACCCGATGTCAGGTACCTCAGTGTTTCTCAGCCTGTGGTGACTCGACGTACGTGAGAATGAGTAAGACATAAATTGTACCGGTATCAAACCCCCGAGAGGGACAACATTATCTTGTTTGGGGTAATTTCGTGTTGAATACGGAAATACGTGGTGGTCAACTTAGTACAAGGTGATTCTTTTAATGGTCATTGTAGGACTATATTGAATGTAATCGAGATTCTATTGACAATAAGGAATAGATGTGTCGTATTTGGTATCTTCTGAGAATGGTAATCAGAATTTTCCAGGATAATGATTTATATCATCAAGATCCGGGTATACAATCATTGTATATCCATTGTTTGTCCTCTTTATCATGACCCATTTTTTCTTACCCACTGTTCATTCTCTTCCTCGTGATAAAGAAATCTTCGACAAACAAGTCTCTCCGACTTTTCGTTTAGAATTGAAGTACAATTTAAATTAAGTTAACATGAAACTGGACTGGTGAGAAGTGGTAGTAGTGATTGTTTCTTTTTCATAAAAAGATTTGACCGTGATATTAAATTTACGGAGTTATTTTAATCATTCATATCAATTACATATAACTCGTGAGTGATCCATAGTTTGTGAGACGACACGACTCGAGTAAAGTACATGATTAAGTAAATTAGGAGTGTAGTCGGGACCTCAATTTGTCTGTGTCTTTCTAAGTTATTGAAGGGATTGAGAGTGTTGATGGATAATTCACCTATCTCGTATATTTCGAGTAATGACATACTGTAATAGTAATTAACTAATGTAACGACGAGGACAAATTCTGGTATTTGTTAACCCTTGTTACAACCATAACGGTCATTATATCGTGTCAAGAATACACCGGGCTACTTACAAATATTTTAACTTACTTTGGGTCTTTGTCATCTCCATCAAAATTTAGTTTGTAAAAATAAAAAGAATAAGGAAGGAGATCTGTTAAAACGAGTAGCTTGACTTCAAGCCTTTCGGAACCGGTTTCTATTCCTTACCGTTCTTGTTAAAGAGTAAGGTTTAAACCGAGAATAACTATTTGTTCTCTGACTTTAGTGAATAGACCACGGTACCACGTTTAATCATTTTGGAGGTTTTCTTCCATTCAGGACAGAATTGAGTGAAACTTGAAACTGCCTCTTTGATGAATTCTAAAATTTGATATTCTTGATTTGAAGATTACCCTTTTTACTTCAATTAGAAAACGAATTATATCCTTATATACAACTAATAACTCTATTTTTATTCAACCTCGAGAATCAAAATTTTTATTCGTAATTTATTACTTCATAAAAAGGTTTAATCATAACATGACTACGAATTTTAAATCGACATAATATCTTTTTCAACTGTACCAGTGATTTTCAACTCTTAAACCCGGAACCCTTGTTCCCTGTGTACACCCATTTACTCCCTATTACATACTATAAAATAGTATTAAAATTTTATTATATTTGAAAACTTTCATAGAAGGTATTTAGTGATAGTCAGAGTTTAGTAATTCATATTTAAACGAATATTTTAACTGACAAACCCCCCTTACTTAATTGACTTTGACGGTTCGATATAATGACATCAGATTGCAAAGACAGAAGGAGAAAGAATAAAGAGTCAAACTTTTATTAAGGATTTCTAAACAGAAGAAGGACTAAAGTGAAGAACGACTGAATTTCTTTAATAATGGAGTTAGGTCAAAATTGGTTTCCAGTCTAATCTTCTTCGTATTTGATTAAATTTACTATAAAATAAGGGGGGCAATAAGGGTTGAGATATCACGTAAAATCTAATGTTTTCTAACTTTTCAGAATAAATCTAGGAATAGACGGATCTAGGGGGAGTCAAAAACCGTGGTAGATTTACTTGATGACCTGAAGTTTCTATTATAGTTCAGAACCAAGAGAAGGAGACACAATAAGTACTAAGAAGTCATTGAACGTACAAAAAGGAGATGAAGAGTTTAGATGGTCAGGACACCAAAGAAAAACAGGTAGGTGAGATACGAAGATAGGTTTCCATTTTACGAAAAGTTCACAAATGGACCTATAAATCCTTATTATTTTTCGTAGAGGAAATCCCAAGTAAAAGGGAGTTTTTGAGACTCCAGGTAACAAACGGACGACAACGACCATCTTTACGTTTGGATATCCTCCGTTAATATATTTCGTTTTTTCATCACTTTCAACGTTTCTTCTCATCTCGACATTCTTTGACCTTTTATGAAAGAATAAGTAAAGATAATACTTTCACATCTACGTCCGTCGATTTTTCAGGATAAGACAATATTTAAGAGTGATAAAATAATTAAAATATCCAACTTTTATAAAATCTATTATTGAATGGACATAGAAGATCAGGGAAAAAGAAACAAGACATGTAATTCGATTTTGTTGAACGGGACTTTGACTTTGTTTTTGAAAGATTTGTATTTTCGTGTCTTTTTGTCACGTTTAATAATTATTTATACAGATGTATTTGTACATATATACATACTAGGAGGTTTAGATATATACATCTAATCGAAAAGTGGTCTTGGTTTGATCTGTCCTGATGTTTGACAAACTTACACAAGACATTTTATAAAAAGAGGGAGAAGATCCTCAGATACTTGACCGATGAAAAGTCTACTTTGGACCACCCGGTCGAGACACCCCACTGGGTAAATTTTCCCGTCAAGTATGAGTACAGTTAGTTCCGATGTGTTTTAATCGACCTCACAAGGTACGTCTTATACCTCATGACTTGTCTCCATGTCAACAGGTAGAGAAGACACTTTAATGTTTCATATAACAACTAGATGACAATTCGAGGAACCCAGTCAAACAAAGACAAGAGTAATGACTCACAAAAAATGAAAAATAACGGTTTAATAATCAAAAAACCATTAAAATTCATTTGGACAAAAGTTAGAATAAATCTTATAGTTATGGAATACTTCGGAAAAAGTTTATAACTTGACGAGAAAAGAGACTATATAGTTTTACTATTTTCAAAATTTTTGACCTTTCTTAGAGTTCTTTAGTGGACAAGTAACAAAAAAATTACATGAAAATGATAAAAAAAGATCAAAATAACGTTATATTAACTGTATATTGGAACATATTCAAATTCCACATCTTTATTACTAGACTACATACCTATATAATACTTTACTAATGGTGTTATTTAAATCAATTGTAGATAGTAGAGTGTATCAATGTTTAAAAAAGAATACTACCGTTGAAAATTTTAAATGACAGAATTGAATAAATAAAATATGTACTTTCGAACATGGAAAACACTAAAAAAACTTTTATTATAATGGACTACATCCTTCTAACAAAACCCCACTTTTCATTATATATCAATAATATTATAATTTTTGTGTCTGTTTGGGTTTCTTTATTTAATTGGTTAGAGAGTGATGAATCTATGTGTATCATATATATAGTATGACTAAATAAATTATTTTTGTAGATAAACCCTATGTATTGAAAATTTCAACTTTCTATGAGGTTAGTCTTAAACTCACCCAAAAAAACCACCGTTTGAGTCTTTTACAAATATTTCAAATAGACTTTCTTATTTACTAATTCTGAAAATTATAAATTTTTGGGTATTATAGGTCAACGAGTACAGATTACCTGTGGAGTTTGGATTGTATACGTTTTTGATTTAGTAAGGGGTCTTTAAGTTTAAGACTATTATATAACATTTTTTTATTTATTTTTTCAACCTGACACGCTTTTGTGCAAACAGGGTCAACTCTTTATGTCTTCTCTTTTTAATACTATTAATAATTTACGGGTAAAGTATGGTATGTGACTTTATTTTAGTTCCACCTAATATCTAGAGTCAATTTTTGACTTAAGTATCTTAATGACTTTGTTTTATATCTATGTAAATAATTATACACTTTTGTTGTAAACATTCGGTTTTTGTTTACTTCTTTGATACTTCTTTTTCTTCTTAGTTGACCACTAAAATAATAAGTTTCCGAGTATAAAACACGTAAATATACACACACACACATGTATACACACACACACATATATATATATATATATATTTACTTTAGGTTTTCTTTTCGAATACGGTTCTACTGTATCCGTTGATTATATATAATTTCTTCTACGTCTAATTTTGTTATTATTCTACGGTAAAAAATGGATTATTTTTATATAATTTCTATGTCATAATCTCCCCGGTCCCTTTTTGTTTATGACAACATGACGTTCCGAATTCGAGTCGGAGGAGGTCATTAAACCGTTATATTTATATTTATTTTTCGAAATGATAAAGTTAACAAAAACGGATGTAAGATCCTTTGTACTTACAAAAATCAAGATGCTCTTCCTTTAAACTTTCCTGTATTTTATGTATCAGTATAAATTTACTAGTCTAATTTCCAAAAAATTTAGAGATTAAATGATATTACTTACACATATGAAAAAATAATAAAATGAAATAAAAATGTTATGTCAAAAAATTTTTTTTGACTTTACACACATGTGTATAGAAAATTAGAATTTAAGTACGAGTCACATGATCCTTATACTATTATATTATACGACTCATATTTAGTCATGAAGTGAAGAACTCCTATCACACATTATTTATGTGACATATAAACATTCACACATATATACATATATTCTATGAAAAACGAAGAGAGTCAAATTTAAAATCAAATATAATTCTTTTGTTAGTCTAGGTCTGACGGACCCAAACTTAGGGTCGAGATGGTTAATTTTGAGATACTGGAACTCACTCAATGAATTGGAATAACACGGAATGAATAAAAGGAGTAGGTTTTCACTATTATTGGACATGGATTCCAATTATACTTTTGATTTACTCAATTGTGTACGTTTTAAATTTGGTCCGGGTCGTGGTATCGTTCGTGGGTTGTTTACAATCACCATTTACAAGAATAGTATCTACATGTACATGACGACGACATTAGTTCAAATATAGTCGTAACAAATATCATTCCTTTGAAACCTTTGTTACAACATACTGGAAGAAATACATTATGTGTACACTATGTATTTATCTATATATTTATACACAGTATATATTATATTGATATTTGTATATGAGAATATGTACAAACATACATAACAATAACAAATCAGCGACTCAGTACAGACTGAGAAAACGTTGAGGTACCTGACATCGGGTGGTACGGGGATACAGGTACCCTAAAGGGTCCGTTCTTATGACCTCACCCAACGGTAAAGGAAGAGGTCCCCTAGAAGGACTGGGTTCCTAACTTGGACGTAGAGGAAGGAACCGTCCGTCCAAGAAATAGTGTTTCGGTGGTCTCTTCGCGCACACGCACACACACACACACATTTGTATTTGTACATACGTAAGGACAATAGTGACTCGGTGATCCCTTCGGACACACACACACACACACACACATTTATGTTTATATATACGTATTGACACCTGTCTCAATGTGGTCCATAATTTTGTCAAACAAGACCCACCATATCTTTACGGAGTATGAAAGAGAAAGAGACGTAAAAGGATATATCTATCATATATAATATTTTTAAATACGTGTTCTTATAATAGGGTCATAAAGTTTCTTATAACTTAATCACTTTTATTAAATTAACCGGTGATTATTCCCCAACCCTACTTTACAACAATGTTCTTCCTTAAGGGTATCGGTAATTTTTAATTACAATAAAGGTCTCCTTAATGTTTAAAAACTAAAAATTTTTAGACAATGATTCTGATTTGTATTATATGTCGTTCTAGGATTACACTAAAATGAGGGTAAAAAAAATTCATTTACGTGAATTATCTTAAAAAGGAATCTGTGAATTATAGGATGAAAAAAAAAGATAGTGGGTTTATAAGTTATCATTCGTGCTGAAAAAATATTAGAACGAAAAAATTTTATTTCAATTGTACATAATCCTTCAGTCTGTTAAACCTAGAACCGGATTAATACAGAAATCGACGTAATATAATGAAGAGAAAAGGTCGAAAAAGAAAGTAGATGTTTTGATCAAACTGATTAATATTCAAAGAGAGGGTTTAGAGACCGGGGAGACTGTAGAATAGTCATTGTATGAATCGTAATGGACACTATTAGTGATAAAACTAACTTTCTTATCCTAAAAATCAAAGACCAATTACAAAGACAGAGAACAACCATCATTGTGGTGTCAGAAATTGTAGATGAAGACCAAATAAAGACGTCAAGTACAAGAAACCACCATGCTCTCACGTCTGTCGGCACGTCGACCCTCTGTAGTCAGAGTACTCCTAGGGTCTCATCACCGTCGACCATTCGATAAAGTGATCCTTACTCAATAAGAATGTTGTTTAGTCTAAGTCAGTTATTGAAATATACGGAAGAATGTTTAAATAAAGGTCAAGCCCTTTCACAATTGAAGGAACTTAGAGTTGTCTTATACGAAGACTAAGGATGTAGTAAAAGTGGTAACTTTATCAAAAGGTCACTATATGTCTCGTAAAGTACTTGACAGTATTCTACATAGACGATAGCCACGAATTTAAAATGGTTCTCTAAGAGTGAAATAAAACTTCCTCCACCATTCAATTAAACGACACAGGAAACGTATAAATTTTCCATGTAGACAGGTAACAGTGATGGTGAAGTCCTTTGTCAGACAAGTAAAAGGGGAACTGTAAAATCATAGACAGTATATAATTTTTATGAACGGAAATGATGGTCTAGAACTAAAAAGTAAACAAACTCTTATAGAGAGTAAGAGAGAAAACTATTGGGAGACGAAAATATCGTAAAAGAATGTAAGTTTACTAACAATGTAAAGGTATAGATACTATTATAGAAATTTAATAAACATATGTAATAATGGAAAAAGTAGTACAGACAAAAAGACGCTAAAATTTTCAAAAACAGGTCAGTCCAAATAAAATATTATGGTTTACCCCAAGTATTTTTATAATTTGTATAAAGAAATGATACCTTCTTATGTTACAATAGACACAGTAGACATAATTATTACAAATAGTGTAATTAATGAATGAACCTTTTACAATAATCCAGGACCATAATTTGTAGTAACTACTTAGTAACCAAATATACGACGTCATAGAAGTAAATATCAGTCAAAATGATTAAAAATGAAGTAAAACCTAGTGAAAATTATTTCTATAAACCAGTAGACAAATTTACTCTATAAATACGAATACCTTTACAAACGGGATTATTTTCAGATGTATATGTTAGACTAAGAAAAATAACACAAAATATAAAAATAAGAGTAAAGACCTCGACAATAACATAACGGTATTCCATTACACTGTTATTATTACATGACAGAAATAACATTTGTAATTCAGTGGAGTTCATTTACGGGACGATCATTCCTTTACCGTTGGGTGAGGTCATGGAAACGTGTCTTTTATGGGTCGAGGTCATGGAAACGGACCTTTTAGGGTACCTGCCTCCTCGGGGTCATCCGATGTCAGGTACCCCAACGTGTCTCAGCCTGTGCTGACTTCGCTGAATCGTCATTGGAACTTTCTTAAAGAAGTCATGGTAGTGTCTATTATGTTCTAGGAGGATGTTTGTTTAAGTCACAAACTCAAGGAGTCGGAAGAATTTGATCTAAACCATGATGGTTCGAGAGGACCATTAGACATGAATGGCGATACAATAAATTACAAAGATTGTGTAACGTTTTTGTTATGTCATTTAATACTTAATCGAGAGGTACCCCTTTGACTTTTTTGTCCCTCGAGCTAGTGGAGAGTCAATGGATCAGGAGTCCTTAAACCTCCTGTCTACTCAAAGGATCATTTAGTTTCTTGTGGAACTGTGACTTCAAAGTTTAGGTAGGTTATATAGTCTCCGTAATCGAAACTCAAAATTGACTCTCAGAAGGTGGAGTCGAAGAAACTTTCCAAGAGTCCCTTACTCTATCACCAACATAATTGACGGTAGGTACACCTGTATAAACGAGACCACACTCTAGTCGAGACAAAAATTACGGAACAAACCACTGTACTTTCAAATGTCGAGACAAATGGAAAAGAAGAAAGTAAGTAGAAATCTATCGATCTTGTGAAGGACGACTTCCGGTCTCCGAGAAAATAAGTAGATTAGATCTCGGGACTACCTCCAAATACTTCATGGTAGTCTGTCCACCAGAATGGTACAGGGTCTGTTTAAACCTCTCGGTCAACTATTGTCCGAAGTGAGGTCACTACTTGACGTCCACGAAGTGAAACGACTACTCGAAGACCTAATCCTTGTGTTGTTTCGACCGACCCTTCTTCCTGTAATGTCGTCACTGTGTCTACCTGTGTTCGTACAGGTGACTACACGAGAAGGACGTTTCTCTTTCAATTACTCCTAGACTCCCCAGTGACTACGTTAACTCCTGAGTGATCTCCGCCTTTGTACCTACGTGTACAGATAGACTTCTTATAGGGTCCCTATAAGATTTTTGTGGACGAGTTATACATTTTAATAAAATAAGTCTCAATTTTGTAGTAAAAGTTCAGTTTTTGGACTGTCGAAAACGTTTACGTTTTGACTAAAGAGACTCAGGTCATGGTTTTACTTTGATAACTTTCTCCAGACTCTCCCTTAAGGGACCCCTCCGTGTCCAAGGTAGGGACCAGACCCTTACCGGATCGGGTTTTCACTTATTTATCTATATATCTTATTTTAATTTAAATTTTCAAACTCTCAAAGTTTTGATTGTCCAAACTTGGTGGTTACGTATTACTACCAAGTCAAACCAAGTGATAAAAAATGGAATATTCTCGTCATTCAACATTTAAGAGTTTGTGTTTCCTGACGAAACCAAACTTTTGAATTTACATCTTTATAATCACACTTTAATGGGTTTATTCAATTTAAGAAGACCGACATTCATTTGACCCTTCGTTGTTGTATGTCGTATAAGTCAAGTTAAGTCAGTGAGTCAGTACAGACTGAGACGTTGGGGTACTTGGTGTCGTGCGGTCCGGAGGGACAGGTAATGGTTGAGGACCTCAGGTGGGTTTGGGTACAGGTAACACAGTCACTACGGCAGGTTGGTAGAGTAGGAGACAGCAGGGGAAGAGGAGGACGGGAGTTAGAAAGGGTCGTAGTCCCAGAAAAGTTTACTCAGTCGAGAGGCCTAGTCCACCGGATTCATAACCTCAAAGTCGAAGTTGTAGTCAGGGAGGTTATTTGTGGCTCCTCACTAGAGGAAATCCTACATGACCAACCTAGAGGAACGTCAGGTTCCCTGAGAGTTCTCAGAAGAGGTTGTGGTGTCAAGTTTTCGTAGTTAAGAAGTCACGAGTCGAAAAAAATATCGGGTTGAGATTAGTTTGTCTTTGTTTTTAAGATTGTACGGACAATGTTCTTGTCAGAATATATGGGTAATACGTACCGGTATATTTTAAGGATCACTGGATGTGACTATAAAACATCTTCTATGTTATTAACGGTACGAGGTACTTCGTTATATCCTAGATGTGAAAGTTCATAATTGATCTCGAGTCAGACCTGACCATATTCTAGTGATTTACGGTCACTACTGAAAGATGAATTTCAGAATTTATTATTTGACAATCCACTAGGACAAATGGACAGTCGATGAGTACACATGATAAATGAGTGACTTTGTTATGAATATTTGTATACCTTTGTGAATTTTTAGTTATCCCTCTTTATTGTCAATACCATGTATACAGGGAACTATAAAGTTCCCTAACCAAAGTCCTGGGACCCTCTATGGGTTTAGATGTTACTAATTCAGGAAATATATCTTCTCACATGATAAACGTATATCAGATACATGTAGGAGGAATCTAAAGTAGTAGAGATCTAATGACTATTATGGATGATTTTATGTTTACGATACCTTAATCAACATGTATTTTACATTTACGGTCCAATTATCAACGGAAACCCGTCGTATAAGTACAAAAGGAAAAAACTTGAAAGACCTTAATAAAAATTTATAAAAACTAGACGTCCATCTCTTGGACCATTTCGTCTTGTGCGGTTACGTATGGTTGACAGATTAGGTTGTGACCTAATGGCCCCTCATAATTTTACTTACTGGGTAGAGACTTACTGAAACAATGGAAACCGAGAATCGGAGAGACTCAAACAACCAACGACAAAAACAAAATTAGACATTTTACCTTTATAGTCGAAGTGTTTCACTTTACTTTCTCTTGTTCTTTCTTTTTTGATTCATATTCAGTAATTATGTGTACTGTCGAGGATGTACTTAAACTACATGAGAATAGACACTTTATCCATAGTGACTACAAGAGACTTTATCTTCTTATTCTATATACCAAACTTTTATTACAAATTTTTTCTTTCAAATAATCTTTGAGAATTTTACTCTTTCCGTCGATTTATCCTTACTACTTTCTTAATTGGTAGGTTTAATCCCGGATCGAGAGTAACTTCTCCATTAGTGTTTGCTTTGAGATCAGTGTACTTGGATGATTGTCTGGAGTAAGGTGTGATTGTCCAAGTCTTGGGGATAAGTTACTCTTTATGATACTCTATCTTAAATATAACTCCGTCGGACATTTCAATACTGAAAGGGATTGATAAAAGGTACAAATAAACACCATTCACGCTTGAAGATTTTTAAGGTTTTTGAACCCATTTAACCCTTGATATAAAAAATTATAGGTCACAGATATATTCTTTTTTTAATAGATTTTATATTTCTGATTAAGTTGATTACGGTAATTCAATAGAAGTCTTCTGTCGTGTTACTAAAACTCCCTTAAAATTAGGTTCATCATGACGAAACCATATTTGTTACAGAGACGGTTGGAAGCGTTCTCTATGTTCCTGTAGACTCGAAGTCAGTATTTCACACAAACTCTTTTGGGATCCGTTATAGGACTTCCTGTATTGTTCCCCGTTTCCTTTGTTACCCAGGGTACCCAAACCTACGTAGGACAACCGGGGAACGTAATAATTATGAGACCAGGCGGTATTTTACAACTCTTATTATTTCGTATTGTTTAATATTTCTACGACATTTTTGTTAGGTACTACCAGTTCATTTCTATTTTGTAATTTTTCAATTAACTAATGAGTTGACTAAATTTTATTTACATTTGACTTGATCGCAAATTTTAGACCGGAATTTGGGACCTACACAGTGAATCGTCGTCAGTTTTACTCTTTTAATGACGAGAAAGTCTTTAAGTCGAAGGAGTGAACCTCTATTCCGAATTGAGTGACCCAAAACTCCTATTAATTTTGGACACTCCTTGCCTCCTTTGAAAGAATCGTGAATCGTTACAAAAGGAAGATATTGAACGTCAGTACCTAAAATGAGAAGTGATAGACTATTCATGAAAGAGGAACCTTTAAGAGAAAAGACGACTGATCTACGTCAACTACAACCCCGAGATTCCTACCTTCCCAGTGTCCCATCTCTTATGACCCAGTAATTAAGTGTACATGTCTTCTCGATGGACGGTTGATCCTTTTGGGTAAAATCTAGAATTCCTAGTTCTTTATTTTAGGACAATACAAACTCTGTATGTACAACCACAGATAAACAATATCGTCAAATCGTATAGGATAAATTATGTAAGAACTTTCCAACTTACTGTAAGGTCTAATGGTCTATATTGACTGTCACAGTTTTGATCAGAATTTGTTCATTTAATACACTTATTAATAGTTGGTTTATGACTCTATCAGTCGTAAGATGGAAAGAGTCAGTATCCTTTGACCGTCATTCCGTATCTTGAGTGTCTACCCTGGGACCTTCTAAGGAGTACCCTCATTAACCGATCCGATTCTCTTTACTGAATATGTGACATTGTTACTCCGGTAAAGGGTTCGTGACTTTACTAGGTCAATCTTTTGGGATGTCACTCCTGGTGACAAACTGTCGGGGAAAGGAGGTCCATGAGTTTCTCGAGAGTCGAAAGAAAAACAGTGACAGGTTTTACACTTGACTGACTGTTAGTTCCTAGTGTTTGTATTTATAATATCCTTTTTGGATCATGGTTCTCTCTTTTCTTTAGTTACTCTTTTATATCATTTTGCACTTTCTTTTCTTTATGACGTCCTTCTTCCGGAATTTCGTTACTGATTTTATTTGCGGACATTAATTACAGGTTCTATTTCTTTATAAATTCGGTACTTTTTTTATAGTAAAATTTTTTCTCTTTTTATAAGACCCCTTATAGTTCTTTCATCTGTAAATCTTAAGTCATCTGTTGAGTCTTCTATTTTAAAGTCATGAATTTTTTCATCTCTATATCATCTTTTTCTTTTTACTCTTCTAATTCACCTCCGTCTTACAAAGTCAGTGTCTTCAAAGTCTCTGACCGTTCTCTTCCCTTTTTGGTTCTTTGTGTTTATAAAACCCCCGGACATTTCACGGGTCTAATTCTCCCATGTGACTCACTTCCTGTCACCTAGTCTAGTATCCAAATTTGTGTTCTTTTACTAAAGAGTACATTTTTTGTGCATGTCTCTCTATGTCCGTTATGTCCCGAGGATCATACCACAAGGTACTACAGTCCTGAATCCGACGAAGTAGTAAGACGGTAGAAGTCGTACGCCAAAGGGGAGTATGAGGTTCTTCAGTTCTGTAGTGTAGGTCAAAGTCGTTCGTCTTTATTTCTCTACTTCTCCCGTTGTTGGTTGTGACGAAATTCTAGTCATGTCATCCAGTATTTACGTAATTGTATAGGGTGACCGGTCCTGAATTCAGTGTACCGACGTGATTCGACGTATTCAAGACAACGATTGAAAGTTTTTTCCACCCCACACTCTTCTTAACGACAACTTTTATCCATGGTCAGATACGATGGAGGGAAGTCGTGAAATATATGATGAACAAAAAAAGAGTATAGGATGAACAAAAAGGAGTAGTATAAATGATTATGGAACGGACTAAGTGGACCATTTCTTGGGTGGACGTTACACCCTCTAGACACAAGCTAGGGACCCAACCCTTCTAGGGGACCTCTTCTCTTACCGATGGATGAGGTCATAAGGCCGAACCTCTTAAAATACCTGACATATCGGGTACCCCGGCGTTTGTCAGCCTGTCCTGACCCACTGAAAGTGAAAGTTATATATAAAGGAAGTAAACAAGTACACAAAGGAGATTGAACTCGTTTGGTTCTCCTGTGGTTGAAACGGAAAACAAGTTGAGACGTGGGGTCAAAAACCTTTTCACGTACTTCTTATTTTCTTAAATTCATTATGGTCAACTTACTCTCTTAACTCTTAAGATCTCCCTTTTTCAGATTCTTTAATTTTTCTAGGTCAGGTCCATGTCAAGTCAGGTCAAGTTAGTAAGTCAGCACAGGTTGAGAAACGCTGTGGTACTTGGCGTCGTGCGGTCCGGAGGGGCAGGTAGTGGTTGAGGGCCTCAAGTGAGTCTGAGTGTAGGTAGTTCAGTCACTACGGTAGGTCGGTAGAGTAGGAGACAGCAGGGGAAGAGGAGGTCGGGGGTTAGGGAGGGTCGTAGTCTCAGAAATTGTTACTCAGTTGAGAAGCGTACTCCACCGGTTTCATGACCTCAAAGTCGAAGTCGTAGTAAGGAAGGTTACTTGTGGTTTCCGACTAGAGGAAGTCTTACCTGACCAACCTAGAGGACCGTCAGGTTCCCTGAGAGTTCTCAGAAGATGTTGTAGTGTCAAGTTTTCGTAGTTAAGAAGTCGCGAGTCGGAAGAAGTGTCAGGTTGAGAGTGTAGGTATGTACTGGCGTCCTTTTTGGTATCAGAACTGATCTGCCTGGAAACAACCGTTTCATTACAGAGACGAAAACTTATACGATAGATCCAACCAGTATTGAAAAGAAGGTTCCTCATTCGTAGAAAATTAAAGTACCGACGTTAGTGGTAGACGTCACTAAAACCTCGGGGGGTTTTATTTCAGTTTGTTACAAAGGTGACAAAGGGGTAGATAAAGGGTATTTCACTACCCTGGCCTACGGTACTAGAAGTAAAAGACTTACAACTCGAAATCCGGTTTAAAAAGTGAGAGGTGAAAGTGAAAGTAGTTCTCCGAAACATCAAGGAGAAGTGAAAGACGGTATTCCCACCACAGTAGACGTATAGACTCCAATAAGTATAAAGAGGCCCGTCAGAACTAAGGTCGAACACGAAGAAGGTCAGGTCGCAAAGAGTACTACATGAGACGTATCTTCAATTTATTCGTCCCACTGTTATATGTCGGAACTACATGAGGAAAAGGATAAACCTTGGTCAGACCACAAGGTACAGGTCAAGATTGACGACGAAGGACTGGACGTATGTCTAACGAGTTCTCGTACAGTCCACCAGACCATAAGGGTAGAGAAATTCTTAAAAGGTGTCAAATAACACTAGGTGTGTCAGTTTCCGAAACCGTATCCGTCATTTCGTCTTTATCTACAAAAAGACTTCGAGAGAACGAAAAAGGTACTAGGTCGTCTACAACCATTAAACTAGAGACCAAGGAGACGGAAAAGACTTAGGTCGAACTTGTAGCCCTTCAAGTGCCAAGAACATAACGACTTCGGACCGAACCTCTTAAAACTCGTAATGAAATGATTGTACACTCTACTCTCGTTAACACGTCATCAAACTCGTAAGAAACCGTAACGGAAAGAAACCTTAACCTTACTTTTGACTGGAAAAGGTCAGGACACCGGTGACGACGACCGTATAACTCACGTCGTGAAAGTGTCGTAGTAGAAAGTCCTAAACTTTGTCGAGCTGACCCTAAGGTAGTAGAGGTGATCGAAACAAGCATCACTACGAAAGATTCCGAGTGAACTGAAGTGTAAGGTCCTACAGACCGAGATCTACTCACTAGTGTGGTAGTACTAATAGACCCAGTACTTCTAGAAAAAACATGTCAAGAAGACACATAAGAACGGTGGAGAAGAATTATCGAAGACGAAGACAATTCAGGTATGGTAAAGACAGGAAATAGCTCGGATAGAAACGTACTTTATAAGGGAACCATAGAGATTTAAAGAACTTCTCTAGAGAGCAGAAAGGGTAAGACAACAAAAGGAGATAAAGAAACGTAACTAGCGACTCCTTCCGAAAGAATAGAGAAGAACGATAAGAGACCTTGAGACGTAAGTCTACGAATATAGAAAGGAAAAGAGGAAACGAAAAGTGAAGAGAAGAAAAGTGTCGACAAACATTCCGGAGGGGTCTGTCGAAAAAACGTAAAGAAAAGGAACCCTTACCAGAACTAGGGGCAGAGGACATGTTACAGTGCTTGGAGTAAGGTATCAAGTAGTCCGTGAGATAGATAATCTAGATAATCTAGATAATCTAGATCCGGGAATTTAGATAAAGAGTGAAGGTGACATTCCCTAGACTAAATTCAGTATGGACTTCCCAGATCGCCAAAACGGATGAAAGAAGTTAAACTCATACTTAAACCGTTATTCCTCGAGTACTAGACTCGGTGTCAGTTGAGGACCAGAACAAAAACAACTGACATATCTCGAAGAGGTAGAAACCAACGTTTCTTATATTAGTGAGACTAAAGCCACAACTGGTAGACCACTACAGGTACACATCTCAGAAGAGAACACAACAACCTTTTCCCACAAACGATACTGGTCACGTAAAAGAACCGTTTTGAGATAATCAGAAACGGAACGAAGTAAGGCGGAAGGTTCCGGTTTAAACGGACAATGAGGTCCACAAAGAACTGAAGGATGAAAACGTAAGGTCAGGGGATATTACTTTTCCTGTAGAAAAAACCCACAATCAAGATTTTCCAGAACATCCAGAAGTATCTTGACAAGTTGAAGTCGAAGAAATCACAATGACCAACCCCGTATCTGAACCTATTGACACTATAACTTACCAAACGGAACCTCTGCTTGTCTCTAGTANCTAACGTAGGTTCATGACGTAAAACCTGAGAAAACAACTGGTACTACCGATGAGGTAAAGAAGACTCCCTAAGGACGGGCGTCATCATCTATATTACCAGTAGACTCAATTTAAGTGGGTAAGGTCAGGTAAAATCAAGCGACTAAGGATCTTACAACTGTAAGTGAGAATGGTAGAGAACAAACTGGTGAAGGTTAAACGGAACTAAGTACCTGGACTGTAAGGTCCAAGGATACGTTATAACGAGAAATGTCGTAGCCTTGAACGAAGATAGTGGTCATTGTAGTCGACCCATAACACAAACGAAACCGAGGTAGGGAAGTAAGAAAGACCTCAATAAAGAGGTGACTAGAGGTCATCGTATAACCCGTGGATGACTGGACCCCTCAAGGAGAAAGTCATAGGATAGTAAAACGGAAAAGTATGACAGGTACCCCAAGAGTTCCGTTCTTATGACTTCACCGAACGGTAAGGGAAGAGGTCACCTGGTGTAAGACAGTCTGGAGAGGTGGTACTGGGTGGGTAGAACCCAACGGGGTACCCGTACCGAACCAAAGTAACTCAAACTGTTCCGACACCAGGATCACACTAATCTGACTGATCAAAAGACAGTCATACCAAAGTCACACAGACGGGAGACTACGGGAGAACGTTGTGGATGGTAGAATGAACCCAAAGAGAATGGAACCCGTACCCTATAGAGAAGTGCCGACGAGGTCGTTTCGTGTCGGGGAGTGACAAATAGAACAAACTAATCTATACCTACGGGTAGTTGATCTTTTGACTGGGTAGTAAAACCCTAATGATTAAAATTTTCGGAGGGAAGAAGACTTGTGTTCTAAGTTTTCAGAAACGTTTCCGTATTAGCTACGTTGGTGTCTGGTATCGGGACGTCATTAGGGAATCGAAATTATCATATTCGTTATAGTGTAGTCACACACGTATTTACATTAATAACACATTGACCTAAATCAATACATAATACACAGATCGATACACACTTTGTTCCATTACATTATTATTTTCATATTTGTAGTTATGTCATATTTTCAATGATAAGAATTACACTAATTAGTCTGCTCCCTTTCCTTAATATAAACCCACCTCACCATACATTGTCTGGATTTAGGTAAAGGTCGTTATCCTTTATACATATTGACTTTTATAGTTCTTCGTGGTCCTTCACATATATTGAGTATTTTTCCCTTTTCTCGTAACTTTTTTATCGACTTTTAATACTTCCCCCAATCAATGAGACGTCCGGTTATTGTCCTTATTCCTGTCGTAGTGTCCAGACAAGGACAAAAAAACAAAAACCAAAAAAAAAAAACGAGGACAAAAGTTTCGAATGTTTGATAAACTAAAGTTTTATACTTACATATTTAAATTTAAAAGTAATAGATCAAGCCACGGGGGTAAGGAGACTCATTGACTCTTTAGGAGAGACATTAATCGTGACTTATTCCAACCTGACCTCCACCACTATACCTCTCTCTTACGTGACTTACTTCTCACTTCCGAGTGACTAGAAATAGGTGTGTATTTAATGGTCTCATTTTTAATTGGGACCAAGCTACGTACTGTGTCCTACGAGCCCCGACCACGTGACCCTACTGGGTCTCCCTACCATACCCCTCCTTGCACCCTCCCCCCAAGTCCTACCCCTTGTGTACATGTGGGCACCGTCTAAGTACAACTACATACCGTTTTGGTTATATTATAACGTTTCATTTTTTTTTTTTAATTGGGACCGTTTGTACTGGGCATAAAATTTACGTTTCATATTTTTTACGAGTTTGATGGAGTGTTAACGTGAGTAGAGTGTACGATCGTTTCATTACGAGTTTTAAGAGGTTCGGTCCGAAGTTGTCATGTACTTGACACTTGAAGGTCTACAAGTTCGACCTAAGTCTTTTCCGTCTCCTTGGTCTCTAGTTTAACGGTAGTAGACGACCTAGTACCTTTTTAATTCTCTCAAGGTTTTTTTGTAGATGAAGACGAAATAACAGATACGGTTTCGGAAACTGACACACCTAGTGTTGTTTGATACCTTTTAATAAGTTCTCTACCCTTATAGTCTGGTGGACTGGACGGAGGACTCTTTAGACATATGTCCAGTTCTTCGTTGTCAATCTTGACCCGTACCTTGTTGTCTGACCAAGGTTTAGTCCTTTCCTCATGTAGTTCCGATATATAACAGTGAGACGATAAATTGAATATACGTCTCATGTAGTACTCTTTGCGACCTGACCTTCTTCGTGTTCGACCTTAGTTCTGACGGTCCTCTTTATACTTATTGGAGTCTATACGTCTACTGTGGTGGGAATACCGTCTTTCACTTCTTCTTGATCTCGGAGAACTACTTTCACTTTCTTCTCTCACTTTTCCGACCGAATTTTTTGTAATAAGTCTTTTGATTCTAGTACCGTAGACCAGGGTAGTGAATTACCGTTTATCTATCCCTTTGTCACCTTTGTTACCGTCTGAAATAAACCCCCCTCCGAGGTTTTAGTGACATCTACCACTGACGTCGGTACTTTAATTTTCTGTAAACGAGGAACCTTCTTTTCTACTGGTTGGATCAAGTCAACGAGTCAGTTCAGACTGAGAAACGTTGGGGTACTTAGTGTCGTGTGGTCCGGAGGACAGGTAGTGGTAGAGGGCCTCGAATGAGTTTGAGTGCAGGTAACTCAGCCACTACGGTAGGTCGGTAGAGTAGGACAGTAGGGGAAAAGGAGGACGTGGGTTAGGGAAGGTCGTATTCTCAGGGAAGGTTACTTAGTTGAGAAGTGTACTCCACCGGTCTCCTGACCTCAAAGTCGAAATCGTAGTAAGGAAGGTTTCTTGTAGGTCCCGATTAGAGGGTTTGATCTGTCATATAATTTTTCGTCTCTGTAATGAAACGGTTGTTTCCAGGTATATCAATTCCGATACCAAAAAGGTCATCAGTACATACCTACACTCAACCAGCTATTTCTTTCGACTCACTGCTTCTTAACTATGAAAACTTCACACCACAACCTCTTCTGAGAACTTTCGGGGAACCTACCGTTCCTCTAACTTGGTCAGGTAGGATTTCCTTTAGTCAGGACTTATAAGTGACCTTCCTGACTACGACTTCGACTTTGAGGTTATGAAACCCGTGGACTGCGTTTCTTGACTAAGTAAACTTTTCTGGGACTACTACTCTTTCTAACTTCCGTCCTCCTCTTCCCCTGCTGTCTCCTACTCTACCAACCTACCGTAGTGGCTGAGTTATCTGTACTCAAACTCATTTGAGGTCCTCAACCGCTACCTGTCCCTCCGGACCACACGGTCACGTACCCCGGAGTTTCTCAGGCTGTGCTGACTGGCTAACTTGACTTGACTACTGTGCGTGTCCTTAGGTATGACGGAAGGGTCAGTAGAATGTGTGAACATAAAATGTCCTTGAAAATGATTAACATGTGTCCACGCGTACCTCTACTCCACTTTAAGTCGATTGAGATTTCAGTGTGTCAACTGTGACCCCCATTCTAGGCAGCTTCCTTGTTTTCCTGTGGTTCACCAGTTCTGGCTGTGGTTTAAGGATCGAGACCCGGTCTCCGTCTACGGAGGGACTGATCCGACTGGACGCCGGGTCAGGGGTGTCCTGCTCGCCTGGGCGGGGCTTCGAAGTAGATGGGACTACGTCCCTCGTGGGACGGTCGGGCCTCCAGTGTCCTCCTCCTTGTACTCCTTCGTATGGTCGGCGACGGGAGGAGTCTCGAGCTTCGGAGTTGTACAAACGAGAGACCTCTTCGGACTGATCCCGAGACCAGCGAGTCTGTGACCGCGGAGTCCATGCACGTCGCCCCTGCGGGTGTCTCTAAGGACGCCCTCCCCTCCCCGGCCCTCTCAGACGACTGCATTCGCGTGCTCGGCGCGTACGCGAATGCCCGGTCTCCGGGCCTCAGACGCTCAAGGCAAGCCGACACGTTAAATATCACGTTCAGGGTCGGAACCCCAATCCCTGGGGCCCTGCGGACCCTACTCCCTCCTTTCCCACCGCAATCTCCTTCTGGGAGACGGTCCTAGCGTGCTGCCTCGGGCCATGTCCCCTACCTCGTAGACGAGTCGACGGGAACAGAGGACGACAGCCACGGTTTCAGTTCGTCCCAGTCCTTGGAGTGTCCTGTATTCTACTGTTCGAGTAAATTTGAACTACTCTTTACATGTCTTATGTGTCGAAATTAACACCCTTTAACCTGATTACGCGCTTAGATTGTCTCTCTAAAAAGAGGAAAACTACAAATCCAAACATCAGGAAAGAGTTCCCTATCCCGTCCTTCCCCTAAATGTTTCTCTGTTGGAAGACATTTTTGACTTCGTCTCGGTAGTACCAGGGAAGTGAATTCTAAGTGTTATATCAGAAATGGGACTCAGAGAGATGAACCCGTTTCGTTTTTTCATAGGGAGTGTTGCATTAAGACTTAAACTAAAATGATTTACAACTAGTCTGCGATAGACTGTCCACTGAACCTTCAATGACGACGACTTTTACTCGGGGTTGAATTATATTCCCTTGAACTTCATGAGTACTAAGAAGGAGGTCCTGTCAAGACCAAGGCCGACACGTTGTTTTTAGTGGAGGTCCGTCCGTGTGTCTGAATGGAGTGTCGACAAATTCGAGAGGGACCCGAGGGGGACAACTTTTATTGTTTTAATACACACGGAACAGGTATATAAACAAAAGTTTATGTTTAAGGACTTTTAGTTGACTTTTTCGTTATCATTGTTGGATGATCGAGTAAAAGACTACATAAAATAAATATTATGGACAATTTGATAATATGGTTCGTCAACAAATAAACACATTGTAACAGATGATAATAAACCTATTTTACTGTGTCGTTTGTACAGGTGGTTTAGTCCCTCATCGACGTCAACAAAAACCACCTTTATGGAGGAAAGTAATATTCGAATCCGAATGTGATCCTTGAATCGAACATCGTGATCCCGTGATCCTGTATCCTTGATCCGGGAACCCGTGAGCCTTGTATTGAACATCGTCTGTGTTCGCCTTACTTGAGAATGTTTATCCTGTAATATGTATTAATTTAGTGTATTCGTTAACACACAGTTTTGGTTTTTATATAGCCACTTTCCTCGGATGACCAAATTAGACTGTATAGGGGATCTGTTGTATTCGAGGTTTAGTAGGTATCGAAACAAACATGGTTATGAACATTATCTGTTTAGACTAATTAGTCGAAGTCTTTAACCGTGTCCTATAGGTTTTGTTAGTTGGAATATTGGCGTTTACGGTATACTCACACATATATATGTGTAATAAATGTATGGGTATCCGTATATATCTCCGATGAAAGACCGTTCCGTAACGGTTGGATTTCAATTCAAGTGATTCAGAGACCTATAATTTGTCTCGTTTCAAATACATCATTCGTAGACAGATTATGTTATTCTTAATTAATAAGAATTTCTCAATAAAGGTAGATGGATCATATTAACCTACCAAATTTACAGGAAGTACAACGTAGACAGTCAAGTCAAGTTAAGTCAACGAGTCAGCACAGGCTGAGAAACACTGGGGTACTTAGTGTCGTGAGGTCCGTAGGGACAGGTAGTGGTAGAGGGTCTCAAGTGAGTTTGAGTGCAGGTAGTGTAACGTAGACATTAATTTGTATTATTATTATTACTAATCGTTCCTCTCTATTTCGGAAGGATTCCCTATTTACATTTCTTTATCTCCCCTTTTTTATCTTACCTTACTGATCTCTAGAGAAGTTCTTTTAACCTCTATGGTTCCCTTGTAAAGTACGTTTCTACCCGAGTTATTTCCTTTCTTTATCATCCCTGGATTGTCTTCGTCTTCTATAATTCTTCTCCACCGTTCTTATGTTTCTTCTTGATATGTTTTTTCTAGAATCACTGAGTATTGGTACCTTGGTACTACCACACTAGTGAGTGGATCTCGGTCTGTAGGACCTCACGTTTCAGTTGACCTGGAATCCTTCGTAGTGATGTTTGTTTCGATCACCTCCACTACCTTAGGGTCAGCTCGATAAAGTTTAGGATTTTCTACCACGACACTTTCACGACGTGAGTTATACGGTCGTCGTCACCGGTGTCCTGACCTTTTTCAGTCAAAAGTAAGGTTAGGGTTTCTTTCCGTTACGGTTTCTAACAAGTTTGATTACGTGTTAACGTGAGTAGAATGAGCGATCGTTTCATTATGAGTTTTAAGAGGTTCGATCCGAAGTTGTCGTACACTTGACTCTTGAAGGACTTCAAGTTCGACATAAATCTTTGCCGTCTCCTTGGTCTCTAGTTTAACGGTTGTAGGTAATCTAGTATCTTTTTCGTTCTCTCAAGGTCTTTATGAAGACGAAGTAACCATAGGTCAGGGTAGTGAAGTGTCGTTTATCTACCCCTTTGTTACCTTTGTCACTGTCTGAAATAAAAGAACCCGAGGTTTTAGTGACGTCTGTCACTGACGTCCGTACTTTAATTTTCTGTGAACGAGGGACCTTCTTTTCGACACTGTTTGGATGTGTTGTATAACTTTTCGTCTCCGTAATGAAATGGTTGTTTCCAGGTAGATCAGTTTCGATACCAAAAGGGTCACCAGTACATACCTACACTCTCGACCTAGTATTTCTTCCGACTCTCGACTTCTTAATTACGAAAACTTGATGACTTCCATAACTTTTTTTTGAGAACTCTCAAGGAACCTGACGTTCCTCTAGTTTGGTTAGTTAGGATTTCTTTAGTCAGGACTTTAAGTAACTTTCCTGACTACGACTTCGACTTCGAGGTTATGAAACCGGTGGACTACACTTCTTGACTAAAGAATTTTTTCTAGGACTATGACCCTTTCTGACTTCCGTCCTCCTCTTCCCCTACTGTCTCCTACTCTACTAACCTACCGTAGTGGTTAACTTACCTGTACTTAAACTCGTTCGAGACCCTCAACCACTATCTATTCCTTCGGACCGCACGACGTCAGGTACTCCAGTGTCAGTCTGTACTGACTGACTTGACTTGGTTGACAAAGAAACTGATGTCATTTCGGAAACACCTAGTGTTGTTTACCACCTTTTAAAAACATCTCTACCCTTATGGTCTGGTGGAATGGACGAAGGACTCTTTAGACGTAGGTTACGTCTTCTGTGTCAGGGTCTTCTAGAGTGTATGGTACTTCGTCGATTCGGGTCCGTGGTGTTGATGACTCGGACACGAGGTCTCGGGTCGTCGACGTTGACAACTCGGGTGCACGGTGTTGATGACTTTAGGTGTACGGGGTCTCGGGCACGACACGTTGTTCTCTTCGGTGACGTTACTCTTCGGGCGTGTGACGTTGCTCTCTCATCGGGGATGAGCGGTGTTGATCTTTTTCCGTCGTGTCGTTGTTTCTGGGTCGTGTCGGTTTTTATTTATTTTAATAAAAACTTTCTTCTATGAGTACTCTACGGTAAAAGTGGTTCTTTTCTATAGTCAAGTCAAGTCAGCGAGTCAACACAGGTTGAGAAACGTTGGGGTACCTGACGTCGTGCGGACCGAAGGGACAGGTAGTGGTTGAGGGTCTCAGGTGTTTCTCACAAGTCTGTATGAGTATGTAGTATGTATAGTACATACAATATATTCGTATTTGTATATACGACGTACATCTATTCATATATTTGTATATTTTATATATATGTATATGTATTTGTACCTTTCACTATCAACGAGTCAACATAGGCTGAGAAACGTTGGGGTGTCTGACATCGGACGGTCCGAGGAGACAGTTGCCTTAGGAGGTCCGTTCTTATGACCTCACCCATCGGTAAGGGAAGAGGTCCTCTAGAAGGGTTGGGTCCTTAACTTGGGTCCAGAGGACGTAACACCCACCTAAGAAATGGTAGACTCGGTGGTCCCTTTGGGTTTTACCTTTTCACCATCCTAATTAGGACCCACCATCCTAATCTTTGATAAGGACGAAAGAGAAAAACAAATAGACGTAAAAGGTTTTATATATGTTCATTGCACAATATTCATAAAAATTGAAAAATTCATTAAATTTATTTTCTTGTACATAAAGTCAGAAGAAATCTTATGGTGTGATAAAACTTCTTGTGTTACACACCAACTCTATTTTTCTACAATATTAATACTCTTCTTTAAGTGTATTCACGATTTTTGCTTATAGTAACGGTATCTTTTAAGAGTAGCAACTGAAAAATCTTAAATAATGATTTATATTGTCGTTCTGGAAATAAAAGATAAAGAATAGAAATGTTTCTTTATGTTATTTATAGTTATGTCAAAAGGGACCTTCCAATTCAAAACCGATGAAAAATTGACGAAGACCCGTAGTCAGTTTATAAGTCATTTATGTTAAAAAAAAATATTAGAGCGAAAAATTTTTATTTCGAAAGTCAAAGAAGTAAATATTTGGTCAAACTAATTAAGTAAATATTTAAAGAGTGGGTTTAGAGACTGAAGAGACTTTAGAGTAGTGGTCGTATGAATCACGATAGAAAAACTATCAGTAATAAAAGTAACTTTATCCTGAAAGTCAAAACCCAATTGCAAAGACAGAAAGAATAACCATCATTACGGTGTCAGAAATCGTAGATAAAGACCAAATAAAGACGTCAAGTACAAGGGTCACCTTGCTCTCACGTCTGTCGGTACGTCGACCCTCTGTAGTCAGAGAACTCCTGGGGTCTCACCACCGTCGACCATTCGATAAAGTGATCCGTGTTCAATAAGAATGTTGTTTAGTCTAAATCAGTTATTGAAATATACGGAGGAATACTTAAAGAAAAAGTCAAGCTCTTTCACAGTTAATGGATCACAGAGTCGTCTTATACGAAGACTAAAGGATACAGTATGAGTGGTAACTTTACCAAAAGGTGACTATATTCTTCGTAAGCAATTGACAGTATTCTACACAGACGATTAGACGAAGTCAAGAAGTTTCTCTAAGAGTGAAAACATACTTCTTTCATCATTCAATTAAACGATACGGAGATGTAAAAATTTCGGTCGAGACAGGAAACAGTGATGATGGAGTCCTATCAAGACAAGTAAAAGGGGATTCGTAAGGTCATAGATAATATATAATCTTTATACATTAACGGTGATGAAGAACTAGTACTAAAAAGTAAACAAAGTCTTATAGAATAAAATTATTGGAAAACAAGATATCCTAAAAAAATATAAGTATACTACTAAAATGTAAAGACACGGACTGTCACAAAAATTAAATCTATGTTACCGATACCCAAAAATTTAGTATAGACACTGTAGACTCGAAAAATTTTTCTAAAAACGGGTCATTTTAAATAAAATACTATAGTTTACCCTAGGTCTTCTTATAATGTAGTTTATATGAAGAAATGGAACTCTTTCATGTTATAGTGGACAAAATTAATACCAAAAGTGTAATAAACAGTGAAAGTGAACCTTTTATTAAAAAAAATTTGAAGTCTTCTGAACAAAATATAGGACTTTACGTAAGTAAATGTCTAAATAAAAACAAGTAAAACCTAGTGGTAAATTACTTCTAGATACCCTGTAGATAAACAAAATTTCTATAGAAATACAAATACCCGAAGGGACTATCGAGTCCCTCTTCCGTTACCGTGGGGTGAGGTCATGAGAACGGACCTTTTAGGGTACCCGCCTCCTCGGACCATCCGACATCAGGTAGCCTGTGCTGACTCGCTGAAGTGAAAGTGAAAAGTGAAAGTACGTAACCTCTTCCTTTACCGTTGGGTGAGGTCACAAGAACGGACCTCTTAGGGTCCCTACCGCCTCGGACCACCCGACGGCAGATACCCCAGCGTGTCTCAGCCTGTGCTGACTTTGCTGAATCGTCGTCGTCGTCGTCGTCGACTATCGAGTCAACCATTTCTTAGACGGGCGTTACGCCCTCTGGACCCGAACTAGGGACCCAACCCTTCTAGGGCACCTCTTCTCTTTCCGATGGGTGAGGTCATAGGACCGGACCTCTTAAGGTGCCTGACATCTCAGGTACCCCAACGTTTCTCAACTTGTACTGCCTCGTTGAAAGTGAAAGTACAAATACCTTTACGAACGAGATCATTTTCGGATGTATAGACAAAATCAAAAAGAATTAAACGTAAAATACAACTATAATAGTTGAGACCTCGAAAATAACATAATGTATCCTACCACTACCCGAAGGGTCCACCGTGATCACATTTCTTGGGCGGACGGCTACGTCCTCTGTCTTCTCTACGCTGAAGTGTTCGTAAGTGGGCATCCTACCATTGTGTCACTATTAAATGATTGAAATAACATTTACAATTCAATGTAGTTCTTTTATCGTCTATCATTAGGGTCTTCCTCCCAAAGAAATCGTGACGGTGTCTGTACGATCAAAAGGAACTTTGTGGAAATTAAAGGTAAAATCAACACATGGAGACGGACGACTTTGATCCAAACCATTTAGGTTCGAGAAAAAGTATCAGACATAAATATCGATATAATAAAATTTAAAGATTTTGTCTAACATTTACATTTTATCATATATTACTTAATCGATTCCCTTTAAACCTTTTTTCCATGTCACACAATCCGAGGACTATTTTCTTTACAGATTTCCTAATTTTTTTTTTTAATCTTTCCTTTCCACTCTACCACAAGTCCACGATAGATATGATGATCGTCTGTTCTTTTCTTAGGTTTCTCTTCAAAACATTAGGTTGATAACAGTACAAAAGACAAAGGGAAGTTTCGTTTTGGAGGAAATCTCAACACATATGAGTGGTAGTCCGAAGAGAGCACTGAGTATACCATTTCTTAGACGGACGTCACGTCCTCTGACCCCAAGTTAGGGACCTAGCCCTTCTAGGGGACTCTTCCCTTACCGATGGGTGAGATCACAAGAACGGACCTCTTAAGATACCTGTCTCTCTGGACCGTCCGATGTCCGGTATCTCAACGTCTCAGTCCGTACTGACTCGTTGATTGTGAAGTGAAGTATGAGTGGTAGAAGGGAAGGAGTGGGGTATAAGAAAGAACTTGGTTTAGGTTAATCCAGACATAGAAACAGTCAGACGACTTTACTAAGAAGACTTCTAGTGGTTTCTGGAGAAAAAACGGTTTAAGTCAACGAGAATGGAACGAGTAGAAGAGTCGTTATTACCTGTGTCAACTAGTGAAGACGGAAGAACTTTCATAAACTCAGAGTCGAAGTTATGTACCATAGGAGACGTTACGACCTCTGGACCCAAGCTAGGGACCCAACCCTTCTATGGGACCTCTTTCCTTTCCGATGGGTTAGGTCATAAGACCGGATCTCTTAAGGTACCTGACATATCAGGTACCCCAGCGTTTCTCAACCTGTGTTGACTCGTTGAGAGTGAAGAAGTGTAGAAAGAGAACCTAAAAGGAGGAGAAGTGACCGGTCAGGGAGACAAGAGAAACGACCGAACAGAAGATTTACACCCATCGTAGAGTCTGGAGTTCGTACAAGAGAAGGAAGAGAGGTCCATTCGAGGAAGCCAGGGTTCCGAATTAGTATATATACTAAGTGTGTGAAAATAGAAAAAAGGGCATAAACGGAGACTCGATATCTGACTTTATGGTTGACGGAAAACTTGTGTTGGTTGATGGATCAAACTGTTTGATCTTTAGTGAAACTAGAGAGAGAAAGGGAGTAGAGGAAGTACGTCGGACAGTCGTCCAGGACAACCGACATAGAGATTTATCTAGGAGTCACAATGGTAAGGAGGGAGACAACGATAGTAGGACCAGGTTTGGTGGTAGTAGAAGATGACTCGTTGGGGGGTGGGGGGATGACAGAGAAGAAGGGTATATTGGTTGTTTCAAGAAAGACTTTGTTTCTAACCTAGTTTGGTGATGGAACAAATTTTGAGCGGTCACCGAGGAGTAACGTGAGTATTATTTTAGGTTCATGGAATTTCTGGACCTGCTACTCCGGGGTGTTCAAAACCCAGGATGATAGAGACTAAGGTATGGGATATTGAGCCCTGTTATCTTAAGAGAGGTTGAGCGGTTCGAGAAAGGGTGAACACCAAAAGCGTCTCACAAGAAAGAAGACCCTTGTAAGAAGGAGTCAAGTCAAGTCAAGTCAACGAGTCAACACAGACTGAGAGAACACTGGGACACCTGACGTCGTGTGGTCCGAATGGACAGGTAGTTGTAAAGGACCTCAAAAGAGTTTGAGTACAGGTAACTCAGTCACTACGGTAGGTTGGTAGAGTAGGATGTATGGAAGTCTACAACCGAGGACAAACAAAACAAATGTAAACTTGAATTAACAGCGAGACGTCTTCGGACTGAGGAGAGACAGTGGTGCGTCATAAAAAGTGAATCGTGAATCACGATAATGTAAATAAACGGGTGTGTAGGTAACACTGATATTGAAGAAGTTACTTTAAGTTCAGGTAATCTCGTCCTTAAGACAGAAGAAGTTGTGGCATAGGGGTCCTGACATTCTCATAGACCACGTGCTATTACAAGTCATTTATAAACAATACAATAACGTCTTACTCTGACTTCACTAAAATGTTCCTGTTAAAATTGACCTATGGATTGAAGTGGTTTTCTTAGGAGACGATTAATGATCGCCACAGTGAGACCTGTTCAAGGAATAAGAGACTCGGTGTCAGATGAGGATACAATTTACCATGATGAATGGAGTATCCCGTCCAAGACTCCTAATTTACTTTCTAGACTATTGTGTCATTTTGTGAACTTTTCCCATCGATTAGAAGAGTTCCAAAAAGCATAAGTTACACGTATAATCGTAAGGTTTCAAAGGTCTCGAAAAAACTTAGACATTTACAAATATATGTTTCTCCCATGTGGGTACTGTCAGAAACATGAAAACCAACTTATTTGTTTTCGAGGCAAAACGACGGAAACACAAAGGAGTCATGGTTCCTTCGTTACTTCAAAAATAATTTACCGAATCGATGTCTCATTAACACCTCTAGAGACGTCGAAGTACTGGTAATTCGTCTTATTCAAATGGATTTCGGAGAATTTGACTTGGTACTTTCAAGGTTTGTGGAAAATAAAAGTTCATCAGGGGAACTAAGAGGACACTAATTGTCCTGTAAATCAGAAAAGATTTTAAGACGAAAACTAGGTTCATAGGAGGGAAGAGGTTCGTCTGTGAAGAATGAAGACATTACTGAAATATTCGAAATTGTCATCCACCACGATACTTACGTACTTTTATTTAATCATATCTGGTGTTGTCTTGGTAGTGTCCAAATAAAGCACTGAATATTGTTGTATCTTTATATGGAAAAAATTATGAAAGATATTTCAATAACTGTTATGTTTTAAAAAAAAGAAAAAAAAGAAAATTACTTTTACTAAATTGAATCTTTAGATAACACTTTGGAAACAGATCAAAACGTCAAGAGTCTATAAGGTCACGTTTTTATCTAGGGTAATGTCTGTCGTATTTCACGAACCTTACTTCCCAGTTACTATTTCTTTTTCGTGTTTTTGTACCAAATTAGGATCCCATATTCTTCCCTCTTGTCTTAAGAATTTTGAATATCTTCATATTTGTAAGATATTTTTCCCTACGTTGTTAAGACTTCTCTTAATCTTGTTATAAAGATATTATGATATAATGATCATTTACCATTGTTCTCATCTTTAATTATAGAGTTACAGTTTCACCAAGTCATATTATATTGTGTACCGAGAAACCTTTTTTTTAACATGGACTATATATGTTGGTGTTCTTCTTTTGTCTGTTTAGGGAAATCAGTTACTAATGATATGTCACTTACGATACGTTGTAAATTATCAGTGTTACGTATCCGGAAGTCATGTCTATAACTTTATGTCATCAAACTCCAAACCAATAACCAAAAAATTGTTACTGGATAAGACCCATAGACATATATCTCCCGAAACAATAACACAAGAAAACATAAAAAAGTATAAGTGTCAATTATTCCGAAGTCCACAGGTTTACTTCGTTTTCGTCTTTAGAGACTTGTGAATTTTTTTAAAAAAACAACAATTTGAGTGTACCAATGTAAAGGTGTCCCTACTATATCTTTAAAATGAACTGACTCGTCTCTCATCATCTCGTTTAGAGATGATATTAACCCGAATGGGTCTTTTTAAAATTTCTGACGTTAAACTTATAGATTATTGTCATGATTACTTCATCTACTCATCGACATCTAACAAAGATCGAATTCTATCGGAAATTTAGATATAGCTTTACAACGTAAAAAGTTTCATCAAGTGTCATAGAAAACTAAAAAAATTTTATACCGGAACTTCATCTTATTAGGTTTTTTCCCTCGACGAGTACCAAAATTATGTTATGTCTAAATCCTGTACTAAGACGACTTTACCCCTTAGATCGTCTTCGAACTAAAACCTTTTATGATTTGTTCCTCTTTGTTTGTAAGATACTTAAAATATAGTAATTTCTGTCGTATTTTATACTCAATAATGAACAAATAGTAAAATCTTTTATAACCGTTATGAGAGATTTCCAGTAAAAGAAAGAGGTTCGTTGTTCAACGTATTGTACGTTAGTTAAAATTTTCTTTTTTACATATAAACCTTATCTAGACTTTAGAACATGAAAATCTTAATTATAGAGTAAAAAATTTTCCTTTTCTGTAATCATTACTATAATTTTCTAGTGAAATTGAAGTTTGTCATAAAGAGAGTATTAAAACAACAGAGTTCTGTCTATTGTAATAAAAATTGTTCACAAATGACTGATTTTTGTTAATTTGACGGAACCTTTTCAGACTTTATTAAAAGTATACCCCCGTAAACGACGAAAAAAGGGTACTATGACTGACTTCTCTATTTTTTAAACTCTAACAGTCTTACCCCATAGACTCTAAAAGTTTCGGTTATAAGTTTCCATGATTTACGGTATTCGTTTTCAAAATACAAAAAGTTGTTCAAAACTTCGATTAGACACTGGGATACTGTATTTGAAAGAACGGAAAACGTAACAACGACAAAAGTTTTTCACCCGACGGGTTATAAGAAAGTCACGCAAGGGTGTTGGTGTTGTTTTGGACATAAACATTTGCTCAATAGACTACTTGTACCGTGTCCTTTAGATGACTTTGAATTAAAGAGGGGTGCGGTAGGTAGGTATGAGTGAGTCAATATTGTATGTGAGTTTCTTATGAACTGATTACGCGACTATGATTTTCAAACGAATTGCTAGAATTTCTATGAATTTATATTACAACAATACTCTAGAACCGGTAGTATGACAAAAGTTCAGTGATCCGTAATCAGTCTATTAGGTAAACGTTTGTATGCACTTTTTAATTTCGATCACTCCTCCGTCACACCGGTATGAGGAGACACGGTGTCCCAAGATGTTTCTTCGGTGAGATTCAAAATTCTTCAGTGATTATCTTGAATGTTAAGGTTTATTGCAATTTTCATGTTTCTAACAAGAGTCTTCTGTTGAGGCAGAAAAGTATAAGATCTAATTAAGTTTTTCGGTCTTTATTATGATACGAACACAGTTTGCTGTTCTAGAACTCTACGTGACATGGCACAATCATCTGTTCGTCCTGTTTACCTGTGTCTGAAGGGAACTAAGGTTTATGTAGTAGAGAAAGTAGTGTACGGTACCGGAGGGGTCGAACGTCGGGGTTGTTACACCAACGACTAAGAAACGAAGAATGGACCTAGATTCATATGAATCTCAGGGTCTTTCTATTAGAACCTCTGAGTACCAAGGTTCGTTTCCTGTTGTTACTTTGGTTCAAAACGAAAACGTACAGTGGTACGGTAAACGTACAGTGGTACGTCAAAGGTACAGTGGTAGTGGTCTCGTCGAGTTTCTCCCTTAGTTTCGTCCTGAAAGGGGTGTGTACCGCGGTAAAGTAGTGGACCATAAACTACTACAGTTGTCTGACTCATCGCGTCGAAAGTGTTTTCACACGTTCCGTATGGTACCACGAAGTCCGAAAGACTCTTTGAACCGTGATCATTAAGACCGTGTGAGTAACGGTCGTCACCGATACAGTGGTCCTTCGGTCAGAGAACCGTACCGTGCCGCATTATTTACTTGCACACGTACGGAAAACTAAAACTTTTTATTAGTGACCGGTACTGAACTACTTAATAACAACGTTGGGGTCATTCTTATGTTTCCTTGTTTTTTTCATACAGTTTGAGTATACAGGTGACCCAAGGTATGATCTCAAAGTGTACTCATATTCCATTATTTGATTTAAGTTCAGAAAAAGTGAGCTCTCGGTATACTCTGTATCCGATGTTTCCGTGACGGGAACATTACCTTAAAACAAAAGTAACGTAACTTAACGTAACGTAACTTTATCATAGTCATGTCATAGGTCAAATGAAGAAGGGTGTTTTAGAAGATCGAGAAAGGAGACCTTGTGAAGTGCACCATGTTTCCTTCCAGATCAAGGAGGAAAGAAGGTCGGTGGGATATACCTGTTCTAAGAAGTATGTATTGAAAGAAAGTGAAAGAGTAGGACGTCCTTTCTACACTCCTGACGTTGTAGGTGATGACAGACCAAAAACACATTACTGTCCAGGAAATTCACCAGTAGTAGTGAAACCAGGAACCGTTTCAAATGTTTATGGACAGTTTTATTTCTGTCTGGTAATATTTGTGGAGATTGAACGAGAGAGAAATAAGTTGAACGTGAAAAGGGGTACACCTTTAATCCAGTATATCTTCTTAGACTCTAACTTATTTATCTAATTGATCTTTTGAAACACATCTTCCCTCTTTCCTTACTAACTTTTTCGTAATTAGTAATTTTTTTCATTTTTTTGACGGGAATATATAACGGGGAGGTTTAGTTGGTTGGCGAGTTAGTACATAAATGAAACTAAGTTTGTCTGAACTAATTTCCCTTCCCCCTACTTTTGATTGTAAACGACTTATAGATGATTCCCGGTCCTAGAGAAAACATGGACTACAGTAAATTAAATTTACCCTATGACATGAACCGGATTATGGACGGGTACCGTCTATGAGTTATTTAACGTCAAAAATACTAATCATACTGTTAAATAAGAGTATTATTGGGATACTTTAGTCATCGTAGTAGAGGGAAAAGTCTAAGTCCCTCCAATCCATTTTTCGTATTGTCGTCTGTTAGTCCTCCAGTACGAGTCTATTAGATATGACAAAATCCCGGGTATTACTTCCTCCTTCTCAGGAGTGGGACTTCTCGTTTAGATGAAAACTGTGAGTTGCGAATGAACCAGTTCACAACAGACTCTCTGTCTCATCAGAAGATACACCTCAGCGAAAAACGAGACCCTTTCCTACGACTTTTAGGACCGGTCCCTTCTGTCACTTCTGCCTTCGACCATGACTTCGTACAAGGCCACGAAGAGGAAGTCCTGCGAAGGACCTTTCCGCTCAAGTTTCTTGAGGACATGTCCGAAGTCCAGTCCCAAGCTGGGACGATAAGCATGTTGATAACATATTGGTAGAGGTTTGGACTTTCGTCCTTTTTCTTTTAGTTTAACTTCTGAGACCCCTTTCAAGAGTTTTCTTATGAATTGAGAACCCAGGACTTTCTCTTTTATCAGGGACAGTCTGGGTCTTTAGTCAAAGTCTCTTTTCCTTGGCCAACAGTATATGACTTATGGATAAGATAAACTCGACGGAACGGTTCACGAATCTGTACTGAAGTAAATTAGGTGTGAACCTGGACACTCTACAATGTCTCTTTGACTTTGGATCTCTCAACCAGTGAACGAGTACTATGTTTTGAGTCTTCACCATCCCGACCCCACACCTGGGTTGTGGTCAGTTTGGTTGACCACACAAACTGAGGTTTCAGATACGAGGTTGGAATGACCGTGCACATTTAGGAGGGTAATGTAGAGATATTGTTTTGGTCTTTCATCGATAAGGGTCTTATGACTGAGAGTCTCTCCAATTTATTGAACGGGTTCACGTATGTTGGTGATTTTCCATTTCTCTCTTAAACGTGCGGCAAGACAACCTGAAGTTTCAGGAGTGAGAAACGTGACATGGTAAAACAAGTCAAATAAAGGGAAACAAAATCTTGGTGGTACATGTGTAAGTGTTTTCTTATTTATGTGTTAAAGAGTAATGTACCCTAGGGTTTCTTTAACAGAAACAATGGATAAAAAGTCTACAACTTGTGACGGTTCTGTGGACTTGGCGGGTAACTGGTATTAACGGTAGGACCACGTTTCTCGAAGTGTAAGAAGGTATGACACCCCTGTTTCTTACTCCATATCAGACTCTTTCTACGAGGACATTGGTAGTCTTGTAGTGGTACTGTAGACCTCAAAGTTTCTTTGTCTAAGAATCGAAGGATCTCATATTGACGTAGGACGATCTTTAAAGTACTTCTACATCCCTTTTATTACGAGTGACGGCACAGTAAATGTTAACACTTTTTCGACTCTTACTAGGTTCACAGATATGTTTTCTCCTTGCCAATTCATTTAATCCCATATACGATTACCTTATGATAAGTGATTATCGATATTCTTTACTACTGTGTAGAGTTAATTTGTCTGAACCTTATGACAAGAGTTATAACAATTCACTTTTTCTTGAACCATATATACTGTTTCGAACGTAAAAATAAACATTTTTTGTATATGTGACACATATCTAAACGTCTCCTTTTGAGACGTTTCTATATAACGGGTCACTATTATTATCAACAGAGGACCACTATGTAGTCCACTGGTATTAAAAAAAAAGAAACGGAAAGACACAAAAGACAAAAATGTGTCACTGGTATATATGATGAACCTTTTGGATTTTTAATATGTTGTTGTTTCAGTTCGGTTGAGAAGTGATGTCTGGACACTCTCCATTCGTGATGACTAGAGGGAAGGAACTACTATGAATCCCGTGTTAAGGTGTCCTTCGCGGCCCGAAATCCCAGGTACGGACACCAACCAAGTAGGACATTTGTCTTATCTTATTCAGAATAATACACAACCTTTTTTTAGTTTCGATCCAAACCAGAATTTACGTCTTCGTAAAATCTTTATCGGATTCCAAATTGAATGGTAAGATAAATAAAGGACTACCTAGTTTTTTTGTCTGGAATGTATTTTCTTATAAAGTATAAACAAATATTGGTCAAGTGAAAATATTGACAGTGACTCATCTTTTGAGTTTAAATTAAAAACACTTCAATTTAAAGAGGTTTATTTGTCTTTCCTTTTCCCTTTTCAGTAAATCAAAGTTAGTAGAAAAGTACTGACTGTTCGTATATGATTTTTAATAAAAACAGACTTTACGTTGACTTCAGTCAAGTTTTTAACTTATTTAAAGAAAAAAAAATTAAGATCAAGTGAGACCGAATCGGACAATATGGGATGAACGACCAGAGGTCAAGGCAAGTCAAGTTAGTGATCAACACAGACTGAGAAACGCTGGGGTATCTGACGTCGTACGGTCCGAAGGGACAGGTAGTGGTTACGGGCCTCGAACGAGTTTGAGTACGGGCAACCGCTACGGTAGGTTTCTAGAATAGGAGACAGTAGGAGAAGAGGAGGACAGAAGTTAGAAAGGGTCGTAGTCCCATAAAAGATCTCAGTGAAGAAGTGTAGTCCACCGGTTTCATAACCTCAAAGTCGAAGTCGTAGTCCGGAAGGTTACTTATAAGTCTTTACTAAAGGAAATGTTAACTGACCAAACTAGAGGAACGTCAGGTTCCCTCAGAGTTCTCTGAAGAGGTTGTGGTGTCAAGTTTTCGTAGTTAAGAAACCGTGAGTCAAAACAAATATCAGGTTGAGAGTATAAGTATGTACTGATGACCTTTTTGGTATCGAAACTGATCTACCTGGAAACAGTCGTTCCATTACAGAGACGAAAAATTATACGACAGATCTAATCAGTATCTAAAAGAAGGTTCTTCGTTTTTAGAAAATTAAAGTACCGACGTCAGTGGTAGACGTCACTAAAACCTCGGGGGGGATTTTTTTCAGACAGTCACAAAGGTAACAAAGGGGTAGATAAACGGTACTTCACTACCCTAGCCTACGGTACTAGAATCTGAACAACGAAAATCTCTTTGTTTAAGATTTAGATTTGTGAGACCTATTGAAATTTCGGAGTCAGGTTCCGAAGAAGGACATTATTGGAGTCACGGGAAGAGGAGATGTCTTCTTTTTGCAGTTTCCGGTGACAACCAGACTAGAAGACAAAAGGTAAATAGGTATACACTCCTTGATACTGGGTTTCCACGATGAATCCTTGGGACTTCGACATTGTTGTAAGAGATAGAGGTCTCCTACTTGTGTATCTACCGTATGTCTTACCAGGTTTCTTTCAATTTAGGATGTGGGTCGGAGTCATTGTGAACAACCCTAAGAGGTACGGTCTCTTTGTTCCAGGGACCTCATAGAGGGAGAGACATTGTAGGCTCCCGTTCCGTCTATGTGGGGTACACATAATGCTTCTCCCTACCCCTCGAAGGGAGACCAAGGAGTAGCCCGATAAGGAGTAGCCCACTCCACCCCGAACGGTAACGGTTCGGTCAGTACGTGTAGGACCTGTAGGTCCTGAAATCTTATCTCTACGAAAGGTAAGTCCGGTCTTGTCCCAAAAGGTAAGTCAGTGTGAGTGGTCTTTGTGGTGACCTCCGGGCGGTTAGTTTCGGTACCGACAACTCTCGAACGCGAATAACGGAGGTGACATCAAGGGTCGTATAAAAAGAGGTATGAAGTGTTCAGGGTCAAAGGCTTAGCGGGTGAGCGGTTGGATTCTCACTATTTTCTCGTGGAACTGGAAACGACCCAAACCATTAAAATAGTACGAAAGAATGTGAATGCACACTCTTAAGAAAGTGACTCATCCGGGTCTAAGATATGCTAGTATTGGACCTGTCACGGGCGTCGTGTCCTTCGTCGTGAGGGAGAGACGGGAGGTCTCACTCGGACTAGAGGGTGGGGATGGGGTGGCGGCGTTGGAGGGGGAAACTTTCATCGACGTTTCTCGTCCGTGAAGGACAGCGACGTGGGTATTCCTTCTTGTCGGACTTCGGCTACCGGTACACGCTTCCAGTGTCGGGATTCCGCCCGACAGTCCTACGGTTTCCTCCGTCCGACCGAAAGGTCGCGGGTGTCATGGAACGGATGAAGAAAGAGGCCCTGAGGAGAGTTTTCCCGTTTCTTGAGGTGCACAAGAGAAGGTCAGTCGTCGAGACACTACCGTAGTTTGACTCCCGTTATCGGGTACAAGACTACCTGAAGCACCTACAGACTATTCTATGACGTTTCTTTTCTTTTTGACCAGTCCAAAAATTCGTAAGACCACGGGACCAGTCTGGTAGAACGGATTGTAAGATATGTGACGCGAACACGTACCGTTTGTCTGGTCACTCGTGTGAACGAATATCGAAGTTCCTTGTCGGAAAGACGGGAGTCCTATAGTTGTTAGAATCAGTGCGAGAGGTCCCCGAAATTGTACTTCACAGGTAAGGACTGAACTAAGACACCGGGTCAGTATACGTGGTACACGAGATAACGAAGTAAATTCGGTCTCCTCCGGGTCGTTAAACCCACTGAAGGGAGACGAAAAACAACGGATATGTGACTGAACCGGTGTCGTACTAGGTTTGGGATATCAGGACGATTTATGAGTTGCGTGTTTGACGGGACCAAAACTTCCAAAAGTACTACTCTTGGACTACTGTTGTTTTTTACATTGATGTCTGTGTTAAAATGTATATGACCACCCCCGCCGAAAATCCGGGGTACTTCGGTTAGATCCCAATTCCTAGGGACTACATCCTCCTTCGAGTCACAGTGTAGGTCAGACCGCCGACGTGAAGTCAGTGGAGACCTCTCGGTACCCAAGTCGGACAGTCGTCACAAGTAAGGAGAGACGGGTAGTTAATCATCCGGGTCCAGTTCACAAAAGGTTTCGACTTCAACCTGGGAGTGTCTGGGAAGCGGATCTGGAGTGTTGATGCGACGAGTATGGTCATAAGTCTTAGTCCGTTACACTACTTGTAATCAGACCTGGTCAATAACGATGATGACGATATATGGGGTCCTCGGACCATGATCTTTGTTTGGACCCCTTTGGTACATACATCGGAGTCCGGACGATAAGATTTTTAAGGCAAGGGAATTTGGCGGAAATGTGACAATGATTTTGTTTACATTCTACGTCTCTTTTCAGTACTCATGTAATTCAAGGAACTACAAAAGTTAAAATAACCGATCATCGGGAAACAGGTTTAACACTCAGTAGGGGGTAAACATGTAATACTTTATTTAAATCATCCGGTGTTGATCATAATAATTTTACCGTACCGTCTCTCACCTCATTCTTTACAACTTACGTGATATTCGTCAATCTCATCCATCATAAAATGTTTTAATAAATTCGATATACGGACAAATGTACAAAAACACGTAATGAACTGACTCTCCATTCTACATAAACGATAATACCCTGTCCTCGTTTTTCAGACTTTCGGTAAACATGGTAAAGAGGTATATTTTTCGGGTCTCTTCAAGGTGTATAAATCTTACGAGTTCCCAAAGTGAAAGTTTCAACGGATCGTCCTGACATGACATCCGTATGACATGCGGAATTCTAGTCCGACGAGTCACTAGAGACGTAAAAGTTTATTATCGGGTCACCACTGTAGGTAACAACCGTATTGGAAATCTCCCGTTAAAGTGTCCATATATTGGAAAATAGAACTACTTTCTTAGTTTTACTTGTGTTCCTGCATAAATCACTTTTTGTCTTTGTTTATAGGTTGTTAATTTCTTGACCACTTTATTTACAGGTTGTTATTCCTTTATCACTTTATTTGATGTCCATGCACATGTATCTCCGTAAAATACGTCGTTACATTTTAAGATGTAGAATCTTATACGTTGGGTTCAGTAATCGTTGTTTTTTGATTAAATTTTTAGATCTAGATTATATTAGAGTCATATTAGATTATATTAGAGTATGTATTTATATTATATATATATATATATATTATCTCTAAACCCAACTACCCTTACAACATTTTAACATAACACTATTACCAACATGTTGAGACGTATAACGGATTTCCAGTGACTTAACATGAGAATTTTGTTCGTTTGATATTCCATGTATTGAATATGGACTTATTTAGACAATTTTTTTTTACTTCACTTTGATTTTCCATTACATTTATCAGTAATAGACATCCATGACCCTAATACCTAAAAATAAAAGAAGAAATGTCAAATGATATAAAGTTGTAAAAATCTTTGATATGTAACGACAATATAGTTGTTTTAGTGTTGTATAAGTAAATTTATTTAAAATTTTTTTCAGAAACACCGTTTTATGTCTGAACAAAAGAGTGGATAAAAACAATTCCTTTCGTAGAGGAGACCATTGTCACCATAGAGGACAATTGTAGAACTTTCAACTACTAAAGGGTCGAGGTAATTGTGGGTCTTCAGGTTTCGTGACTTTTACTAACCCTTTTACTAACCCAGTCATTATAATCGTTTGATAATTTTTAGACTTATATTTACTAAGTATTTATCAGTGGAGTCGAAGTAAAAATACATTGTACTAGGATTTTACAGTGAGAATTACTTCTCATCTTATAAATCCAAAAGTCTTCAGTATATCTACAAATTAGTATGTAAAATATTACCTTGGCAAAATTTGCACCTACATAAACATTTATAAGAAACTCAACAACCCAATTTCGGTTTCAATTACTCACTTTTTGTCACTATTTTCGGTTGTTCAGTTTAAAATGGTAGCTTAGATCGATTTCCCATATATTCTTATGCGTGTATTTATTTCTCTTTTAGAAAAATTTTTAGATAAACTTAAAGTAATAGTAGAACTTACCTAGTGTTTTAGTGAAAGATCTACTTGTATGAAAAGAATTTAACAGACTCTAATAGGTTTTAACAACTATGTGCCCCGGTGATCAAAACTATATACGTACGCACGAATCAGTAAAGTCAGCACAACCTGAGAGACTGTGGGGTGCCTGTACCGGGCGGTCCGAAGAGACAGGTACCCTAAGAGATCCGTTCTTAAGACCTCACCCAACAGTAAAGGAAGAGGTAAACTATATACCCCGGGAGTTTGAAAGTTACTGACTGACGATATGTATCTATATTTACCTCATCGGAAAAATTTAGTGAAAATTGAAGAATGTCTGTAACAACAAACTGACCTCATCTCTGTCAGACTTAATTATCCTCGTTTGTGTTATACCTATCTCGCGGAAATGGAGTGGTCCTCCTTACGGTTGCGTCTAGGACAGTTGTCGTCCAAAGGAGAAAGAAGACATATGGACTTTGGTCGTTTTACGTTTTTCAGTACTCGACGTCACTGAGTGCCGAGAGGGTCCGTTGACACCTTCTCCCTTAATACTGGATTTGTGTGGTGCTCTAAGCTGAGTAACTATTCTGATTCAGTCTAAGAATTACACGGTTTCGGAACCAGACAGAGACACCGTTGACCGAAAACTTACTGAGACTACGAGTTTTATATTTACTTAAAGAAACATAAAAAATTAGCTTATAGTCTGAAATTTTTTTATACAGTAATTGTAGATGTATTAAAAATAAATTATATTTCTGTAACGTCTATAAAATTTTTAATTTAAGATACCCTATTTTTAAACAATAGTTTTGTAAAGTTTATAACTTGTATAATGTTTTTTGACTTAATAACAACAAGACCGTGGATCTTCCCCGGTTTTATCTAGGAGGAGAATTAGTCACCCCTAAATAGTCGAAAAAACTTTAAGTTTTAGTTAGTAAATCAGAGGGTTGAAGTCGAAACTGAGTCATATGTTATAATCTACAAAATTATTGATTGTGCATTTATATTTGTACTTTTAGTTTGTATGAGTTCTTACTCTTAAGTGAAATGTTAATAAGAGCCATCCTAAAGAAATTAATCTCTTCAGAGGTACCACATAAAATTCATTTTAATTTAACTGTCTTTGAACCATATTTACGTGGAAAATCCTTCGTACGAGGAAAATAATTCACTCAGTCGTTTTACGATCAAAGATTGTATATTTCGACTTTTTTAACTTCCGTTCAACATCGGACAGAAGTGACAGAGTGGAATCAGTTGAGGAACTAAAGGTTCTACAGTAAGACAGGAGGTGGTAGTTCTTAAGAGACAGAAAGGGAGGAGTGTAGAAGTAGGAGTAGTAAGTCTCCTCCTTCGAAACGGAAATGTCCAGAATCCCCCTTCTTTTAATTCTTCTTCTTTTTTTTAGTTGGAAAGTTCAATAAAAGATTCTGGTTCTGGGTCAAAGATGTAGTCAGGATATTTTAGGTGTGAGGTCGTAACAGTCATGACAACCTGTCCCCTACGGGTGTAACCCTCTTAGTCAAACTAATAGGCGAAACGCAAGTTCAGTTGGGTTGGTGGTAACTCACAAAGGGACACGAGGTAGGCGACACTGGGAGTTGGTCCACGAGTCACTCAAGACGTTCTTTCGAGTGGACCCGGACTACTTCTTAGCCATGACCTAGTCGTGTCACTACTCCTTCTTGTGGTGAGGAAGGTGTCGGTACCGTTTCTCTAAAGCAGGGTGATTCAGGGTTCTGTCACCACTCTGTTTCGCCAAGAGGGGACCTGTGTCACGTCTCTAGGTTAGTCTTACCTCCGTGGTCTCTGGTTTCGGGAAGGAGTTTAAGTCCGAGTTTAAATGGATACAAAACTTGGGTCCAGAGGGCGCAACGTTCACCCAAGAAATGTTCGACTCGGTGTTCCCTACGGGTTCTTATGACCTCACCCATCGGATAGGGAAGAGGGCGCCGAGAAGGGTTGGGTCCTTAACTTGGTCCCAGAGGACATAACGTCTGTCCAAGAAATGGTTGACTCGAGGATCCCTTCGGGTAAAGATGTTTATGGTTACCAATAGTGGGTAAAATCCCTAGACCAGTACCGTGATCACCATCTCTTTGGCGGACGCTTTCGTCCTCTACATTCTCTGTGCCCAAGTTAGGGACCCAGTCCTTCTAGGGGACTTCTTCCCGTACCGTTGGTGAGGTCATAAGAATGGACCTCTTAGGGTACCTGTCTCCTCGGAACACCCGATATCAGGTATCCGCACGTTTCTTAACCTGTGTTGACTTCGGTGAACCATGTAGTGGGTACTATTCCTGCTTTTTTATTTCCTCAGTGGTCAAAGGTTCAGACTGAATTCCATTCCAAATCTCTTCGCATGACGTTACGTCATAGTTAGTCTTAAAGTCTCAGTTGTACATAATCTAGACATTGAAGTAGATTCTTTAGATTACGAAGGAAAACTTACTCTACACGGTTTTTAAGAAACACTTTTCCGTTCGTTAGGTCCCATTAAAAATCCCAGTCATAAAATTGTTTAATAATCGAAGTGATTCTTTCTAATCTTTCGTGTAATTTTCTACGAGGAAAATCATCGCATATTACATTAGATCCCTAAAGGGACCACCGAATCTGCCATTTCTTAGCAGACGTTACGTCTTCTGGACCTAAACGGAGACCCAACCCTTCTAGGGGACCTCCTCGTGTACCGTTGGATGAGGTCATAAGAACGGACCTCTTAGGGGTACCTGTCTCCTCGGACCACCCGATGACAGGTACCCCAGTGTTTCTCAGTCTGTCCTGACTCGTTGATTCGTGTCGTGTTACATTAGATCATTGAGTTAAGTGGAGCAAAATATATTTATAAGGAATTTAAGGAATATATAGAGGAAACATGGAGGTTCGAATTTTTTTATCAGGGAGAAGATACGGGTAATTTATTGTACCGGGTAGATTGATATACTCGTTCAGCTATTTCTTATCATTACACCCGTGTCCTCTCTAAAAAATTTCTGAGATTTCCGTCTTCCTCGACGTCATTTAATAGAAAAATATCTGACATATTTTCCACTGTATCCTGGGGTGGACGTCCAGGTACTAGAAGGATTATCTCGGTTTCAAACGTAGAAAGGAAAGCTAAGAGACCGGACATGGATTAAGAACCTCGACACTAAACTAAAAAGGTTACTGAAATTGTTTGCGGTGGTCACCATGGTCCGTGACCCAGGTTCGATTTTGGTCATAAAAAGGGATGGAGATTTTGGTACAAGAGTGGAAAGTCTGTTTACCGACACAGTCTGTTCTGGGTTCGGTGTCGGTTGACACGACTATACTCGGGATAGTCGCCTCCCTTCAGGATCCGGGTCAGTGGTCGGAAAAAGGTTTTATTTTCGGTTTCATAGTTCTGCGTATGTTTGAGGGTGGGGATAATTTTGTAGGACATCGGTGACGACAGTGAGTGGTTTGGAAAGGTTCCGTAGTCGGTAACGGACCAAAAAGTGGTACAGTTACTCGGGGGCAGGGTCCGTTTTTACACCCTTCTAGTTCTTGTGACTGAAGTCCTATAGTAACTACAATAAGTCGAAGATTTTTTTTATTCTTTGTCTGACATACAGAAAATACTGTGTCCGATTTTTGACTGGTTCCAGATTTTATACTCTCACTTCTTTTTCAAACTAAGGAACTCCAGTTTGACTTAGAAACTAAGTCTATGGTTATTTGTCGTCGTCGGTATCGATTACTATATATTACATCGTTTTCAAAACGAGAAATCTTTTAAATCTTATTACGATACTCATACCCTCCTTTTACTCGTTTCAAATCTTTATACTAACGTAAATTAGTTTTCGTTTAGGTTGTGTTTTGTAAACGAATCGTAAAATTTTCGTTTAACGAGTACAAACCCAGTTATATAAAGTCAAAGTCCTAAAACAACCTTAAATTTATTAAGAAGAGTTTATGTAGTTAGATCGTTACCGGTTTATGGATTGTTGATTCATTCGACGATTCACGACCTACGTGACCCGATCCCTTCTCCTCTCGATTTCTACTAATTCTTTGTCAGAGATGAGACTTCTTTTCTTTATACCTTTGTCCTTTAATGATGTATTAACCTACACAATAGGACCTCCGTACTTGACACACTCGAAACCTTCGTATCTCTTCTCTCTCATGGACGATATGCCGTCCATTCGTTTTGAAGTCCGACTTCGAATCAAAACTGTCTTAACCCACCATCGAGTGTAACGACCACTTCTCGAGGTTGTTGTCTCACCGGTGTGACGGTGACGGTGACTCCTTCTCCGAGTGTGACCACTCCTGGCACACCCGACCCGACCCCCAGGAGTTTGTCCGGACACCCGGACGCCTCCCAAATTCCTTGGGAAGTCGGCTTCGGATGGTACAACCCTTTCCCACACCACCCCTGACAGGTCCTTCCTAATATGTGGAGACTTTCCGGAACACCCAATTCAATTCCACAGACCTGTTTTCGTTACTGTTGTCCTTACCTGTCCTTTGGAACAAACTCTCTAGACATTAACTCCCTTGACCGTTCCAGTGGTTGACTTACACCCTCTTTATTCGTTTTCGTTTCGTCTATTTATCGGGATTATGACGGTCGACCCCACTGACCCCCCTAACATTACGGTAGGTCACACCCTCCTTACCGTTCTCTTTATGACCCAAGACTCCCCTTCTACTAACCCTGTACTGGTCAGATCCCATAGAAAGTCAATTAGATTTGCCTCGGTGGGTGACCCGTTCACTCTGACACCCCGTTCTCAAGTTACCTTCTCAGTCCCGAATTCCGTGTCTAGACTCTCTCTTGTTACACTCTGTGACTCTCCACCCCCATTTTCGAAGGTCTTACTTGTCGTAGTGGGTCTCTCTCAAGGATGTCACCTTTTGTTCTACCGTCTCCTGGCTTATGACCTCTTTCGTTGTGAACCTGTCTTTCCTCATATTTTCCTGACAGCTTTCTTTGTCTTTCTAAACTAGCCTCTGTGTATTCCTTTTCCTCTTCGTTCTCTACGATACGTTTGGGTCCTTTCTGTCTGACGTTTTCAAGTCTGACCAGGTACCCCAGTTGCGGTGTCCGTTCGTCTTATGTCAGTACTATTTGTGATAGGGGACCGAGGTTTATACCAGTAGGGTCGTAGAGAAAGGTGTCTTGAGTGTAACAACCACTTCTCGAGGTCGTGCTTGCACCGGTGTGACGGTAACTACGGCTACTTCTCCAAGTGCGACCACTCCTGGTGCATCCGACACGACCCCTAGAACTTGTGCTTCCTCCGACCCATGTACTCTCCACACTACCTGGTGGACCACTCCGTGTTTCTGTGTACAGGTGACCCACAGGAGGTGGAAGAGAGACTGTCACCTAAGGTAGACGGGGTAGGTCTCCACGGAATGGGTATGTCGTTGTCATCTTCTCGCTCGTGTCCGTCCAACCATCTCCTGTGCATCCTGAAGACGACCTTCGTCTACTTCTACTATTACTGGTCGCACCGTCCCTGGTGTATCAACGTGACTTTCACTTTGTTCCTTTGGTTCCAGTGGGGATTCAGTTTCTGTGTTGTGTGGAGTTCAGAAGTGGTAGTGACCTGTTCTTTCCCGTCTATTTGTATAACTTCTTATTGACACTTAATTACTTCGGTGTTTTTGATAATTAGTTTTATGACCTGTCGTGTAAAACTGTTCGGAAAATGGGGGCCGACTAAAATATTTGACGTACAGGAAAGACAGAAAGGTTGTCTATTCGGTTCCACAGTGCGAGTCATTTGAATGACTTCCTACCTAAGGGTCAGTCTCATTAAAGTTAAAGTGTCCGTCGTTCATTCGACGGTAATGAGAAGGGCTTCTACTGACACAGACAAAGTAGTAATTACGATATAATGTCAGACGGGTTCAAGTTCGAGAGAACATTAGATAAATACTCCATTCGTGAATATTGTAGTTACAGTCCTGTCAAAGTAGTGTGGTTCTGATTAAAATTTCAGACAGGACTGTCACAGAGTTCGTAATTTTACGTCTTTATTTCAGAACTGGTGATCTGTTAATGTCCTTAAGTGTCGACCGTCTCGTTTCGTGTCCGTCCCTCCATCGTCACCCGAACGGTCGACAATCTTCTTAAACATCGAGGTCTGACGTCCCGAGACACGGAGTCAGGGTAGGATGAGTTGACACAAAAGGTTGTTGAATCTACTTCTGTGCGAATGTCGTTTAAAGTCTCCAAGATGTCGTCCCTCTCCACCTATTATATGTCCTTCTATTATCACAAGGACTCAGTCCCTGAACTAGAAAGTAGAGACTTAGACACTACGGACCGTCTCAATCTATGTGTCACTCGTCAGTCATACATACACGAATGAGTTATTTCGTTAGTAACCTAATTCTGTTTTTTGTTTTGTTTACCTGTAGGGTATTTTAAGTCAAATTGTCCTTTTTCAAAATATACACGAAATTTTTCGGAAATACAAATATTTATTTCGATATATATTTCCAACTTTTCTCAGTTGACGTAATCATTTGTCACTTTTTCTGGGGTAAATTGTTATGGATACTTCGTCTCCAAAGTCAAGGGATGTTCAACGGTTATTCTGGTGTGATGAAGTTTTTACGTCATGGGAACCCGACTCCTTCTCCTCATACCCTATTTCTAGTTAACGGAGATCTGGGCATTGGTAAACCTACTGTCAGACTAATATTCCGATTAAGATCCGAAACAAGAAGTTTCTCGTGTAATTGTTATACCTCATACCCGGTGTCTCTCCGTTAGTCCAGTCTTGTCACGGTTCAGACTCTCCGAACGATATTGGTTGTGTCTATAGTAGTAGTGAGTGTGAAGATGTCCCGAAATCTCTAATGTTTCACACAAAAGTATCTAGTAGAATAGACCCCTTCTAAATCCTATTTACTATCCACAGAAGTTTATAAACTCCCATATAGGTTACCCTCTTCTTAATTTAAAAGACACACCGGATGTTAATTACCTTGAGTATCCCTCTATCTAAAGTTGAGACGAAATATTTTTATTAAACTTGAAGTCTTAAGAAACTGTGGGAGGTATAACCGAGTTTGTCTTCGTAATATAATGTCGACTGTACTTTTGTCTAAACGTTCCCTGCCTATTCGAAGGTCATTTTGTCTTCTACAAAAGTTTACCGTCCAACTCGAGGACCATTCTGTTTCTTATAGGACTGAGACCTCCAATTTTTAGATAGTCTGTTCAATCTCCGTGACTGAAATCTCCGTGACTGAATCTCAAGGCTGACTCACAAGGTGGACAGTGAATCCGTTACTCCACCACCACCATAGTCGACGTCAGGGAAACTTGACTAAAAGAGACCACATTCTAGTCAACACACGACTTCCAGCACAAACCACTGTACTTGCACATGTTGACACGGACGGAATAGGAGAAAGTAAGTAGAAACTAATCGATCTTGTAAAGGACCACTTCCGGTCTTCGGGAAGGTAGGAAGGTCAGATCTCGGGACTACCTCCAAATACCTCGTCGTCGTCCGCCCACCAGAATGGTACAGGGTCTGTTTTAACCTCTCGGTCATATACTGTCCGAAGTGAGGCGACTACTTGACGTCCACGAAGCGAAACGACTGCGCGAGGACCTAGTCCTTGTGCTGTTTCGACCGGCCCTGCTTCCTGTAGCGCTTCTACTGTGTCTACCTGTGTTCCTGCAGGTGCCTACACCAGTAGGACTTTTTCTGTCACATCGACTCCCGTGTTAGTCTCGTACGTCTGTGTGTGCGCACACGTGTGTACGTGTACGTGTGTGTGTACGTGTGTGCTTACAGACTTCGTATGTGTGTGTGTGTACGTGTGTGTGCGTGTGTGTGTGTACTTACAGACTTCGTATGTGTGTGTGTACGTGTGTGCTTGTGTGTGTGTGTACTTACAGACTTCATATGTGTGTGTGTGTACGTGTGTGTGCGTGTGTGTGTGCGTGTGTGTGTGTACTTACAGACTTCGTATGTGTGTGTGTACGTGTGTGTGTGTGTGTGTGTACTTACAGACTTCATATGTGTGTGTGTGTACGTGTGTGCTTGTGTGTGTGTGTACTTACAGACTTCATATGTGTCTATGTGTGTGTGTGCGTGTGTGTGTGTGTACTTACAGACTTCATATGTGTCTATGTGTGTGTGTGCTTACAGACTTCGTATGTGTGTGTGTGTGTGTGTACTTACAGACTTCGTATGGGGTCCCTTTTTCTAGACAAGTGGTGTATATAAAGTAAGTCCCAATTTCTACTAATAAAAGTTCGTTTTTTTTTTAGAACTATTAAGTTTACGTTTTGACGAAGATGACTCCAGTTTCTCTCAGGTGTCGGTTTTGCTTTGATAATTTCCTTCAGATTCTCACCGGATTATCGTAAGTGAAACAAGATGATCAGAACTAGAAAATACTCGTTGTTCGACATTTAAAAATGTGTATTCCCTCATCATATCGAACTTTTGATTTATTTCGTCTTTATAATCACACTTTGATAAGTTTGTTGTTAAAGACCGACATTTACTTAAACTGCTGTTTTCTCGTACCGTATAGTTAGATTGTGTTTTTAAGGTAGTCTAGGAATAATATTCTTTTTATCGGAATATTCGGGTAATTTACCCTATATTATATATAATAAAGAAATATATTTAAAGTATATTCGAACCATATTTCTAGGATCACTGTATGTAACTATAAGGTATGTTCACTTCGTCTTTGATATTGACACGGTATGAGGTATTTGTTCTTTCCTTGGATTGTACATAACTTATAGTTGGAACACGACTTCCGGTCTGAACAGGTAAATGTACTTTACGGAGTGAATTATGGTACATAGATCTTTCAAATTTTTTGGTCTAAATTTGGGTCTAGAGATACTAAAGTTTCCGATATGTGAGACTTGATCTAGTATGACCGAAATTGTGGTATGTGTGTATGTGTGTGTGTGTACGACAGAGAGAGAGGGAGAGGTCCTTAATTATTTGTGTGTTCGACTATTTTCACACAAAGTGATTCAAATTTTTATCAACAAAGCTTTGTTTACTTTAACTATAAAATTAATTTGTAACACAATTCTCAATTTTATAAAATCTTAGTATAATTGTTAAATTGAATGAAATTTACTTAAGTAATTTACATTATTACCGAAATTAATAATGTCTCCGTAGATAGAACACATCAAATTAGAGACGGGTCGGTTAAGTGTTTGACTAGTAAAAAACAGGTCTCGGACCTGGTTGGGTCTGTATGTATTGTATGGAGGCAGGGGTCGACAAGAAGATGTTGGTCGAAGTATGAAGAAAGGGGACGTGGTGTTAAGGGGGTTGTGGGAGGGGAGAGGGTTTAGTCTGTGTCACTGTGAATGTCTCGGTGAAGACTCTCGACGACGAACCACTCCAAGTCGCCCACTAACTTTCGTCATTAGGGTATGACCGACCCCAAGCGAGGGAAGACGTCTAACCGGGCCTCTTACCGTAACAACTACTGCAAGTTCTTTCTCGACTACCGCACGGTCGGGAACAACAATTTGGTGTGGACTTTATTTTGTACGGTCCACGTTTCATGACGAGGATTGGGGACAAGGGTTTCAAACCACGTGTGTGTGTTTTGTACGTGTACTTGAGGTCTTTAAAGTCAGTGTGGATTTCTATTTTGTACTAGTCTCTTGTACCATTTCTCCATTGTTCCCGGTCCCACACGGGTCGTGACTGACACTCCAGTTCGTTATACGACTGAAAGAAATTACATAAATTAGAAGTGGTTTCGAAACTCCATCTGTACCAATAACGGAGGTAAAACGTCTAATCCTTTGACTCCGAATTTGTCCAATTCATAGAGTCAGTACAAGTATTACCAAGGAGACCACACTGATCGTCTTTTCGTTCAAGAAAAATATCGGAGTGGTTATTTCAATGATCTGAAAAGACAGCACTTAGTTGTAATAGTACTCGACTGTGAAGCCCCGTTATGTCCTTAATAACAAGTAGTTCGGTGACCTTGTTTCCCGAAATGGAACTGCAATAAAAAGCACAGGTCAGGACAGTACTTGGAAGGGTTCGACGACTCTTTAGCCAGACGTCTTGACAGGACACTTGTTGTTTTTCGACGGAGTCGACCCTACCAAGTGTCCCCTCCTCGTTGTCCTCAGACCTCAGACACCTGTTACCGTGTTGGAACACTTCCCTTTGTGTCGATGACGGAGTAAGTGACTTTACGTTGAACTTGGGAGATTTATTATTTACCGAGGACTTTTTATTCACTGACCTTTAGATTTCGGGACTACAACGGTGCTCAGTATCCAGAATTTCCTTGGTCTCCCTTTGGGACAGTCAGACATAGACCACCATTCCCGAGAAGTGGTGCAAGGGAACTGTAGCGAGCGTCGATGTTAATTGTACATCTACGTAGTCTATACCCCAGACCCGGAGTTCCCTCTCTAAGATCCTGTTAGGGACGGCAGACACTGGGACCTTAAGTATAGTAGACTGGGGGTTAAGGTTGAATCTTTACCCTTTGGACCCTATGTCTATTTCTTTCACTTACAAATAGTCCAGGATTTTGATCGACGGCCAAATTTCTTTCACTAAGTAAAGGACAAATTGGTTACTAACAAAATCTTTTCATACAAACTACGGGTCAAGTGACCGATATGAATTCAATAAAACTCTCTAGATTTTAGAAACTTGAACGAAAAAAAAGAGTTCGTAGAAACAAACAAAACCGACGTGACCCAGAATGAAGGGACTAGTCCCTAACTTGGGTCCGTGGGACGTGACCTTCACGTCTCAGAATTGGTGACCTGGTAGTCCCTTCAGGGACTTGAACAAAGACTGGACATGAAAGTTTATCATTCATGTGTGACTCACTGAGTCAGAACCGACTGGGTACTAGAGATTCACGAGTCACTACCGAAACATGAACTTTTAGAATTTGTCATTCGATGGTCCATTAGTCTAGATGGACGGTTGATGCGGGTACATGGTCGTTGAGTAAAAGACAGGCTGCACAGAATCCTACCCATGACATGGAACTGGTGGAAGTTCACAAAGAAGTAAACGACCTACCGTAGTAATTGAAGAAGTGAGCCTCCTTCACTGACTCTTAATGACCGCGGGTCCCTTTTAGGTGGCATGGATTTTCTTATCGGACTGTAATGCTGTGTCCGTCGCACCCCGGGTGACAGTGAGTCGTCGTCTGTGACGGATTCCTACCTTACAAGTTAATCTCCTTGACATACAAGTTTCATCCTGGTTTTATCCTGAGTCTCTTTCAAAGTGGAACCAGAGGAGATTACCTAGGACCGTTAGAGAATTGAGAATTTCGAAGACGGGTTCACTCTCCCTGGACCCAGACTAATATGTGTCTTACTCTGTAGACTCTACAACTCCTTTCTTACGCGTAAGTAGAGTGTCTACGAGGAGGGTGGGGACCATCGAGTCCGGACTTGTTCCCAGAGTTCCGTTCGTCTACCCCTCAGTCCTACTCGTCCCTTCTGTAACCGGTCTCTCCGGTCCCTCCCAAATATCTACCCGACACCGGGAAAGTATCGTCCTCTTGGTGTCTTCCAAGACGTAGGTGAGATGAGTCAATAAGTCATCCAGGACCGAGAACCCCTTTTTTCGTTTCTTCTTTCCACCCTCTATCCCAGTTTTTTGTTTCAAGACTCCGTCGGTACATTCCGTAGAGTAAAGAGTACTCATTATTATTCGAAGTTCCTACAAAGGAAGCAAAAAAGGGGGTCAGAGTAGACGAAGAAGTTTTGAGTCTCCCTATGCCCGTCCCCACCACCACCTCCCACCTCTCCTCTCTCGGACTGACGTCGTCTCCTCTTTTACTAAGAATGGGAGGACTACCTTAAGACCAGAATAAAGGATTGTCTTTGTAACAATAAAAATTTTTGAGTCTTCCTATTTACTCAACTTTACGTTACTTGTATCTACCAAAACTTCGGAGGATAAAGTAGATTCTGGAAGAACCAATAATGTTTCTGGACTTTTTAACAAGAACCCGGGGATCCAGAGGATCCTTAGACTACTATTAAAATTAATCGTATCCAAAAAGGGAGTGTAGTACGAAGGACAGTTTAGGGATCTCTGGGTGTTCCTCTAGTTATACGCTTTTAAGGTTTCCGGAGACTTCACCGTCGACCCGTGACTCGGTTCCCGTTTTGGTAGGGATTTGGTTGTCGAAGGGTCCCAGGTTTTTTGACGTAGTTTTAGTAGGAGTACTCGAAATCCTCAGTTCCTTTTGTTTTTCTTTTTCTGTCTCCTCAGTTGAATGGATTTGAGTAACTGGGTCTAGAACAAGAAATTCGACATCACTCCCGGTTTCTGTTTCTTTGGTCTTTAGTCAGGTTTCTTTGTAACTAGGAAAAGGACTAGTATGTTTTCAATCTTTATAGATGGACCCCTATGTTGTTCCCCTGTCTTTATTGAGATGTTAGTCCGACCACAACATCCCAAAACGGTTACTTTTCTTCGGGATTAGTCGTACAGAAAAGAAGAGGAGTATAATTTTGTAATAATAAAATACTTCCAGTACGGAACATAATTTTGTTAAATTTTTGGTTGTTTCTACACTAGTTTGATGTTTGAAAAATTTAAGTTTTTATTATCAAGTTAATACCGATTGTATACGTCTCCTAAACGAAGAAAGAACCTTTGATTGTCATTGACGGTAAGTTCGTATGGGAACAGTAATTTTCAGTGATTTTGAGGGTTGAATCCCCTGGTTTATATTGTTTCGACTACCCTTCCTTCGATCTTGTTTGTAAAAGACCCGTAGTCGATTCATGTCGTCAGGGGAGGAATCCTCCCCTGAGTGAGGTTGTGGGGGGTTGACCTACGGATTTTGAGGTCTATTATGGTTGGGGATGCATATGATAAAAAAGGATAGTGGACAGTAAAAGAAACTTCCAGTGATAGTGCATTTTATTTTCAATGAACCCTTATTCAAGACATTATGACACCATCAGGTAGACTAGTGGTTTTCCCGGTCCCGTACCTCGTAAATACCACACACCTATACGACCTGTCACCCTACTAAGGGTAGGGTCTTCCCTGTGTCACCCTACTAAGGGTAGTGTGGTGAGTCTCTTCGTACGGTAAATTTTGAATACTTAACAAACAATGACCTTAAAAGGTAAATCATAAAAGACTGGTGTCGACTACTACCCATTGACTTTGACTCCTTTCGTTTTAACGTTTATGACCCCCCCGATTACGTAAGTCCTGATACGTCACTACGGGGTCCTTCGATGTACCGAGAAGATTCGGAGGTGTCTCTTCAGGACTCTTGAGTCGCGAGAGACCTATTACGGTGCATAAATAGTGAGTAAGGTAGGTACTCTCCATGAAATGCACATAGTAAAGTAAATTAGGAATGTTGTTTGATGACTCTCGTTGTAATAATAGTGTAATATATGTCGGATTTCGAAATCTTCCTATTGACCAACGGTACCAGTTTGTCGATTATTCACCGTCTTAATCTTAAATTTAGGTCGAAATAGAAGTAAGACCTCGGTCCGTTGGAGTCAGAAGTTGGACTTACAAGTATTATGAAGGGTAATGGAAAAGATTAGACTTTCTTATAGGATTTGAAGTTTTCCTGTTATAGTTCGGTTTGACACTACAAAGGGTGGTGATAAGTTAGAGGATAAAAAATCCTGAAATCAGGGAGATTAGTCATCGTCGATTCGTCCCCGGGTCCTAACATTTACTACTGGAAAACCGATACTAGACGTGCATACAGAAGTGGTCTATTAGGCTTTACAAAGAAGGGCACTCCAAGACTTCCTACAGCCGTCATAAGACAAAAAAGACAGTAGTCTTTTTGGTTCGTGTTCACAGAAATACCCGGTATTAACCTTGTCTTTTGTTTAGTTCTTGTTTTTACTGTGTACAAGGAGTTTGTGCATGGTACCACACTCGTCTGGGTACTGGTGTCCCGGACCTGTGACAGTAGTCGGTTAGTGGTTCCGGACCAGATAAGACGGGAAATACGGTTCAGTTCCACTAAGGGTCGTTTAATGAGACTTGTCGATTCGTTATCTGGTACTTCATAGTAAGAAGTGCCAATGTTTTCTAAAGATCCCTCGTCGTGGTGACTGATACGGATCACTTAAAAGAAGTAACCTCAATGTGACTACTTCTCTACTTCACGATAAAATTCTTCGTTTGGTGATTCCTGATGAAAAAGTTGTGATAAATTTTAAGGAACAGGAGTAGGATGTTGGACCTACGACTATTCCGTCGTCTCTCCGTAGTGTTCGTTCGGAGAAGGACTTTAAGAGTCTTTTTTTACTAAGTCTTAACGAAGAGAGTGAGTATCAGAGTCTCCTAACAGTCTCAGTATTGGGAGTGTCTTCGAAATGCCCGGTCGGAGGGATTAAGTCGTCACTCCTTTGTTCGGGTCCCTGAGTCTCACTGGGTAGGTTCCAGTGGTCGAGGAGATACCGTCTCCACCTCTCCTTCGACGCAACCAGTCAGACAGGACCCTGTGGTGGCGACGTCTTCTCCGACGGCACACTGAAGGTGTCTGGTGACTAGGTCTCACAACAAAGACCGACATAGAGTTTGTTCCTGGATCCGACTGAAGTTTTATACAGTAGGTAAGGAGAAGCGTCCGGTGGGAGTGAATGAGTCAGTGTGGGACTTTCCTGAGTGAACTCCTCCTCCGTCGGGGGGACGGGGGTCCCCCGTGTGTCCGTCGTAGAAGAACTAGAACAGTGACGATGTGACCGTCCACCCCCTCCCCAAGAGGTAACAGGTCAAAGGTAAATCCTTCTCCAGGCACTACCAGACCCCCTGACCCCGTCACCAGGTGAAGAGGAGAGGGTGGTTCGTCCCGGAAAGAGACGTTTTCCTGTGGTTCCTATCCTAGCGGGTTCTCCCAGACCGGAGAGGATAACGGAGTCTCGTGTCCTGGTTAGTTATTATTGACGTTTATGTCTATATAGGGGAGTGGTGAACCAATGACTAGGCAGGGTGTCTGAACAGTCGATGTCTGAGCAAAATGTCAATTTATGGTACCTGTGTTTCTTCCGGATTGACGAGTATATGACTTGAGTTCAGTTGGGTTAGTGGTCGTAAGTGAGTGAGTGGGTACCTAAGTGAGTTGTTTGTAAGTGACTCGTAGATGATACACGGTCTGTGACAGGACGTATAAACTCTTAGACCCCACTTTTCTGTTTCAGAGACGGTAGTACCTCAAACACAAGGGTCCTTTCTAATTAATTGTTTATTATAGTAGAAACTACCGGTTTTACCTTCGTTTTATTTCCCCCTTACTGACTACTCTTTCCTGGTGGACTTCTTCTGTGTATAAAGTCGGTTTTGGATTTACTACTGTCTCTTGTTCGGTCCGTCCCTAACCCTTCTTGTAATGTTCGTCTTCGTTGTCTCACGTCCCCTTTTCCAGGGGTCACAAGATGCTTATTCCTTGTTGTCCTTCCGTCGCTCCGACCTTACACTACTCGATACTCCTTCTCACTACGTTCTACTCTTCTCCCTCCGTCCTCAGTCTTCTGTATACGGAGCCCTTTTCAGATGTAAAATACGACTTTTAGACCCCTTCTTACAGTTCTAAGTGAAAATGTACAAAATTTTGTTCATTTCTTAAACCCCCTCACTTGGCTCCACTCTCGACAACCGAGTGCTTCTCGATCCAACAAACGTTCGTAGGGTCCACTGTTCAGTCCGTAAATACAGACTCAAGACTTAATGACACTCTAGTAGTTCAGTGAACGGGAGAACCTCGGATAAAAGAGGTGTTTTGTCATGTTACTGAATAAAATTATCCAGTGTAAAGTTGTTCCGTAAAGGTTACAGGGAATGTGAAAATTTTACGATACTAGACTTCGGCTCGGTGACACAAATCTACTAAGAATGTAGTTTACTTGTCAAAACACCTAACGAGAGACCAAGGTTCACCTTAGAGTAGTGTTTAGAATACTTTGAACAGGAAGAGGTCGAACCAGTAGAACAAGAAATCCTTGACTATAATTGACAGTCCTAAATATGAATAATTCATGATTTATAATTGTTCACAAGTCATTCATAGGTCTCAATTAATCTCGGTTATTCATATATTGTCGACATACAAATTTCTCGTGTGTAATCTTGAACGTGTGGGTCCGCCGTACGAGTGACCAGACAGTAGACGTCCGAGTGATAGAAGGGAAATTTTGGACCTTAAGTTCAAACGGGAAGAGGTTAGAAGGATTTGAAAGGGTGTGAGAGGTATTAGGAACTTAGACACCAATTGTTGGAGTTCACGTTTAAGATGGGTTCGGACCTTTGGACTTGAGCGAAGATGGAAGTGACTCGACAGTCTTCGAGGAGTGGTGAGAAGTGACAAAAATGAGTGTCTCTATAGACCTGTACGGAAGACGGGAATATGATACTGTCAGTATACTCATAAAGTGACTTAAATAAATATACGATGGATGACAAAAAAAAAAAATTTCCTGAAACTTCCTCTTATACTGTTTTTGTACGTTGAGACTTTCTTTTACAGGTAAAAATATTTTTAATACAGTTGAAAGGTCCGAAAATCTCACTTCTTTGACTAATCGTTCTGACGTTTAATATGTATTATCTTCGGATAGAGACGTCAGTCCATATCCTAGGCCCCCTTCCCCTAGTAATACTTCATGATAAATTTAATTTATAATTACAGATTTCGTCTTTTGTTTACAGATATCAGTAAAAGGACCGTCCTACGATCTTCTCAGATGACCAGACAATGCAAACAAGGATCTACGATCCCAATTTAGTGATGTAATCGAGGGAATTTTATTTTTGACAGAGTTTCCCATTTACTACCAGTAGTGCTCCACCGTATGTTCACTGATTTCGTCACGTCTCTATTTTGGTCCACTGTTCGTGTGTTTCGGTCGACACCTCCCCGAGTGTCGAGTTCGCCGTGAGTGCCCTAGCCCAAAGGAAGGTATGTAGCCCAGGGTTTCGGTCCGCAAGGTCACTCTCGTAAATTCTCAAGGACCCACGAGTGTAGGAGTCCACGTAGTAATGACGTCTATGTACTCTCCCTCGGTCGAATCGTTGAGTAAATTTGGTACTTACCCTCTTCTTTTCCGCGAAAAAAAAAAAAAAAAAAGTTTAAATTGTGAAATAATTCATGAAGGGCACACGGTTTAGGACGGTTCGAGAATTTTATCTTTGTATCTTGGGTGGGTGTTCATTGAGTCGGAGACCAACAAATAAACCACAGTTCTATTGTATGTCGTGAGGTTCCACCTTGAACACATTTATTCACTATTTATACCTCCCCACGTATGCACACACGGGTGTATGTAAATGTATATAGATAAAATACCCTTCATGTACTTAAGTAATTTCTAGTCATAAAGTTTTCATGAAAGTGTTAATTAGTAATCCGTATCTGTTCTCCCCAAAAGATCCTTTTCCTTCCGTCTAAAATACCCGAATTGTAAACGCACCTGTTGACCTTTCGTGTTTATTACTACCCGTCTTCAATATTTGTGTTTTGTTCGGGTACGGGGTGTCGGGACCCGTTGTGTTCCAGTCGTCGACCTTTTCTTTTCTTCCTCCATTTGGGTGTGATTTATCCTTCTTTCGTGTCTTAGTCTCTTGTCCTTCGACTAAACGTACGAATACAAAGAAAAAAGAAAAGAAATTTCGAAGGGACTTCGAAGGGAACCTGTAGTGACCGTGTCAAGAGGTATCTTTCCAAATGTTTATGACACCCTGACTCCTTTTGAGGACGGATTCCTCTACCTCTTTAAGGAAACAAGAAAACAAACTTCGTGACCTAGCAGTGTCTTATCGACATAAAAACAGATTTTTTTGTCCTCGATAATAGGCATTGGATTTCTACTTTATTATTTACACACCTAACGTGGTACGTCCTTTGTTCTTGAACCTCCACACTCCCAGACTCACATACCTTTGGGACACAAGTTGACGTTTTATTTCTAAATCATATTTTTAGGTTCATATAATATCAAGGTCGTCTAAGAAGACGTAAACATTTAATAAATGTATTCCGTACATACAAGGACTGTTGTTGCTTATCTCTCCTTTCCGCAAGTTTCGGGACGATGAGTCCACACCAAGTGACGACAAGAGCGTAGATCGTACTCGAACACACTCCCGACATCGGTGTCGACTAGTTAGGTACGGGACCACATTGACTCAGGGCGAGGGGAACCGGGAGTCGTATCATCTGTGAGACCAGTCGGGCTCGGGAGGAGAGGGAGACCCACGTCTTCCGTTTACGTATGGACTGTTTACATATGACAAGTAACATGTAGGTCCCGACTTCAAGGTCCGACCCCATGAACGGTTTCCCACCGTGTTAGTTCGACTTGTGGTCCCGCTACGTCTGTTTGTGTCGACCGTCCTGTTAGATATTGGTCCTCCGTCCCTCCCTCTTCTTAACGGTCTCTGGCTGTTTCCAATCTCAGGTCCATCGGAGTCTGGTCGGTCGTGACCCCACACACGTCCCGGATCAAGGTAGTTCTGTAAGAACCATCCAACCTTCGTCATCTCCGACTTTAGATTTGGGGAAGGGAACCCACTTAAAGACCTTCGACCGTTATGTTCCGGACTCGAACACCGGTGGACCGTCGGTTCTTCATCGTCTTGGTCTTAACTATATATTTAGATATACGAGGTTTGAGTATAAGAAACGTAATGGGTGTATCGGACACCCTTTCTTAGAGACATTGAAGAAATATGAAGAACTAAAACGTCTAACCTTATTAAGTTAGGAGGGTTGGATTGTTCAATCGTACGTTTGTCTCTTATTGTTCAGAAAAGACACATGATAAAAAAAGACTGGGGACCAATAGAAAAGATAGTAAAACGTCAAGTTGTAGTTGAATCTCTTTTTAGTTCAGAGGTTATTCAAGTATACAACTCAGTATGGTAGAGACTTCAAAACTTTCAAATTAAACGAGTAGGTCAAAAAGATCTGAAACAGGAGTAATGTAAGAGGAGATTATTTTTTAATTGTGTGGGTCTATAAAGATTAAACTCTGGGTAAGGTTCATGAACGAGTATTGTATAGTATCCATGATAATAATAGTAGGGATAAAATATCTATTCCTCTAACTCCGAGTCTCTTCATTAGACAGTTGTTTATATATTCACGTTCTTCGTTTTACCCTAACTTTATGTCTATTAGACCGAGGTCACAGGTAGAATATTCTTACTACGATGGGACGAAAGTGATCAACCCTCGGACATCAGGTGGTTCCTTCGGACTCAGGAACCGGTCCTTGTGTGAAGAGTGGACTCGTTTCTTAGGAAAGGCTGAGGCAGACCGTTAGTCGTTAGAGAAGGTGTTTTCCCGGTGTTTGACGACGACACACTCGAAGGTCGGGAAGTGGACCATCCTTGGAAATGGTAGGTAGGGTGACTCGTCTAGACAAAGAGACCTAAGACGTCTTTCGGTAGTGACTTCCAGTATCTAATATCGTCGGTAAAAACTGTAGGGGTTGGAGGAGGGAGGTCGTAGAAATCGTTGATGGAACCTCCGAACACAAACCTCCATCTTCATTTCCTTACTTTCCGAAAATACTTTTTAAGTACAGGTACTTTTCCATACTGGGGGTTTATATGGTGTGATCGTCAGAGACGGAAACCAAGAACAGACTACTCGTGTCTTTTTACTTCCACGGAACTCTGTTGACTTCTCTACACACGTGTGTATTATCAATGTAGTTCGGTAAGTTTACTTAACTCAGTAGGAGTTAAAGAATGTCTTATAAGATATTTGTCCGGTACAGACATCCGACTGTATGAAACTCTTGTGTATTGTCGTTGAACAGAGGACGGATAATATAGAGACCGATTTTCCACCTGTGTAAGTCCACTAGATTCACGATTGTTGTATACTTCAATGCCTCTTGTACTCTCAACGTGTAAGTTGCACCGAGTCCCTGTCCTCTCGGTCCTTCCAAAGACAAGTCTTTTCAAAATATCTTTTGGAATAGAATGTGTTTACTAAAGATTGACGTCACTGGATTGTAGAGTGGTTATAAACGAACTAAAGGAGAGAGAGGAAGAGGTAGGGTCAGTTTGTGTATCCCTATCAGAAGTTTTTATCGATTCAACTTCCCATGTTAGTTGAGATCATCATTTAAGTGGAGTGAGAAAGTTTTAGTAGGTGGGTAAGTTTCTTGTAAATAAGGTTTTAATTTGTGGATTACTTACACTCTTTTGGCCCTGAGATGCCTTTTCTATTATTTACCTAAGTCTCCTTATTTCCCGACAGAAAACTACACATAGAGTTCACTCTCCAGAGTCACGTCACGTCCTTCATCCGTCCTGTCCGAGAAAGTCCAGACTAGTATACGTGTCGTGGTCTTTCCCCTTTCACCGAAAAAAGTAAGAGAGAGAAGAGAAATCTGGGACATCCGTAGATAGTAGGACCAAGTTCCCGGAACTTTCTATTGTGGTCTCTTGTGTTCTCACTTTAAGTGAAAGTTCGTTGTTTTGTGTCTAGAGCGGGTTTGCCTGGACCTAGATACAGCCTTAGTAAACCTAGGTATCGTAGTAGAAGTCATTTTCCCGCTTCTGTCGAGACGAACAGGGGTTTCTGAGCAGACAAAGCAGAACGACCATTCCACGGTAGACGTCTGTTTTCCTTCCTTGGGGTACAAAATAAACATTATTTTGTTTAATAGACTTAGAAATTTTCAGATATGTCATTTACATTCTTACAGTATTTTGTTAAACTTCCCTTTCCGTTTTGGGACCACTCGATTCTCTCGGATGTCCACCGTGTCGGGTCTCCCGTACGTCAGGGAAACCTCCCAATGGACTCCAGAGTCGTAGGTGAGGTGAGAGAAGTCGGTGAAACTCTTTATAGACTTTTTACTCTTACTCTCCTAATATTATTCGTGGTGTAACACTCTCGTTGACAGTACTAATAATGTACTGACTTGTGCGATCGGGGATTTCTGTATTACATTTTCGAAGTAAATAACTATTGTGAAACAATCTCAGTGAACCCTCTCTTCGGCAAATATGGTCTCTTGTAAAAGGGTCACCACTCTCGATAGTTAAGTCTTTCAGTAAAAGTTTAATTTCAATACTGTGGTCCTGTGACGTCTTCCTCCTTAAACAAGACATGGATGTCCCTTACTCAGTTCACCGAAGTTCAGAAACCGGGCTTTAGTAACTCGTCCGTTCGTGGTTTTATCCGATAGGTTCTCTCCTACTAGTCCTCTTCGCCGTAAGGGATAGTGATCTTTCCGATACCGCTCCAAAGGTTGTAGTCTTCCGCTGGACTTGATCTGTCCACTAAGGGTTTGAGACTAGATGTCTACGACGGGTCCTTCGTACGTTATTTTCGTGTCTGTAATTCCAGAATGGAGGTTTTTAAGACAAAGTTTCTGGGACCTCAACTCGGAACTGTAAAAATCTTATAAGAGTCTTCTAAGAGGACGTGGCCGATTGAACCCCTGATGACCCTGTCTGTTGAAAATATAGGGAAGGTTGGGAGCTCCAAAGAGATTTCTCTCCGTGACGAATGTGTCATTATCTCATACCCGAAACTTTAAGTTTTGGGGACTAGACTTCGGCGAGTGGTAGGGAAGTACAGTTAAAAGAGTAGAACAATAGTCCTAATCTACTCAATGTTACTGACTTTTGTTGTTTTGTGTGGGTCCAATCGGGTTCCGTATTCATCCAAAAGGTATTTACAACCTGAAAAGGATCCGTACCAGTACTGACCAATGTGGTCCTCGTGAGGAGAATAAAGAAAGGATGGTAGAGGTTGACTTTAGAATTTCCAAATTGACCCTGGTTGTGACGGGTCTACGGTCACTAGATTCCCGAGTCACGGATCCAGGTACTACTAGGATGAGGGTCACCTGTACGTCCGACGGACAGACCGGGGTCCTAACACCCGGGACGAGTTAAGACTGTCAGTTAGTGACTTGAATGAAGAAGGTCTCATCAAAGACTCTACGGCATTGACCTCTACGGATCCAGACTCTCGGACAGTAGTTAAAGTACCTTCTCAAGGTGTTTCCGAGGGAGAGACCGCCGGAGTATCCCGTCGTGCATCCAGTCAAGTACGGGTTACAGAAGGTGGTCGGCACGGAGTCGGTGTACGAAGGACTACTCCAACCTCTAACGCCTCTGTAGACATCCCTGGTCTCGTGTCTATACTATGTCGAACCGGTCGAGTCTCCGGGGGAAGGAAGTGGGAGACGGACGAGGAGTCTTCGGGTGACGGACGTGTGGTGTCGACCGGGTCTGTGACTTTAGTAAGGTGTCCAAGTAGAGACCGGGTTCCCAAGGACCCCCGTACCTGACCCAGAATAAGTGGAAACATAGTGGTTTCGGTCCGTGTCACATCCGGGAGTCAAATACCACGCATCCACCCCCATCGACCGACTTTCTGAAAGACTCCAACTTTCGGATCACAGATAACGGTTTTTCGATCCTAAGAAGTAACCTTTTGAACTGATTTCCTTGGAATTCTCCAAGAAGTAGAAAGAGAATTAGATAAGTTCCTCCGAGGAGATAAATAGAGTTATCTCCCAATTAGTTTGTCAAGTACCTTCCTCTCCAGAAGGACCCTTCTCCGTCAACAATCCCGTCTCGTCTGAACCGGTTTCATTTCCTAAGGCAAGGTATACACAGTGACCTCTGTAACCTGAGATCTGTAGGGGGGACTCCCTCCACAGGTCACAGGTCGGTCTGGGTAAGTAGAGTCGACTTACCCACCCCCTGGTGGGGGGTGGGGTTAGTAGAGTCGAGAGACCCTGTGACGGGACGGTCGAGGGTCTGGTTCGGGGTCCCAGGGGCCGTTCGCAATCCGGTTAGGCGGTGATTCGACGCGGACGAGGGCGTCGGTGGGTCGGGGTCGGGTCGTCGTTTGGAACTCAGTCGCGGTGGTCGGAGACGTGGAGAGGAGGACACGGAGGTGAGACGGGTCGACCCCCTTCGAGTCTGTGGTGGACTTATTCTTTGGGGTCTCAGGAATGGCTGCCAGTCGCACAGTGAGAGTACCAGCGACGGGTCCGGTCGTAGTCTTGACGAGACTCTTTATGACAGGAGGACTACCGTTTCTTCCTCCACTCTTGCCCAGTCCCTGGCTCGTTCCATGTCGGTGGTGGTGGAAGTGGCCCCGCCCCGAAGGCTCTCCAAGGACACACACTCTTGACCTCGTTTTTCAAAGAGGACTCCCCGTACGTCGGTCCATCAGAACCGAAGACTTCGGCGACAGACTAGATTGTACACACACAACACACGTGTCCTTCGTCCCGAGAGTTTTCTTGAGACCGGACGGTTACGTATGGTATCCCTGGAGGGACTACCAAGTCACCAATTCTGAGACACGAAGGTGACGTCCCTCGTACCCAAGTTAGGGACCAGTTCCCTAATCTAAGGTAGTCGGTACATCGTACCGGTTTTTTTTGGGGGTGTTTGGATACTCACGACATTGGTCCGGGAGCGGTTGTCAGAACCCGTACCCTAAATGGACGGACCAACACAACAAGCCTCGAAGAGTGTGAAATTAAACACAGAGAAGTGGTATCCTGGAACAATTTTACGTCTAAGACTAAATCGTTCAGACTAAAGCCGGGCACAAAGACGTAAAGAGTGTTCAAGGGTTCACTAGGGTTACGGTGACCGGAGTCTGATATGAAACTGAGTGACTGTGATCAATTTTCCATTTATTCACCTGTACTCCAGTTCCTACCCTATATAACTATTCACAAAACTCACGGTGACAACCTTATGTGTTTATTTAGAGTCCGTACATGACGTCATGTCCCCTCTTACATGGAACAATGACCCACGACCGGGGAGGAGACATTACGTGAACAACCTACTGGAACTTACTTGATTTAGGGAAGGTAGGAGATCCTATTATTCATGTTATGGAAGAAGGGTCCCAACAAAACATGAGGCTCTACTACAATTTTTTTTTTTTTTTTTTTCGGATGTTTACCATTGTTACGATGTCGATAATAGTACTAAAAGAAAATACGGGTCTCCGACGATCTAACTCACAAACCGTACTTTAGTCACGAGTTATTTATAAACGATAAAACACAAAATTTTCAAATCCAGTTCTTCTAAATTTCCATTACTCGTCTGTATCGTCCCGTAAGACTTCGGTTCCGAGAATTGAGAACCGTTTGGAGAGAAGAAGTTGTCGTAATTCAGGAGATTCCTGGAAGAGGATGTGAGTCGTAGAGGTAATCTTTTTCCTTTGCCCTAAGTCGTCTCGATTGTACTACCCTTGTCTTCAGAGACATGTCCCGTGTCTCGTCCCTCGACCACCGGAGTTCCACCGTCTGATCCCGTCCATACCTGTTCGGTCAGTATCGGTTTCTCAGGACTAAGGGGCCTGCGTGACTCTGACGTTGAGTGGAAAAAGTCCATACTGTGTCACGATGACGATAAAGACGTACTCGACTCCCTTCTGAGGTGCAGGAAGAACTGGTCCCAGTCCATCATCGGACAGGGGTCGACCAAGAAGTCCTTGTCCCTCCTCGGGTGCGTCGTCTCGAAGGGCACCCTTTACTACCGTTAGGACAGGGGCTCCTACAGGCGGAGTAGGTACACCACGCACCTCTCCTATTACCACGCCGGACGGTCCGTGTTTGTGTCCCTGTATCGTGTCCACTCCGACCGGTAGGAGTGACGAGGATCCCCGGTTTTGGTGTCTTTATTCTCGGCCCCACCCCCCCTACGGACCCTCTTGCTGGGGTTCCGACACACGAACACTGGGGGTCCGACCACTACAGCACTCCTGTCGAGACGTAGGGGTTTGTTTCCCGTCCTTACAAATAGACCCTTGTTCGAAGTCCGGTCGTCACACGGTCCACCAGATACACAATCACACGATCCGGAGTAAATTGATTTAGGAAGTATTCCACTCGAAGGGCCACCGAGTCAACCATTTCTAAGGTGGACGTTACACCCTCTGGACCTCTTCCCTTGTCGATGGGTGAGGACATAAGAACGGACCTCTTAAGATACCTGTCTCCTCGGACCGTCCGATATCAGGTACCCCAGTGCTTCTCAATCTGTGTTGCGTCACTGAAGGTGAAAAGTATTCCATCCTTAATTGGTGTCAATATCTATTTCTGTGACTCCGTTCGAATTACCGAAAAGGTTTCAGAACCCGGTTGAACTCGACTGAGGTTTGGACACGGGGAACATGGTATGGAAGAATACATAGAAGATGGGACCACCGAGTCGCCATTTCTTAGGTGGACGTTACGTCCTCGGGGTCCCTCTACGCCTAAGTTCGGGATCCAGCCTTTCTAGGCGACCTCCTCACGTGCCGTTGGGTGAGGTCATAAGAACGGACCTCTTAGGGTGTCTATCTCCTCAGACTGTCCGATGTTAGGTACCCCAGTGTGTTTGACTGACGTTGAGAGGGTAGGTGAGTTCACAAAGAGATGAAACAGTTGTACGTTCGTATTACGTGGTGCACCCCTGTCTCTATTTCCTGCTGTGTCGGAGCCGAGAGTCCTTAGACAGACGTCCCCTGGTACTCATAGGATCCGTTCACTTTCAAGATACAACGTCTCCCGGGCCCCCGGGTGTCTCTTGTGGGAAACAGGGGTAAAGGGAGGAGGTACGTCCGGGATCCCAACTTTACGTTTGAACTTCACAGAACATTTGGTCCGGAGGATGAACGTCTGGTCCCGACTCGAGTCTCAAGTCGAGGGACAAGAGGAACTCTTCATTAAGACCACGAGATCGTCCTTGTCGGGACTCTATATTGGTCAGAAACTCTCGGGGAGGGAGGGGGGAAGGCAGGGGGAGGGTCGGGTCTTCTGTCTCATTTATGTGTAGTCACTGGAACAGCCATAAAGTCGTCGTCGAGGGTATAGGGGGACGCCCTCATTCCCAGGTGTGGCCGACACCCGAGTAGGTCTTACTGTTGGAACCTAGGCGGTTGTTTCCGGTTCCGGTGTCTGTCGAAAGAGACGTAAGGTGGATACCACTCTCCTCTGTCCGGGGTCTGGTCGGGTCACTTACTGCCGTCTCCCCGGTTCTCTGTTCGCCTCCGTGGGGTGATCCCTATTCAGACCCTGTGCAAAGACTGGGTGGGAAGGGGAGGGAGCTTCGTCCCCTGGGATCCCGTCGGTATAAAGTCACACACACGCACGCACGCACGCACGCACGCACGCACGCACACACACACACATCTTCCCCTCCGTCTCCTCCTTCCGTCGAGACCCGGAGTGGACTGTCGACTGAACAAAACGAAAAGTCAAACGACCCGCCGTTTGGTTGTAGGTTCCGGTAAACGAGGTAGAGTCGAAAGTGCACGAAGAGCCTTTCGGGAAAGTCCGCCCGTATCTTGGTTTACACGAGGAGTTGTCAGTTGGACCCTCGCCTCCCCGTCCAGTGAGACCCGGGGGTCCTGTGTGTCTTGTGTCACGGAGGAGTGGGTCTTATACTGTCCGTGTAAAAAGAAAGGGGTGGAAAAAAAAAAAAAAATTGAAATAAGTAAAAACGTTCTATTAGAGGTCCTTCCTAAGTTCCGTCTTGGTGTCATTCGTCGGTGTACTCGACGAACTCTTTGTGGTGGTTTCAACACTGTCCAGTGTAGGTGAGATGAGGGGCGTCCGGACTACCGGCGGGTAGTCCGTCGTCGTCCAGAAGTCTCTCGGAAAGAGGTACCAGGGTGGTTGGTTCCTCGACGGGGTCGAAATCGGACCTCGTTGAGGGAACTTGGAGTTTCCTGGAGTCGGGACTTTCTTCCTCCTGGCCTCGTTGAGGGAACTTGGAGTTTGCTGGAGTCGGGACTTTCTTCTTCCTGGGGACATCTCCTGTGTTCGGACTCGACGAGTGAATCTATTCTCTTTTGGCCCCGGGTCTTCCCCCACTGGAACGTGTTCCAGTGTCTCGAGTTCAGAGAAGGACTAACGACTACCCGTTCGACTTACGCTCGTTTCAAGACTCGTCCTTTGTGTCTCGGGTGTATGACTCCCGGGACCCCATGGCGGTCCACTTTCGATACCGTCGGAGTCCCTCCCATACACCCCTCTCTCCCGAGGAATGAGATCTTCCTGTCGTTATCTGTCGTGGTAAAGGGGTCGGGGGTACGTGGCCGACCTGGTTACATTGTGGAGGATGGGGTGTTGAGTGAAAAGGTTTTGACTTCCTGTTGGTCCATTTGTACAGGTCCTTCCACTCCGGACGGTGGGGATTTCCACCATTTTTACGAATTCAGGTTGAGACGGGTAGTGAGGACTGTGTGGAGACATCTCCCCAGTGACCATGAGTGTACAGTTTGTCGTGTAATACGACCCCTGTCTGGGGGTCCAAGACGGCCTACCACGAGTAGAGTCTCGCATACAGAAAGGGATCCTACATCCGTCACGGGCTCCATCCTCCCTTGTTGGGTCAGTCCTACCTGGACTCCTTTTTTACACTTTCATGTCCTCAGTCGCAATCGGGAGGACGGGACCTCTGCGAGGTAAGATCCGACGTCTCGGACCCGCCTTTCGTCTCCGTCGTTGGGAGGTGGGAGAAAGGAAGGATTCTCTGGGGTTCCCTGTGGGTGTTTCGTTTCCTGAGAAACGGAGTCACTTGTCTATCCCCACCCGGATACACAACCTTTACCGTTAAAATCGTGTGTGTAAAAAAATTTATTTCTAAGGTTAAAAGTTACCCTTCATGTGAAATTTTGTGTAAAACATGCGGATTTTAGTACAAGTTCAGTTTACCTGTTTCATCTTGGTTAATAAATTTCTACTTTTATTAAACACACAATCCTAAAAAATCTAAAATTTCTAAAAATTTCTAAAAGACGTTAAAAGCGTTATGTAATTAACACGTAAATTTTTTATGCATTGCCCTTTTTCTCCAATGGAGGGGGTGGTGGTTGTATGGGAGACTTTGCCAACTACCCGATGTGACTTTCGGTGGCTCCCATTGAGACCACACAAATACCGGGTACAAGGGAAGACTTTGAAGAGTAATAATTTCAAGAATATCCAGGGTCTTTTCCGTCAGAATGTCGGTCGACGGGTCGACAAGGAGTGTAGACGAATCTCTGTCTCAAACGTCTTTAACGGAGGAGGGAGGTTGTGTCGGATAGAAGGAAAAGTGTAAGAACGGAGGGTTAGGACTGGTTTGGTCGGGGTTTCTTTGGGAAAGAGTCTAGACAGTGTTGTAATCCACGATTTTGTGACGTCTTAAAACTCTTGGTTTACCCTTTCCAGTAGTTTTCCAGGGGTCGGATAAAATTGGGTTTCTATCCTTTTAAGTCGTAAACCTTTCGTAAGAGTGTAATCCACCATGAAAATATGAGTAGCTGAGGAGTACGTGAGACGGGAACGGACCCATTCGTTGCGTTACAGGAATCCATACAAAGACTGATGTCCTTTCTTGGACGGACGCCGACTAAGAGTCTCTCGGTGTGGGAGAAGAATGTACCACCACCAGAACGGTCGAGGTAACACCGGGTCCTTCCTCCACTAGACGGGGAGCATCTTTAAGTTCCGGTCCGGTAGTTGTCGGTGGAAGTACGGTAGAGCCATTTGGAAGTAGTCCAAGACTTACCTGTGTGGGTCAAAGTCTACCCACCCAAGGAGGAGGTACGTCTGACACTCTTCTGTCCTGTGTTTACTCGGGTGTCTTCCGTGATTGTTCACGTTCCAGTTCTGCGTCCCAGAACATTAAAATGTTGACAGGAAAGAGGTACCGATAAAGACCAAAGAGTCCGTTCGTCCGTTGTTTAGAAATTAATCCCGGATTGACCCGTGATCACGACCACTAGCCTTATGTCATTCTTTCCACGTCTCTCCGACCCCTTCTTCTCATCCTTACCGTCCTCCTCGTCGACCTAGTCGTCCGTCCCCGCCCACCATTCCCTAGAGCACTCGGTATCGTTCCTGTAGTGTACGGTGGTGACCACTCAGCCCCGTCCTGTGTCTTCTCTAGTCGTCTCCTCGCTGAAGACTTCCTAAATCCTTCGGTATGACTCGTGTTTCATACACACATACACACACTCCCTGTCCACCTCCACTTCCCTCTCTAGTTTTCAGTGAAAAGTAAATTACTTCCGTTCTTTCGTTTCCTTTACAGGGAATCCTTGAGTCTTTCGTTGAGGGGGTCTTTAGTTGTCGTGACCTGTGTTTACGTCAGTTCTTAAATCTTTCCCCATAGAATACACTACAGAGACGGGGATTCCACCAAAATCTGAGAAGTCCCTCCCTCAGTGAGGAACGGGGGAGTTTCTCCCGGTCCTCCCCGTCGTCGTGCCGTCAGTCCCCCTACGTCCAGTCGTTTTGAGTGAAAGACTACGAGGGAAGACCGACCTTGGTCCCACCGAGAAGAGTAGTGAAAGGAGCGGTTTGGTCATCCTGAATCACGTTCCCTTTATGGTCCCGGACCCCTAAGGTATGACCGGACTTTCGGTTCGTGTCTACATTCGGTTTGAGATATTGTAGGGTCGTTGGGGGTCCAAAGGGTCGGTCCATAGGGTCTGTGTCGAAGGAACTACAGAGGGGGTCCAAAGGGTCGGTCCATAGGGTCTGTGTCGAAGGAACTACAGAGGGGGCTGTGTCGACAACCCTCTGTCCTGTCTTACCTTACCTCCACCCCCTCCTCCCTGATTGTAAACGACTCGAAATGATACATACTGTTTGTGGGACGTGAAGAGACTTAGAAAGGTCGTTGGGGTACTCCGTCCAGTAATAAGGGTGAAATCTCTACTCCTTTGACTCCCTAATCACCGGGTCAGTTCTAGTAAGTCCGTCACTTCACTTCTTGAGTCTTAGACTTAGGTCTAGACATGTTATGTTTTAACGTGTAAGTCACACCCTGTAAGTCCATCAAGTTCATCCCTACCCATTAGTTATAAAGTACCGGTGAGGAAACCTCTTTTGAGTCTTTCACTTGGTCTTTCCCAATTTCGAGTGAGAGAGTCTTAAACTAGAAGATACTTTTATATAGGTTCCCTCCAGAGTCAGTTCTTCTAAATAATCCCTTCATATTTTTACTTGAAAATACTGAAAGCTAATTTCGTGTCCGTCCCCGAATCGCGGTTATACATAGAACAATAAGTGTTCGACATGAGTCCTTCGTCTTGAAGACGACCACCATTGAACCCCCTATGTCTTAAGATCCGGACCAAGTCGAAGCTTCTTGAGAGGACCCGTTCGACTGAGTCACATTGAGTGAACCCAAGTGGAGGGTCGTGGATGAGAATGGTCAAAACTCCGGTGTCCATTCAATAAATTGAAGAAACGTAGTATGAAGAGAGTAAACGTTTTTGACCGATCTTGTCATCGAGGGAGTCTCGTCAGAATACTCATAATTTAGCTTGGTTTCGTAGTAAATGTTCTGTACACGTCCACGGACCGTATGTCACGAGTTCTTTATTCTCAATCCAGCTATCATTTTCGACATGAAAATCGTAGTCATCGAAGAAGAATCTCTATTAAACAAACGGTATCCAGATTTCGGGATTGGTGAAAGGTTCCTCTGGACTCGGGACGTCTTTAAGGTCGTGTTTCTCTCCTTTTACTGAGCCAATCTTTAAAGAAAAAGGACCTACTTCTGTTTTCGTCACACCTTCAGGTCACATGGACCTTTGTGTCGGAGCTACATGGTGCAGTAGTGAGGTATCTCTTTCCACAGTTTGTCGTAGTACCTGTGTCTCCACCATTCCAACTTCGGTAGAAGGAAACACCCCGAGAGTTTCTCCAACAGGGTGACATGGGGTTACGGGACGAGGAGCTTTTCCCGTTTCATGAGTGTCGGTTTGGGTTTTCGGTGTCCTCTGTAGTCCGAGACACGTTTTCTCCGTTTTAAGTAAGTAGGTAGAGGAACAGAGAATAAAAGGATAGTGACGATTACATTTACGGTGGACCTCTTTACACTTAAACGTTTTACCTAGTTAATGTTCTATACCTTTATAAGTAGATGTCTCAGGGAAGTCCCCTCACCCGAGGAACTGTCGTATATTTCACTAAGATAAATATTCGTGAGTAATACGTGTGTGTAAAGTCTTTACGTATATACTACCGTATATTTTGAAAATCTTAAAATACGAAGATTTCTACGGAGTCCCCGAGTCGTTGACATGGAATATGTGTGTGTGTGTGTGTGTGTGTGTGTGTCCGTAAAAGGTCCCAGGAGAGTTCGAGGGTCGAGCCAGTCGTTACCCGGGTCACAGTGTCCTTGGACAGACCCCGACGACTACGGATTACCCAGGCCTGTCTTTGTGAACCTCGTAGAATATCTTTTGAGTCTTTTGTTGAGCAAGAATGACCCTGAACGTATGAAAGTTTCCGGAGAGGAGGAGACATGTTTCCTTCCCTCATTTCAGTCTCTAAACACCCCTCTATCCCGTGGACAAGGAGTCAGAACTTCAAATCTTTTGCAATGAGTTCAATTTGAGGTATGACCTGTGTTCCTTCTATTTCCAGGTCTTACTCGGTCGAGACTGGAGTTCTTGAAAGTCGAGATAGACACTGACCCTGAAACACCACTCGAATTGTGTCGTCGTCATTATACCGGTTGGTCTCGACCCTCTATTTTCCGTCTATTTTCCCTTACGAGATTTCAGTAAGGGGTCCCGGTAAATGGGGGTCGACCGGGTACCACGTCAGACCGAGGGAGTTTTAATAGTAAGCTAAGTTAAGTCACAAGTGAGTCTCCTGATTTCTATTTGATGACTCATTCTGTGTCAGGGACGGAAGTTCTTCGTATGTTAGATCTTAACTCCGAATTCAGGGGCACCTTTCTCTTAGAGAATAGAAGGCAAGAGTCGAACCTGATGTTTCGTTTCCACTTTATGGTCCCCACCGACACTGACGTCCATGACGGCTTCCCGGTCTCGCTGAGTGGTACTTCTAGAACTCCCATTTCGGGTGCATCAGAACGGTGCGGTGCGTGTCCTGCATCCCGTCCATATCGTACTTCATTTACTACGGGGGTGTCCGCCGGCGGTCCAACCGAGACCTCTTCTCGCACGACTAGTCCTTCGTGACGTCCTACCAGTGGTACCGTTTGTGTCTGTCTTTCTGTTTGTGGTGCGACCCCAGCGACATCCCGTCGTCCAAAGGATTGACCCTTCTTTCTCTAGTTCCTTCTGAGAGTTATTCGTTACTAGGTACCCTTCGTCGGTCCCGAATAAGGATCAGTAGAATTTTCTGTTATATCTCTTTGTCACGACAAGTAAAAAGACCACTCACTTTACTTCAGATGTCTTCCCTTTACTGGTCGGGTTCTGGTGTGTCGGTTTCTTGTCGTCTTAGTCTTTGTCTTGTTTCAGGTCCGAACTATAAGTGGTTCCAAGTAGAGTTGTCTGTTAAGACAAGTAACAAAGAGGTTCTTATTATAGTGGAAAATATTCCTGATACTCGTGGTTCTTTCTTAACGTCCTCTATCGTAGGATGCACCGGAGAGAGAGACTTTCGGTTCCTTTTACCGGTCCAGTAGAATTGTAGGGGACACTCTTGTACGGTACCTAAGACCTCGGTGTATTGGTAGGTTTGAGACACCTGGACAGTTCAAAGAGGGTTCGTCAACCAAGACAAAGTGTTCCTGGATGGTTATGTGTTAACCGTCTCGTCGAGTGTGGGTGGTCGGTGTTCTGGGGGTAGGGCCGGTGTTCTCGAGTCCGGACCGTCAGTCTATAGTTTCGTACTCCCCTCGAACTAAAGTGGTTCTTCTCGAGACGGTACGACGACCCACTGGAGTCACTTCAGGAATTGGAAGGAACCGGAGCAAAGGAACATACAATTTACCCAATGAATCACTCCTGTAGTATTCTGTCGTATGCGTACACAAAGCTTATCACAAACCGTTAGTCATGCACGAGTGAACATTACTAATCATCGATCAAAAAGTCAATTAACAATCAAGGAAAAGGAACCATGGGGAGACGAAAATTTTTGTAAATAAAAATTTTCTACATAAGAAATTACTTTGTTAACTCTTTTTTAACCGTGCACTCATATAATTTCATTCCCCACCTGTGTCTTGACGTGACATGTCTCAGGGGAAGTACCTTTCCGAACGCCTGACCGACAGTCACCTGTCGGAGTCCACCGTTGACTAGACCCAAACAGGGTCGACGTCTTTCGACGGGTCGGGGCCCCGTGTAGAAAGGTCAATGATTAACTCCCCGGACCCTGTTACCTGACAGTCTCTCCCTCCGGAACCCCATTGGATTTCCCGACCTGTAAAGTTGAGGTACCGGTCTCACGGGTCCCCGAATCGGTACGCGGTGTCAAGTTGAGGACAGACACGAGTTAGGACGTAGGAGAGACAAGGAACATATCCATATCTAGGGATTCTTTATTTGTATGTGGTTTGAGATAGAGTCGGAGACGAAGGTCTTTTAGAATTGGATGTTGTCATAGATAGGAAGACTAATACCAAAAATCTTTAAGACCGTCTTAGTAGTTGGTTATGTATGTGGATCCTTTTACTCATTGAGAGTCTATGACAGTGTTCGGTAACGGTTTGTCTACCGTACCACACCAATTCGTGTACGAGTGGATCCTGTACTCTGAGGATCCAAGTCAGGTCGAATCGATGATTGGTTGACCCAACTGTGACCCGTTCAACGACGGGAAGAGTCCCAGAGAGGTTCAAAGTAGTTAATATTTTACTTCCTTAACGTCCTTGACGTGGAGACTGAGATAGGGAGGGTTTGTTAGACACGAAAAGAAGACGGGGCATCGGGCCTCCCCGTGTCCCTCCTCGGTCACTTCGTCGGAATGAAAGTCCTACTGGTGGTCATCCGGCCGCGAGTGTTCGTCTCCCTACTCCGACGACTACTTGGTCGACTTGGTCTCCTATGGCAACAGGTCCGGGTACTACGCGTACCAGAGGAAGTCGGCGCGGAGGAAGAGCATGTGTTACGGGAACTACTAGTGTCGGTGACTCATCTAGGTCCGGTCGCAGTACTTCTCTCCGTACCTGGCCGAGTACTGGGCGTCCTTCGACCTTCCCATCCCCTCCCAATTTCCATTCTCACTCGGTCCGGGGACTCGGTTGTTGAGACCAGGACGTACGTTCTCTTTAGTGGTCCTGGTTCGGGCTCTACCCGTCTGGACACGTGGGACTGTCCTTACGAAGTACTCGCACCGTTACGTCACTAATTTTTGATAATTGTTCCACTACGGTTTCAAGAAACTCCCGAACGAAATCATCGATCTATTGATAGTCTCCAGTAATTCGATTTACACTAAAATTTCATGATTTTGTTTCGGTTGTTTTGGTTTTTGGGTTGAGTAACAGAGTACTTTCAAGTCACAGAAGTTCCAGTAGAGTGATAGTCGAACGGAACGTGTTGACAATACTGTCTACCACGTCTTTGTGTGAAGTCCGTCGAGGACAGTCATTGTAAAGTCTAAAGTCTAAGGTTTGATCTTTTGCTTTGTGTCGCTTCAGTTTCCCTGTGTCTTAGATCTGAGATTCTGAGTTCCAAGTTCAGAGTCGAAATGTTGAATGCGTGAATGTCCCATACACTGTCGTCCGCACAGGGGTAGAATTATACAGGAAAGATCTCATTTCGAAACGAATCCCCACAGAAACCTTTTTAAAAGGAAACCTTTTATGACCGATTAGAAAGACTTCCACTTTTTGTTCTATTTAGGTCCACTGGACCTTTTTGATCTTACTTGGGACGTTCATTTTCCCACCGAGTTATTCTTCGACCCTCTCTATATTCCTCTCATTGGGACGATGAAGACGTCAGATTAGTGATATGTGTGTGTGTGTGTGTGTGTGTGTGTGTGAGAGTGAGTGAGTGAGAGTGGGAGTGTGTTGTCTCTTACTTTCTCAAAGGTCTTAAACCTTCTCTGTACTGTATGAAGTCTACGGACGTTATTGATGTGGAGACGGGGTAAGAACGAGAGAGTGTTCTTTAGTACTCGGTATCTTGGTGTCAGGGGTCAACCGTCGTGTCACTGATTCGTGATTTTCCAATGGATCTTTCAGATTCTATTTTACCTGAACAAGTCAAAATAAACGTAACAAACTTTTACACCGAATGGTGAATGACTCTTCTTCTTCTTTTTGACTACACTCCAATCGAAAGGTTCCAGGCATTGTGGCACGGAGACATAAACCCCCTGTACACCTACACACCTACATAAACCGTACACGAGCAGTACTGCGTAAAATTTGAACCTCTAACCCGGGTAAAACTGGTTTTCCTATCCCATACTTTTTATTTTCAAGATCATTGGCATCTGGTCTTTCCTCTCTCCTAATGGCCACACACCACACACAAGTACACACAGACACGGAGTTTGACAGTTGATGGATGTAGACCGTAGAATAAAGGACTTTAGAGGCGTGTTGAAGTTTTTGTTAACGAAACGTCATCGGTATCAGAACAAAAGTAGTTAAGAAACTGGTCACAGTTGTGTGTATATTTTATTTAAATTGGTTTCGTAAGACAAAGGAGAGAACCGTACACACATACACACGTGCACACACACACACATGTGTGGGGTGGACCCCTGTCACGATTGGTCAATTCATTTCCACCGTCGAATGACCATTGAATGTACAGTAGTTGTATTGTCCCCATTCCGTAGACGACGTACATGTGCGGTCAAAAGAAGAGACACGGGCAGTCGTGGGACTACTAACGGACGAGGTGGTGTAGGACGTTCATTCGCTTCGGAGGGGTTTGTATGGCGTACAGAAGTTTCCCCAGTCGGGCTCCTGGTCCCAGGGTCATGGAATTTAGTTCGGTGTCTACTAACTTGTAAGGAATCTTGGTGTGTTGTTTTTTAAGTTAGTGGGTGTTCGGATGTCTCGGTGACAAAAATAAAGACGTAGCATGAAACACCAGAGTCACTGTGCACACACGTGTGATTTAACGAAGTCAGAACAGGCTGAGAATCCCTACGATACCTGACATCGGGTGGTCCGAGGAGACAGGTACCCTAAGAGATCCGTTTTTATGACCTCACCCAACGGCACGGGAGGAGATCCCCTAGAAGAGTTGGGTCTCTAACTTGGACACAGAGAATGTAGAGGAGATGACCGTCCACCCAATAAATGGTGATCGCGGTGGACCCCTCGGGAGTCACTACATATGTAAAAATTTTATCTATTATTAGCCTTACTCGTTTGGTGAACAACCAAACCAAAAAAAGGGAGGAGGTAACGAAGGATTGTAATGATGTTCACCTATACAGTTTTAAGTGAAATAGTAAAAAATAGAACCAATAAACGAGGGAAAATATCTTTACCTATCGTAATCGTGTCCCTTGTATTACAGAAAAAGGAAGAAAGAAACAAGGTCAACTAAATTAAGGAATCCTGATTAAGGGAACTTACCTTTACGTTTTGCTTTTCTGTTCCTATAAAATACTGGAAACTTTGTCGACAGAGGTGGCACTTACACGGTCAATGTGGTTTTAGTACGGTGACTAAATAGAAACAAACTTTAAAAATGTTTTAATAATTTCATAGAGGTCAGTGTAATTGACGAGAACTGAAGAGATTCTGACCGACCATGTTACGTTGAGGTGAATGGGCAGGAACTAGAATAAGCAGGAGAGGTGTAATAGTTACAGGTAGGCCTAGAACATGAACTGTACTACGCCATTGAGCTGCGACGGCCCTCGTTAAGGTCACTTGTGCTGGGGTCGGGTCTTGAACGCGAGTAGGTTCTCGAGGTACCTGAACAACTACTCATCTTGGAGACAGCGATGACCAAGATCGAACAAGTCCAACTGTGTGACTTCCTTCTTGTCGGTAGTACTCTTACGACTGCGGGTCCTTTTGTTCGTCACCGGTTCCGTCACAGATACGACTCTCTCTTCGCGGTTCACGTACAGAAAAAATTAGAAGTAGGAGAGTGTAGTAAGAGGTTATAAGTTAACTTTTACCTAATAAACCCAAAAGTGGAATCGCTAAATTCTCTTTACAACTTACATAAAATCTCTATTCAATGAGTAGGACTAAAAACACCTCCCTTTCCCTAAATTTGTTACTAGTCCGGAGTAAAAGAAGACGAAAGAAGCATTAAAACTCAGTATTGTTGATTAGTTTGTCTGGTTTTTTTTGAAAGTAAACAGGGATAATTCAGTGTAGTGAAAATCCTGAGTTTAAAAAATTTACATTAGTCAGGATGATCTAAAATACATTCAAAGTATTCATTGCGAAAAAATTCCCTTACGAAATAGCGGAAATCCATCAACCTATAGTTTTGTATCCTTTTTGATCTTCTGTCACCTATCTCTATAAGAACTCAGTCTGTCTTATTTCGATCTTCAATCCAGACAAAGACAGACAGAGTAAGTAAGTCGATTGTAAAAAAACTCACGAAAAAGTATGTGGTGGACACAAAAATTCACTGAAAAGTATGTGTTGTACATAATCCAACCTCCCTACGATGACATTTATTCTGATGTGTTTTAAAGATTTGAAATGAGGTCAGAGTTAACATAACGTAGTATAGTCTCTTTCTTCGGTTTCGGAAAAGATTTACCAGGTACCTTGTCAAGGAGTGGAGGTACTTTGCTCTCTACCAGACCTAACGGGCCAACCAGAGTAACTTCCGAAGAGAGGTCCACATGTGCCTCGGCAACCTCCTGACGTGTAGGAGACCCACGAACCGGTCTTTACGGTGCTATAGAAACCGGCAGGTCAGATTCGGAAGTTCAGCGACAAGGGTTTTCAGTAGTAACGGAGACGACAGGTTATCACAGACGGTAAGGTTCCTGTTTCATGTTGATTCAGAACTACTCGGGATATACTAAATGTTTTGGGAAAGTGTATGTAACAGTAAAAAATTAGAAATATTTTTGACACTCCATCCATTGTCACAAAGGTAAAATGTCCACTCTGGTGACTCCGACTTTTTTTATTGAAAAATAGTTCCTACTTAGTATGTGATTATCCGTGCCTCAACTGGTCAGTTACAGTCAGGTCAGACTTAGGTCAAAGGTCATGTCGAATTGTTATTTACGATATTTGATGTCATTGTTGTTATTAGTGTGAATATGAGATATATTAATGACAACCTAATTTGTGAAGTGGAGTATGTTGTAGAATTCCTTCCATACAGATTATCAAAGATAAAGTGTCTACTCTTTTGTCCAAGTATCTTCAATTCAGGGATTGGTATTCCAGTGTATCGATTATTCATTGTTTCAGTCCTATACTCTGTACCCGAGAGTTTAAGATAACGTGGAAGGGGAACGTAATATAGTAGAAGAAGAAAACTCTGGGTCCGACTATTGAGGAGTATTTCTAAGATTAAAGATCTGGCTTAATTCTGTTTGGACAAATCGAATCCCTTTCTTACGACGACAATTTGGTTCACTTTGGACTAGGAAGGGTTAATGTCCTACGTTCCCAGTCCTACTTTCCCTCCGGATAGAAGGTAAAGAAAAAGGAATCGACCGACCGAGAGGTGTTCCCAGTTGTACCTTCCCGTCCCTTTAGTTAGTCCACGAGTTGGTCGTCCACGTCTCCTGGCCCCGTCTCCGGACGTTTCTATACGACGGTCTTTTTACCCAGACAAAGTTGGAGTCGAGTACCTTTTCTCTTAGTCGGTGTTGAGGACAGTATGGAAGTTCTTCCGTCTACTTTGAAACTGAGATGACTTTACCTTAGAGATTTCCGGTTTGAGACAATAAGAATTTTAGTCAGAGTAAAGATGATTATAATATTCGAAAAGGGGTACACCGAAGTATAAATAATAAAATTACCCTCGTATTATCATAAATATCCCATATATTTGATATTAAAGTAATTGATAAGGGTACGATACTGTGTAAATCAGATGAAGATTAAAAAGTGTTTTTTGTTAATAATATCGTTATTGTAAGACAAAGCATCCCACTGAAGAAAGAAATTTTAATAAAGACATACCCTATGTAGGGACTCCCACACACCTTACCTTCACGTACCCTATCGTGTGAAAAATACCAAGAATGTTAAAAGTAAGGTTTAACGAAAGGATATCCCTTATTTTTTACTATAACAGTAGTCAATCCTATATATAAAAATAATTGTATTATCTAAGTTTTAACATAGAGTGTTTCCACGTGTCCCCCTACCCAATCGCTAAGACTTTACTAAAATAAACTCTGAACTTGACTTGTTTATTTTGGACTCACTTCTGTACACCATAAGCTCCACTCCAGATGGGATGGGTCACACCGAAGACTCGTTATGTCGGTTCCTCTCGTCGTTCCGGACTCTCTACACGGGTCACCCTAGTGACTGATGTACTAAGATCCCATACTTCTAGTGGCAGTCCTCGTCACAGGTACCTCCTTCATCTCCGACTTCCACTTTCTTTGTTTATCGTCGAGTCTTTCTTGTTAATTCATAGTCACCCAAGGTACTGGGTTGTTTCTTCCCGGAGGTCTAGACACCCATGAAGACCTATCTTGTCCACGTCTGTCTCGGTCTGTGTCGTCTTCTATTCTCGATAGTGTCTCATCTCCCCACCAACGGCTCCCCGCCCCCTTTGTGTCTCCAGTTTCCCATACTGCAAGGGTAATAATCTAGACTCCTAGATTACATATAGTACCACTGGTATCAATTACTATGGTAGGACATATGAACTGTGAACAATTCTCCATTGATCCACTTCCTTCCCTGTACAATGAATCGAGGTTACACCACTAGTAAAGTGTCACGTTTGTATATAGTTTTGTGGTTCAACATATGCAATCTATGTATGTGAAAATTAAACAGTTAACATGGAGTTATTTCAACTTTTTTTCTTTCTCGATGTTGTCTTGGTCTTCAGAGTCCGTGACGGAGTACATGGGTTACACTCCGAAGTCCCCCACGTCTCCTGACTCTTCGGGTTCGAACACCTCACTTTATTTGTGAGGAATCATTTCTTTTCTTTCGTCAACCTCCTTCGAGGAAGCTGAAGGTGGGTGTCCGACTACTCAGGGATTGACCACAGAGGTCGGATTGGTTGATCAATGTGAGGTTCGGGATCATAGGTGACTGAACAACCTATAGGGATGGTAGGTAGTCGATCTTTAATTCTTAATGGGGTTTTGAAGGGAGAGAAAGTGGGGAGGTGTTGGTTAGTCAGTGGTCCGAAGTGGGGTGGTCCCATCGGAGACGGGACCAGAGACGGAAGGTAGAAAGGAGAGAAGTTGGGTGGACAGTTTGGTCTCATTACATATGTAACGGTTTTTGGGAAGGTACCTAAACCATTACCACACAGTCTCGAATTCCATTTCAGGAACCGAACTGTGGGTTCCGGGAGCGTTGGTGTGTGACGTGGAAAGAGGGGTCGGTGTCGAGGATGTAAAGGATAAAGTGTAGGACCCAAGAGGTCGTCCTAGGGGTTACTTACGGTACCGGTACAACTGTTCCCGGAGTAGGGTGTTCTTTACTGTCGGACACTGGACGACCTCGTAGGTTCAGTTTGAGGGATAAATTTTCGTCCCCTTCGTAGATAGACGGATGTTTGATTTTCAGTACCTCAAGGAAGTTGTACCGGGGAGTAGTGGGAGACTCTGAGCCTTCCTCTCTTCAGGTTGTTCATCCTTACATCTAAGGTTCCTCTCCTGGTCTTCTACGGACTCTGGTGTGGTTCTAGATACTGTGACAAACACCGACTTGGTGTACTTAGGGAAAACCTCCTCTCTGACCTCGACTTGTCTCTGGCAGGAACTACCCATATTCAACAACAACAATAATAATCTGTCCTTAATAAGTGAGCTAGGTATGTTTAATAACAAGTACGAAGGGACTGATTTCAAGGGACCAAAAATTTCCGAGGGTTAAATTCTTAATTTAACGTCCTGGTCACGTTGTTTCTACTGAGTCGAAAGGGTAGTGACCTTCCGGGGGTCCCATACCAGGGAGGATCCCTTAGAGCCTTCCCAGGAGTCGGACACTTTCATGGAGAGACCCATCTATATGGTGGACATTGTGGGTCGACGGGAAGACTAGGTACTGCACAGTTCTGTTCTTTGGACCGTTTTAGGTAAGCACGAATTATCGTCGTCCTTGTTTTCCTTCTCCGGAGAGAGTGGTACCTCTGTCCTTTATCAGATTACTAAGAGACTGAGTCGGGTTCCGCCCTACTACACTAATTTACCGTGAGTCCGAGTTCGTTTCCTCTGTAAAACAAGAACGAGTCTGAGGAGGCGAAGACTTAGGTTAACAGAAGTCTCGTGAATAGGGAAAAGTTCACCAAGACTTCGTGATTCACTTTAAGGGGAGGTGCATCATTGTCGCCGAGGAGCGAGTGTGTCGCGGAACCCCTCGTTCATAGACACTATTCAGACGTCTTGTCCGAAAACGAGCGTGTGGAGACAGGTTCTGGATGGTCCTGTGTCATCCCGACTCATTTCACGACACCGAGATGTCGGTCTTTTATCAATTCCAGAACATTAGTGGTTTGAGGAGGAGGTTTATGGTCAGGATTCAAAGAACGAACCTTGAGACTAAAACTGATGGTCTGCGAAACTACGATTACACGTACTCTACCACATTAGACACGTGGTAGTGGATATGGAGACGGTTCACTGTCGGGACCCCGAACTCGACACGAGACAGGGAGACATGACCCAAGTTACATTTATTGAGAGGAGAGTCAGTAAAGAACCCTTCATTTCTCGTAGTTCGTCCGTGTGTCATTAGTCTCCCTGTGAGTGGGCCTGTTCCAGGTAAAGACTCGACGAGAGGTATTTCCAGGTCTAGAACCCCGACTCAAGAACGGTGTACGGAAGATCTAGTACTTTGTGTCGGTCAAGGACCTTCCAGAATAAGTGGACCTCAGTTGGTCCTTCGGTCCTCGTCGTTTTTTATTTTCTCCCCGTCACTGTACTCTTTGAGTCGATGAGGGACTTTTCTGTGAGGTAGTGTCTTCGGGAAAAGGACAGGAAGGGTAGGGGTTCTTCACGGACGGACGTCGTCCCTAAGTTTGTGGGTTCTGACCTCTCGACCGGGAGTCATCAGTCGACCCCGGATCCAGTCTGACCTCCAGGAGTAAGAAACCTTTAGGGTCTTTTCATATGAGTTATATGAGGTAGACTTCGGTGGAAATATAAAAACAAGAATTAAGATCCTTCTCAGACAACTCCCGGAGAGCCCGGGTCCACCGAATGGAGTCAGTATTCGACGGAACACTGACCTCATAGTCCACATATGTCCTAGAAAGGTTGTTCGTCCCCGAACTCTCGAAAGGTATACTACGCCCTTTCTCCTGACCTGAGGTCTAAGAAGTAGTTTAGTAACGTTATTCCTCGACACTTTTCCTACTTTCCGTTTATAAACATACGTACCAGTATATAAACATCTTTGATTGTTTTCGAAATCTTGGTCGACCAGTCAGTATCCAAATTTAGAGTCGACACGGTGAATTACCAATACATTGTTGAAGTCTAAACACGGAGTCAACTGAGGAGACATTTTAATTTCAATTACTGTAGATGAATCGTCTCTGCACCTCTCCTAATTGACTCTACTATAGCCACCTCGGGGATCTTGTTACGACCTATTTATTGGTTTCGAATAATATTGTGTCTACTACAGTGTTGACTCTGTTATATCTTTTTATGAAAAATGATACGTGTTCGGATCTCAACAGCGAGATCTACTGAATTGCGGTCGGAAGTTGTGAAACAAAGGTGACCTTTGTCTCCCGACTTAAAGTCTGAAATCAAAAGTTCTTCTTTATTTTTGAGAGGGAAGTTAAAGATTCAGAGTATTGTTCATGGACTTTATTTACATTACTTATAAGGTTTCACTTTTTATACTTCAGTATTATCTATTATACCAGACTAATGGGTCTTTCTAAGGGTTTAAAAATTTTTTAAAGTGAGACCCAAGAAAATCTAAGGTTCATAGGAGATGTACGACGTTTCTATTATAAATTTTTGTTTTTGTTTTTTCTCCTGAACGAGTGTCAACATCGACAACACTTTTACATCCGAGGGAGTCCAACTGAGTGTTTCTCTCCCTCGTCTCCCCTACCGTAAAGTCTTTTGACGGATGTCGCGGGAAGGGAAGTCCGAGTGTTTCGTTGGACGGTACCGATCTCACGAAGTGAGGTCTCTTCTTATTTTCCAAGAATACAATGTCATTACGTGATTTTCGGTGGAGTGAGTCACAGACTTTCTGTGTGGACGCCAATCTTTGCCTCTTTTCCGAGTGAACGTAATACAAACGTTCCTTTTGTTACGGTAACAGATGTCGACATTGTGGCCGAGGAGGGACGGTGTCGTGTCCTGTGTGTAGTGGTGTTTTGACGGGTTCGCACCCCTCGTCTATACCACATTGTTCCAAGAGATTACTGTGGAACATCGATTCTTCGTTTTTGTTTGTCGTCTAGTTTACGGACTCAGACTACCGTGTGTGCGGTGGTACTTGTCCATAAGACCTCCAGTACACAAATCCCTGTCTTTCGTACGTCGGTCCGTCTGGACCAACTTAGGCCCAAGAACGACTAATCGTTGTCACACTGAAACTGGTTCAGTGACTTGGAGAGGTTCGGATGTTTTACACCCCGATATTTTGGAAGGAACGTTCCTTAAGGGACGGTCTCCAGTTCCAAGGTAGGGACCGACCCCTTGATTCTAGGGTGGTCGACACCAGGGTGTGTTGGTTTTTTCTTTTTTATTTTTATTTGGAAGGAACGTCCAAATGGTATTCCCAATTTACTTAATTGAAATTTTTTTTTTACGTTTCCTGTATCCTTTACAACGGATTTAAGATAGAAAGTAATAACAACAATAACAATTCAAAAATAGTATTTCGTATAGAGTTCCTCTCGTCCCCCCCTTTCCTTCCCTCTACCCCTCTTACTCTTGGAACTAGTGAGACCCTTGGTGAAAGTCTGTATGAGGTCTTTTAACCTCTGTTACTGTAAGTTAGTAGGTAAGTGAACTATTTTTGTGACATACGGACCCTACACGGTCCGGGGAAAGTGTGTTCGACCCTGTCAAGCGACTAATCCTCTTCTAAGGGAGAAGATCCTCGAGATAGACCCACCGTTTATCTGTACATTTGTTCATGGGTGACGACGATACATCCTACTCCCATTCGTGCTCTCTCCCCCGGGGTGTCCCGACTCAGACCCTGCCTCCACCACGGTCCCGGACCGACGCATCTGTGAGTGTACATCTCAACAGTATCTTCCATGGTCGCAGCAGGAGGCACGGCAACGGGGGCTTCTCCCGGAACATCAACAACAGGAGTATGGTCAAGTCCCTGAACTAGAAGTCCGGGGGCGGGAGCCCTACCGGCGTCTACTACGCCCTGTGTCGGACCATCTAGACCCACCTCCTCGACCTCGACAAGTGCAACCAGTCTTTGTAGTGGAGGACGGCGTACAGTGAGGTCGAGGAGTACGACTTGTCGACCTCCTCCCTCGTCCGCCTTCACCTTTCCTTTCTCCGCCCTTCCAACTTCTGTGTCTCTGTTTCTTTGTCCAATCAAGAAGTGGAGATGTTTCGGAATAGGGTCTTGTATTGAACAGACCGCAGCGGAGAGCCTTCGGACCACTACCCTGGTGGTGTCGGTACGATGGACAGACACCTTCTCCCTGACCACAGTAGACTCTCTGACAAACTCTCCGTCTAAGACTAGATAGATCTCAAGTTTAGGTGAAACAGTGGTCCACGGGTCCACTAAGGGTTTGTGTAATTTCTGTCTTCATGTCGGATCTTCAACCACCTCGGAGACCACTACCCGAAATAGAGTAAGTTAATAGTAGCCCAAATGTCTTCTCCTACGAAAGGAACTTCTTAGTACACAAGTGTACGCATGTAGTCCTTGGCGAGTGTAGGAGCCACTCCCGGAGTAAAGATTTTGTGGAGTTTGAAGTCACACCTTTGACTCCATGGAGGACGGGGAACCGTCTTTTCCGTCACACACACTTTAGGGGTGGGAGCAGAGTCGATTCGCGGTCCGTGACCCTTCCTTGTGTGCTACCCTCGAACTGAAACTTAGAGTCGGTGCAGGAGTGACCGAGTGTCGGAAGCCTTCAGTGTAGAGACTCCCGGGGTGAAGACTAGTTCTGCTACTTTGATTTTATCTCGCACCGCTCTTGCAGTGTGTTATAGGCGAGAGGTTCTCCCGGGACGTGTCTTGTCGGGGACGGACCTTCTCCCTCTCCGCGGTACGTCGGCCCCCGACTCAGACCCTGAATGTACACTGGTCGCGAAACAGAGTGTGTGTTTACATGAGGTCGTGCGACACCTGAAGAACCAGGTCACCGAGAAAACTAATTGATAAGTGTCTCGTGAAACATAGAGGTGTGTAAAATGTTATTTAGTAATTATATGGGAAGGTAAGGATCGGGACGGTGACGTACAGGTCCGACTCCACGCCGTTCGTCTCCCCTCGCCCATGCCCTGACGGATCTGACGGAGGTACTGGGCCAAAAGACAGAGTGTCTCGGGCGACTAGGGACACTCACTCTTCCAGAACCCACGGTGTCTGGGACGGAGACGGAAGTCGGACGTTTCCCCTTGGTCCACGAGGCCCCCACCAGTCTCCAGTGTTTCTAAGAAGGGAGGTCTCTCCCTCCGAAACTGTGGGTCTTTTGTGTTAATCCACCGGTCGAAAAGGACTGAAATAGAAGACTCCAGGTGTCTGTCCCTCCCCCTATCCGTCAGTCCGGTAGAAAGGAAAACGACCACCCACGTTGTCGGGATCTCTAAAAACTTCCTGTCGTGTTTTCGGTGAGTGAAGAGAAACAGCGGTGGTGGTAGGACGGTAGGGGGCTAGCTTTCCTGTTTAGAGAAGGGTGTATTTCAGTCGTGTAGAAACCTATCTTCGTGACATTCGTTGACTCAATAAGGTTTAAGAACCGAGAAGGGTCTTGGACGGAATCCCCGTCTGAGGATGAACAAGATTGAAGTCGAGGACGGGGTTCGGAGGGGTACTTCACGGAGGGTGGTCTCCCTTCCGTCGGCGAGTCGGAGGTCGGGTGTCTACCACCGTAGACTAGTAGTAGATGCCTCACTTACTTGATGACTCCGAAAGAGTTAGGTGACGGTACCGAAAGAGGACGGGAACGGGGTAGTGTCGGAGAAGAGTCGGATTGTGACCTTAGTATTTGTTGAGATTAGGAGAGTCGGTGTGGTCTGTGGGGACTAGGTCTGGGAGGTGACCGGAGGGTAGAACGAGTCACATTTAGGTCGGAAAGGTCCAGACGTGTCGTGAGTGGAGGACGAGATTGGAGTAGAGACTGAGGGGAGAGTGAACGAGAGAAACAAGACCGGAGTGGCCGGAGGAGGGACCAGAAATGTAGAGAATTAGATCGGGATGTAGTCACATAAACCCAGATGTCAAGGAGGACGAACGTCACAGTAAAGGAGGTACAAGTCTACCGTGGACTGATCTGTCCCGAAGTACCTAGTGGGAGGGGAGATTTTATGATGGAGTAGGGGGAGGTAGGGAGAATGGGTCGAAGCAAAAGGAAGTGACGTCCGTAGGAACGACAGGGTAATATGTGCTGACCAAATAAAGATAGAGGACGGGGTAACGTCAGGGTGTCGTTGTCTCTTGAATCACACGAGTGGTGACTCAGGGATCGTGGGTCGACACGGTCCCAGGATCGCCCACACCTGTCTATTGGTTTGTGACGAGGAATGAGACGGAGGGGTCCGAGTGGAAGGTCTTCACTTCGAGTACGGGTGAAAGTAGGGAGACCGAGAGTTTCAGGGGTAAGGGAGTGTTGAGGGCCGGGACAGTCAGGTCAAAGAAAGAGGCTTATCAGAGGAAGGTTGAGATAAAGGTCAATGGTACTCCCAAGTCTGTTTTTTTGACGATTTCGACGTTCTTACACCCGAAATCTCCGGTTCGTAGGACCCAAGTTTAGGATCAGAACGGTTAATTGGATGATCCACTGACACCCGTTTAGCAGATCGAAAAGACTCGGAGCCACAGTGGACACGTTGTCCGTATCAGCCGGAGTAGTGTACACAGTACGTCTAGTGTGTCCCTTTGGTCCCCTTCGGCGTTCTTTGTACCGTCGAATGGAGGGAAAAGGAAAGTTCCCAACACAAAATCAGTTTTGTTGGTTTAAAGAAAGGTTTGTGACTCGTCTAGTTGTTCCCGTGAATACATAAATAGAAGAGGGTAAACAGGGTCTCTTTGAGAATCTATTACTCAGTGACCACCGTTTCCACTGAACTGAAACACAAGGTGACTTTCTTCACCCCCCGGGAACGACGGGTCCCGGTCCCTTATTCGCCCTGTGTTCCTTCGTCGACGGTTCTTTTTACATATAACAAGTCGACTTCTCAAAGATGGTACACTCGTTGTCTTATAGTGTACGAAAGTTAATAAAAAATTGGGATCTGTTTTCCGTCCGGTCACTCCATTCTCCTTTGTCGATATTGGTCTGACACTCAAATCTCCGTCGAAGTTTACAATCTAGGGACGAGACGGAAAAGATCCCGACCGTCTCTCGTGTCCCGTTCAGTGGCAGTCGATTGTCCTGAGTTCTCTCTACCGTTACCCGAACGTCCCGTCAAAGACGAAGAGTAAGACGGAGGACCTTCTTGGGGTCCTCTGGGTTGAAGAGGTGGATGTCTCTCCAGTGGTCGTAAGTATTGGTCTCATTGTCTACCGTCGGACCTTCATCCGAAGAGGAGGACTTTCCTCGACCTTTCGGTCAGGAGAAGCCAGTCTGTGTGTCGTCGTCCAAACTGTTTCTTGTCCTAGCTTTCATTGTGTGATCCATTGTACAACTGTCTCGACTTGGAGCCACGAAAGACATGAAGGGTTTCTAAGACGTAAAAGGAAACACTTGTACGTTATGAAATAAGAACGACAACAACAAGTCAGCGATTCAGTACAGGTTGAGAAACACTGGGGTACTTGAGGTCGTACGGTCCGAAAAGACAGGTAGTCTTTTGAATAGAGGGACTCAAACGAGTTTGAGTACAGGTAACTCAGTCACTACGGTAGGTTGGTAGAGTAGGAGACAGCGGGGGAAGAGGACGATGGGAGTTAGAAAGGGTCGTAGTCCCAGAAAAGGTTACTCAGTCGAGAAATGTAGTCCACCGGTTTCATAAGATTCATAAATAAGAATCTTCTGTATTTCACTCGAAACTATAAACTCTTTTTAGTATTTTTGTGGTTTTTTTTTTTACTCAATTTCTTCGTCAAGTATTATTCCGACCTGGTTCAGACTCTTTTGAAACGGTGTTTAATAAGGGTTACAGAATGTGTAATTCCGGACACGCCAAAGACTGGTAGTGAGGGACTGAGTCGAGAGATGTGTTGCCCGAGGTCTGGTAACCAAGGAGAAAAGGTCAGATAAGACTTTGTTCCGACCCACAGTCTCTCCGTTCGTGTACGACTGACCCTCCGTCTCTTCACGAATAGGCGATTAAAACATTCAGTCCGGGAGACTATAATACTGTTTCCACTAAGACAATTCATCCTTCAATCCATTAAGATTATGTGAACATTTGTACACCTGGGCTTTCCGTTTGAGTTGTAAATAGTCCTCTGAGATAAGGGTTTCAACTTGAGTTCCCCGGTCTTCAAGTGTTCCGTTTTTAGGTTTAATCCCCATGGTCGAAGAGGGAAAGTCAACCATTTGTTTACAAGACCATTTTTCTGACAGGTCGAAATAATGACTTCTTCTTTATTCCTCTTCAACGATATTCTGTTTGTGTCATGCACCTCCTGTTCCTCCTTAGTAGAGGAGATGATTACTCAGTAATTGAGCCCTGGATCTCATTGTTAACCTCTTTCAGGATCCGATCTGTAGCCCGGAAATCGATGATCGATTAATTGGGACTCTGTAGGTACTCAGAACCAAAGAAGTAGAAATTTCATTCCTCTAGTTTGGTTCATTAAAATTCCAGTGTCTACGAAGATTTCAACTAAAATGTAAAAAATACTGTAAGTATAGTTTACCTGAGAGACTTAGTTCAAGTCCCACATTTTTTCAGTATTACCTACCAGACGGGGGAGCCTGACTTTTCTATACTGAATGGAGAACCCGGTCTAAGGGCTCTGATAGGTCGTTTCGAAAACACCGAAGTGGGTCGAGGAGCGAGCCCTTCTCTCTACATCTCAAATCAAAACAGACGTTGCTCTTTATTTATTGACAACGATTTGAGTTACATTTGGACTTTAGAGATAAATTTTGATTTGTTCAACTAATTTTGATAAGTATTAGAAGTTAAACTTTGTGTTCTTTGGGTGAGAATTGGTTTTATTCTGTGATTTTAATAAGATACGGCCCCCGGTCGGAAGGGTGTGAGGGTCAGGAGACTACCCGGGTCCGAAAGGAAATTTACTGTGTGTGGTCATCCAGAGACACTGTGTCGAGTGTCCGACACAATTACAAGTAAGGAAGGTACTTCGTTAGTACTCGTTTTGGTCCACCCCCCGAAAAACAAACGAAACGGAAAGAAAGAAGTTCAAGTGTAAAATGGATTTCCGATGGTATGACTTTCAACTTGGATGTGTCTCTGGAACCATTCCTTTTGAATGTTTGTCTCCAGAATTAACCCTCTGTATCCTCCACTTTTGATAAAGGGAAGTGAAAACCCCCGAACCTATGATATTTTATGTCTCTCCTCTGACTACATTTAGTCTAAATTATAATGTTCAATTATTCCTTTATATCCGATAAGTTGGTCTCTTCCGCTACCGTGGGATGAGGTCATGAGAACGGACCTTTTAGGGTACCTGTCTCCTCGGACCATCCGACGTCAGGCACCCTAGCGCTTCTCAGATGTGCTGACTCGTTGAAGTGAAAGTGAAAAGTGAAAGTACGTAACCTCTTCCTTTACCGTTGGGTGAGGTCACAAGAACGGACCTCTTAGGGTCCCTGCCCCTTCGGACCACCCGACGGCAGATACCCCAGTGTGTCTCAGCCTGTGCTGACTTCACTGAATCGTCGTCGTCGTCCGATAAGTTGGTGACAACGACTCTGTTCATCAATGAGTAGATTCTCTCATTAAAAAGGTAGAATGTGGTGATGTACTTTAATTTAAGAACCATCTGACTTGTCGATTTTGATTTTTACTTTCAATTTTCTATATGTCCTCTTTTACATAAATACTTGAACCCCATTCCTTCCAGAAGAATTTTATGTCTTCAGGTTTAGTTTTTACCCCTAAATTGAAGACTTTCATTTTTGATGCGTGGTTTCTGTGGTACTTGTTTCACTTTTTTGTTCGGTTTCTGATCTTCTTACCTAAAAAAAAAATTAAATCTTATTTTTACCTTATGGTTCGGTAGTCAATTTTCATTGGTCTACGGTGTAAATAGTTGTATGTATTTAGAGTTTTTGTATTGTGACCCACTTTTTCTGTTCAACGTCTAGTTGTACGTGGGTATATATTATACTTGCGTACGTTTGGTTATGTCATATAACAATAATTGGCTTACACTTATATATATGTCAACCTATTTTTATGCGTTGAAGTTCTATGGTCGATAGAAACTCCTTTCTCCCCTGATATGTCTACTGTCGTTGATATAGACATCACACAATAAAGAACTTGATAAAGTATTAAAAGAAAAATTAAGTTCCTTTTTATTCCTTTTTCCTTCTCCCTTCCTCTAACCGTCCTTACTTCCTATCCTTATATCCAATCCAACTTATATATAGTCTAAGCTTTCTAAAGATTGAAGGAACTTGTTTTAATTGGGGTTCGTTCTACGGAACTTTGTTCCGGTGTGTTATTTTAGACTCTTGTTTCACGGACGTGGTTGATAATTGACACCAGAGAACGAGTATAAATGAACTGTTTCCGTCTGTCTCGAACGGTTATCATAAAGGTTTCTCGAGGTCATTGGGTAAGTGTCAAACCTTAAAGATGATGATAAAAAGTATCGGTTTTCGTAAGGGAACCGATATTTAAGTATCTCCAGGGGTAACTCGAGGGGACGTGTCCTCCGTTCTAAAAGAACATACTTCCTTCTGTCCCTATTTCCCTTTTTAATTTAGAAATCACCTCTGATATGTAAGACACAATTCGATTGTCCTTGAGTACATAATAAGTTATAAAATTCCAGTATTGATTTATGATATGATCGTAATATTCTTCTTGTCTGTTTACTTATAATATAATGAGTTTCGGGAATGGGTAAAGCCATTATATACAATTAGTGTTGTGACGTTGTAAAGGATTTTGGTACTGTAAGACCTCGTGACCGAGGTATTACTATTTTCGGTAATACGGTAGGAAAGACCCGGATTATCTACTGAAGAAATATAAGAAAAATAGGAGGAATTCAAAAAGGAAGGTGTACTTAAGAGAAAAAGAAAAGATTTTAATTTCATTGTTACCAAATATTGTAATATACTTAAAGTACACAAGTTGTAATATAAAGATAAAGACACATACGACGTCGTACACGGGGTGGTTTTTAAATCAAATTTAACATTTTCTGACTTAAAAAAAATTTTCCGTTATTGAATAGTTTCAACTAAACTAAAATTAAAGACTCAACCACAAAATAAAGTTGAGTGACAGGTCGTGTCAAGGACCGTGTATTATTGATCCGTGGGTTCTTTACACCTTCTTTTCATTTTTCGTTTCCTTTCTGGTGTAGTCCTCCCGCTCTTTACCTGACCACACTCAGGACGAAGTTTCTAGTAAGTTTAAGTGTTTGTATGAGACAAAGTATAGGTGGAGTAGTTCAGTGAGTGTAGACGTCGGAATTCCACCGAGGGGAACGAGGTTCCTACTCCGGGTTGTAAAGGGAGACGTGGAAACATCACAGTACAGAATGGTAAGGAGAGGGGTAGTTTGAGGGGTATCGATGTAGACTAGGTAAGACTGGATGAGTCAGTACGTGTCAAGGAGATTTACGGTGGAAGAGAACGGAGAAAGGAGCCTCGGGGTACGTATGTAGTACAGGAGACGTACCTTTTAAGAAGACAGAAATGGAGCGATTGGAGATAAGAAAGCCAAGGTTGAATCTCCTACAAAGAAAGGATTAGGAGTTTCTGATCCAATCCTGTGGGGTAGTCTCCAGAGGACTACGTGTCGTGGGTCGTCTCTCCGATTGTGAGACTTATCGTAGAGAAATGAAAGAAACAGGGAGGAGAGGGGTTGTCGTCCCTTGTGTCTAGATATGGAACAAATGGTGACAGAGGGACTGGGCGACACACTCCTAAAGGACTTTTTTACTTCCCAAACAAATATCTATTATCGATATGTTTCCCTGTTCACCCTCTCTACTGATAATTACGTAATCTTCACCATCGGTCTATCTTTATGTTCTGTCTCATAGACACTTTAATTTTACATTGACCTTTAGGAAAATTCGAATTTTTTTAGAATAGGTGTGAGTTTTAAAACGTCCCTGAGGTGATGATGTTACTCTGTACGAACATGTATATAAACTTATCATAAGAGTTATATTCTGTGTTAAAACAAAAGAGGAACGTTTACGTACAAAATTACACACGTAACATGTAAAGTTTGAAGGGACTTTATGAGAATATTTCGTCTGATGTTAGAGACGAAGTGAAACGGGTATAAGTCTTTTCGGTTGAGTCCCGATCCTAAATATACAAAATGAAGGTTAACTTTTATTCATTCGGTGTATGGTCCATGTTTCTGATAGTAGTGGGTTTCGTTAATGACAGAGAAACGTCAGTAAATGTACTGTTATTGTTAACATGAAACTCTTGTAAAATTATTAAAAATAATTTCATCCCTTAATATTGAGTACAGATTCCTGTCATGATTAGAAAATTTTCGTTAAGTTGTTGAATTTATAATTTAAAATTTAATATACACTTAATATGTAATTTTATAAAGTAAAAACGATAAAGATTTGTATCAATTTATATGGATGATGGTGTATTAAGTCCTAGTTTTTAGTTCGGAAATAGAATCTGTACCGTTCTTTTTTTAATATGATAAAGTTCATTTGATTAATATAATAAAGTTCCTTTTTTATCATACAAACTCCGTTTTTGTAGACAGATAAACCTCAACTCAGTATCATTGTGTGACGAATCAAGTCATTAAATAGGGGTCAAGACACAAAGGGGACAAGAGGGTGCTTAATCCACTTGTCTCAGATTTTGTCATTTAGGGACTCTGCACAGTAAGATGTTAAATGGTTTACTATCGTTAACGTTAACGAACGGTCCGTTTTCGTGTACAACATTTGTCCACCCGTCATTTTAATATGTTTTGGTTTGTTTTGGACTATGAAGGGTGTTCTCAGACACAAGGTCCGTCCTCCTCTCTCTTTTGGTTCACAAAAGAGGACGTTTTGTAACAGTGACGTACACTGTTTGACTCTTTATGGGTTAGGGGTTTTCGATACTCGGTTCGACTCAGGAATAGTTTCCCAGTTCTTCTGCGATTTGTTTTTGGGAAGTTCTGTTCTTACTGACAAGTGAGGAGAATACGGACGAGAAAGATAGGGACGTGTCATGTCGACCAGTGAACCCGTGATCAGGAGACCCGTGAAGTCCCGTGGTGAGTGGAATGGAGGAAACAGGGTACTTGTCTCAAGGTGGAAACGTTCTCGCCTGATGTATGTAGTCTTATATGTCTTTGTCTTGTGAAACAAGGTACCTCTGTCTCGAAAGACAAAAGCCCACTTCCATGGTGGTCTTCAGTTCTGTTAGATCAGTGTATCAACACGTTACAGATTCAACAATGACGTTATTTCCAGTTAGACATACGGACAGGAACGATTGAGTTTAGTCTATGGTAAAGGGAACGGTGTTCCTAGTCTGTGGTAGAAGTGTAGTGACTCTGTCCTGATCTCGGGTTCACATGAATTGGTGTGTCTGAAAGTGACTCCTAGTGCCACAAGGTGCAACTTGTTCGACAACAATCCCTCGACGATCCTTCCCGTCGGGAGTGAAATGTCTTGGGTCTTGGACACTTTTTAAGGAGTTTAAGGGTTAGAGTCGGAATTTCAGTCAAGAGTCACAAGTGACCTTACTTTCATGGTACACCTGGAACAGACAGAACAAGTACCGACTTTGAAGTTACGGAAGTTGGTCATTGACCATGTTTCGTCTGTCTGTCATTAATACACAATCAAAACAACTACTTATAGAGTACGGAACAAATCTCTACGAGACGAAGGGTTTCAATGGCGAGATAAACCAATACGTACTGTTTGAAATTACTCATCACAAATGACACGGAATCTCAGTGAGAGTCTTATATTCGTTCTTTCATGTGTCCCGACCTTATCCTGACTATTTTTTTCGGTTCCCGTGACTTCTTTGTGAAGTTTCTGAATTACTTTATAACAAGGTGACATACAAGGTTAGGTTTCCGTCAATACCGTCCTACTTGTGAGAGGGACTTCGACAGGTGTACGATTAGATATCTTATACAGTTAGTCAATATAGTATACTATTTTACGTGAAAGTTAAGTCACGTCAGTAAGTCAGTACAGGCTGAGAAACGTTGGGGCACCTGACGTCTTGAGGTCCGAAGGGACAGGTAGTGGTTGAGGGGTTCGAACGAGTTTGAATACAGGTAGTTCAGCCACTACGGTAGGTTGGTAGAGTAGGACAACAGGGGAAGAGGAGGGTGGAAGTTAGAACGGATCGTAGTCCAGAAAAGGTCACTCAGTCAAGAAACATAGTCCACCGGTTGCATAACCTCAAAGACGAAGTTGTAGTCAGGAAGGTTACTTATAAGTTCCGACTAAAGGGAATCCTAACTGATCAAGCTAGAGGAACGTCAGGTTCCTTGAGAGTTCTCAGAAGAGGTTGTGGTGTCAAGTTTTCGTAGTTAAGAAGCCACTAGTCGAAAGAAACATCAGGTTGAGAGTGTAGGTAGGAATGTACTGATGACCTTTTTGGTATCGAAACTGATCTACATGAAACAGTCGTTTCATTACAGAGACGAAAAATTATACGACAGATCCAAACAGTATCGAAAAGAAGGTTCCTCGTTCGTAGAAAATTAAAGTACCGACGTCAGTGGTAGACGTCACTAAGACCTCGGGGGGTTTTATTTAAGAGAGTAACGAAGGGGTAGATAAACGGTACTTCACTACTCTGATCTAAGCAAAAAACTTACAACTCAAAATTCGGTTGAAAAAGTGAGAGGAGAAAGTGAAAATCGTTCTCCGAGAAATCAAGAAGAAACGAAAGACGGTATTCCCACCATAGGTCTACATTTTTCATTACTTGTAATTACTGACTAAGGATCGTGACTAAATATCTTCTTTTACAGATGTAATGGTCGGTGACAAAAGTTCGTGTATTAAATATAGTGAGTGTATTTAATTTAATAATTGAAGAAAAATAACTCGTAGATTACACATGACCGGGATACGGTCCGAAAAGTATATACACTCGTTATTAGTGTCGTTTCCCGTTTGATGTAATAGTGATACACTTTCTTATCTTTTGACTCCGAATTAAATAGATTCCATCGTGTTGACCATTTTACGACTCCATCATAAACTTGGGTCTTTGTCGACTGGGGTTCGGATGTGGGAAAGACGAGACGGTGTGAAGGGATGACAACAGTTTTATGACACCAGGTTCACCAGTAGTCTCCTGACTTCCTCTGGGTCCTCTTTCTTAGGCTTATAGAACTGACTTTTTGTCTCTTTGTCGGTGTGGTTCTTTTTCTCTCTTTCTCGTCTTTACAAAGTTTCGTACAGAGAGGAGCTTTGGGTGAAAACCACGTCTTTATGTATAACTGTCTTGTCAAAGACAGAGAGGGTGGGGGATTACAACCAACGACGAGGACAACATAAAGAACCGTGTTAATTGACGGACACATGTTCCTCCAGAGTGTCGTGTGGGTAGACGGTAGTGGTTATGGTTTTAAGGTTGGTTTACCGTTTTCGTTTTCCGACGAATTATATTTAGTTTATAGTTAGGGTCACGAGGTTAATTCCGTGACGAAATTCTCAGTGTAAAGTTTTACAAACCTTCAGTAAAGTAGGGTTACCATAGAGGATTGTGTAGAAATGTGTCTCGGTAGGACCGGTGAGTGGTACAAGACTAAGTTCTCGGGGTAAAAGACTAAAATCCTTCTCTCTAGAGTGTTATTGTCGACTGTCCGTCCTCGTCTTGGACTTTACGAGGACACGGGTTCTCTACACTTCCTTCGTATACCGTCGGTGGGATTAGTTGTGGACGGCACTTGGTTGACCAGATGTTCCGAGGTGGTGTTGTGCTGTCCTACCCGACACTTCATCGACTGTCAAGACTGTCATGTACAGGTGTGAGGGTTAGTGTGATTAAAAGGGTTGATCCCTCTCTAAAAAGTTCAGTTTGGGATTCGATAACTGACAGTCTAATACTTCCGAAACGACAGAAAGATGAATCTCGCATTAAGTCTTTAATGTATTAACCTCCCTAAAATGACCCGACACGTGTGTTATCCACAAATTACTCATTTGTCTTTACTTTGTTACTTACCCGTGGTCTCGTTTAAATAAGACAGAAGATTTTTGTGGGTAGAAAGGTTTCAAGTTTAGTAGGGTCGACTTTCCCACTTGTAAAGACAGAACATCGCTTCGTTTCGTTTTGTTGGTTTTATCAGGTTCCTTTACTTGATCATAAACGTTGTTGGAAACTGAGACTGAGTACTACGTCTTTCACGGTTGTCCGACGTTCACAGAAGTGTCCACTCGAATAGGCTGATCCGGTCAATAGATCCCGACGTTTGTAGAGACATTTAATATGATGTCTTAGTGTCTGGTGATCTTTTTTTGTTGAGTCATATAAAAAATTTTACGACTTTATCTTTTATGATAAAGACCTTCTCTTGTTTATGTCTAGAATTCGTAACTCCGATTCGGGAAGTGTGACTACCCCCGGTGTTATTTTGGACGGTCCGTTCGTCGTCTTAAGGTAAAATGATGATGGAAGTGAAGTCCGTCTCTTAGTTCGTCCTAGGTTCCTGAGAAGTTACCAGTCAGTTCTCACATTTGAGACCCTACACAAAGATTCCTTGTAAGATCCTCTACTAGGTCCATGTCCCAGATCTTTGGCTTGGAAGAATCATGGGGTCCTCCCGGGTAGAAAGAGATCTCTTTAGTACCACGCGTTTCAGGCTCTTCAAAGGTTACAGAAAGATAATCTTGCTCCTTCTAGAGAAAGGTCCGTACAAGAAGAAGGTCCCGAAAAGGGGACCAAAATTTTCTCGGACGACTGTTAGTCCCTCGACAGACCATTCGTCCTTTGGACTTGCGACCGACCTACGATTTCCTACAACAAGTGTTGCGTAAAATGGTCTCGAGGGTCTTTTGGATTTCTTTCTTTGAATAAGACCTTGATCCGTGTCGTGACTGTTGGTCTTACGAGTCGGAATCAGGATAAAAACCTAATCTTTACTTACACATAAGAGTACCTGACGAAGAAGCTTGCTCACTAAGGGTTGACTATTAGTCTGAAGCAACCATAAAAAATTGGAGACTTTCGTTAAAACAGTAAAAAATTCAATTAATAACGTATGCGAGGGTAAGTTAGGGTCCCAAAAGGGTGACTCTGTAGAGTCACAAAGGAAAGACTATGCGAAAAATTTTACCTGTAGGTAGAAGGGTAATTACCAAAACTCTGAAAAAAAAAATTAGATCTCTTAAGGAAGAAGTATACTTGGAAATGTTGTAATTTTTGGTATTTTTTTCATCCAGAAGAGACTTTGTCTAAACCTGAGTCTCGGTGTGGGTTGAGTGAGAAGGGAATGACTGAGAACCCCTCTACCGAGCCTTAGACTCGGTTAGTGTAGCGGTTGAGGGTCGGTTGAGATACAAAGATGTTTTTGTCTCAGTACGACAGGTCCCTTTTTACAGTGTAGGATTTTCGAAGGGATGTGTCGTTCGGATGAGTGGTCCTAACCGAAGTCCTATAGGTTCAACCTTGCTTCGTGGACGAGACGACGCAAGTCAAAGAGGGAACCGTCCGACGTTTTGGATCTTTGAAGAACCAGTGGTTCAGCTTAGTGGAGAGGGTTAAAACTAGGTAACGTGTCTGACCAGTTTACATTGACCATCGGAACGTTTTTATGGATATTTGTAAAGTACGTTTCTCTCTCTTCATTTTGATCTAATGTGTCTACCCTTCGTCCCAGGAACTTCGGAGAACCCCTGTGAAGTATAGTTATAGCGAAACTCCTTACCTGTGATGATATGGGACAGGTCTCGTGACCCAGAGATGACTTGAAGTCCTATTTCGTTCCGTACTACGATGTCCTGTAAGTTTTGGTCTTACACCGTAAACTGAGTAGTGGAGGTGTGAGAAGAGGAACCCTTCCCTTTAGGACTCAGATTAAGAAAAAGAGTTTTCACCCTGTGTACTGAGTCGTTTATCCTTAGACCTCAGACTTGAGGGGTTTGGTGAGAACAATCTCTTTTATCTTTCAAGAGTAATAAAACTTTATTTACTATAAAATTTGACCCCAACCTGATTTAGCACCCCCTTTTGCATAAATATGATAAATAAACATCTATTTCTATAAATTGATTACGTATATTGATACAAGTTTGTTAAAGTCTTACACCTTGAGAAGGAAAATGAACATAGTTTCGTCTCATGATCTTTCAGTTAGGAGAATAGAGTAACTGTCTATTCTTACTGAATCTCAACCGGATGTGTAATATCGTTTCTTGAAGAACCGGTATAGAATGCATTGATCGAAATGACCTAGATTTTGAAGAAGTGTATACCGGGAATGACAGGTAATCCGTTTTCAAGCTATTCTACTCTCTGGAACAAAAGAGTACAAGGAAAACACAGGAGTCACGACCTTGTACACCTGTTATTTATAAACACCTTGCTTACTTACTTGTTAAGTCTGAGATAATGAGACAATGTTGTGCGAGACAAACAAAGTTAATTCCGTCGGACTGGACGAGCACCATGTTGGAGGACCTCACTACCTGGTCTTCGAAGAGTCCTGGGTACGTCGAAAGGTTGTGACGTCTCGTGAACCAGACAGTACCAAAGGTAATTCAAGGGTGGATGACGGTCTATGAGTTCATGTGAAAGGAAAAGGAGAAAAGAGACTGATCGGGAACGACGATCGGCTGTAAATCATAAACACAAATTCTGTCACTATTGCCACTGATGTCTCTGATTAATGGAACGTTCCTGGTGAAGGTATAAATCCTACGGGGCATAAAATTTGACCACCCTACACTATTCTTTAACCGTCCCCCGTTACCTTTAGTACGATCACTAAAAATATTCGGACGACGGAAACCGGGTAGAGGGTTACCGTCTTAACCATTTGTGTCCGTATAAAAGGATCAAAGTATTCCCGTTCGTTATTCTTGTAAAAAGATTAAAATTTTTAAGATATAGTACATTTCGTTTCTAAAATAAAACCCCGTATTTGTCAAGGTGATGAAGACGAATACCGTTTCAGTTCGATCATATATTTGTACTCTGTCCCATTCCTTCTTCAAGGGGAAAGATGGTCTCTTATTTGAACTCTTCCAGGAGACCTTTAGTTATTGATACGTTAGACCCGGACGACGGGTGACGTATCCTCGGCCTACTAATAGATTATTACGATCTCCTTTCAAGAAATTTTAGATTCCAATTTTAGAATGATTTGTGATTATAATGAAGGACTAATATTTAAAAATTTTTTTAATTCGTATAAGAGGAATTATTGTCTATAGAAAGATAAATAAAAAAATTAAAATTTATAAAAATGAATAAATAAAAATAAATTAAAGATAAATGAATAATAAATATAAGATATAAAAGATCTATAGAAAGAGTAGATAGAAACTTTCTTTGTAATGTTTATCTATCGGTCACCCCTAAACGATAAGACTACGTCCCTCGAGTTTAGACCACGAGACACCGTTGTATCTACCCACCCTTCCTCACCCTCCATCCTTCCTCCAAGTTCTCTCTCTCCTGTATACATATGGATACCGTCTAAGTGCAACTATATACCGTCTTGGTTGTGTTATAACATCTCAATAGGAGGTTAATTTTTCTTTATTTAAAAATTAAAATTTTTTCTTTCGTGATGTAAATTTTTAGACAAAATCTAAAATGTCTGTTCTCTGTGAAATCCATTGTTAGGAGTTGGGTTCAATAACAAAGTCTTGACACTCTAAAAAAAAAAATTACGAATTAAGTAGAATTTAAGTAGAGGGGAAATCCTTCTGCAATAGTTGTGTACGGACCCGAAGGGAACACCGAGTCGACCACTTCTTAGGTGGACGTCCTCTGGACCCAAGCTAGGGACCCAACCCTTCTAGGGGACCTCTTCCCTTTCCGATGGGTGAGGTCATAAGGTCGGATCTCTTAAGGTACCTGACATAAGGTACCCCAGAGTTTCTCAGCCTGTGCTGACTCGCTGAAATTGTTTGTTTTAATTTTTTGTTTTAGTTATGTACGGTTAACTGTCCGTCCTTTAGTCAAAATAAAGTTGGTCAACCGGGTACTGTGCTCCAACGTGGAAGGTGAGAGACCTACCACACCGTCCCGGTCGGACTCTTCCCTCCATTTTTATCCACTATGCCGTAACCTCGGCGGTTGGAGGAAGTCGTGGTAATGTTTCTGTCCTCAAATAAGTGAAGGAAGGTCCACGAGAGCATATTACAGTAACGGTGCTCGGGGTGGTCCCTTCCACTTCTAACGTCGAATGGAAGGCCTCTGACTGTAGTCGGGGGTCGTAGAACAGGTGTCAACCGGAACCGTCTCTCTCCAACACTACGTCCTTAGGTCTCTTCCAAAGTAACAGATGGTCCTTCAGGACTTCAAAGTTCGGACGTCCTCTTTATCACAAAGTAAAAGTAAAGTACTCATTGATTTTTCTTTTTTTTTTTTCGTGTTACCTCGTTTTATAGGATTATAACTAACGGAGTAAAATTTCGTTAACTCGTGTGTCTCTTTACTCCAAGTCCCTCAAAACGGAATTGTCGTCTCTGTACTTTTCTCACGAAAGACTTCGACACTTCACGCTGTGACGACATGTGTATGTGTGTGTGTCGGAAAAGAGCGAAAAGGTTCTTATTCATTTGTTTAGACTCTAAACACTGGGACTGGGGTGTCGAGGATAGAGGGGTTACGGTAGAGTCTGTCGATTTGAATCTCTATGAATTTTGGAATAAGGGTATTCGGGTTTCCCGACCAAAGAAGAACTACGTTTTGTCACCAAGACTTTGAACTTCTCCGTAGTCTTAGTGGACGTCCCGAACACTTTTGACCAGGGGACGGGGGGTCTCAAAGACTAAGTCGCCGGACCCCACTTCGACCTATTAAACGTAAAGATTGTTCGAAGGTCTGCTACGACAGTGGACGACCAGACCCCGGGTGGAAATCTCTTGGTGCCCACGTCTCTTAATACGTATAGTTTCACGAAAGTGTCCGGACTGAAGTAAAGTCAAGGTCTGCACCTTGTGCACTAATGTCTCGAGGGTGTGGGTCCGGTCGGGGACGAAATTCTTTTATACATACGTGTGTAAAATTTTTAGTTGTGATGATTTACTAACATAACGACGTCCCAAAGGATGTCTTAGTGAAATTTATTATTCGGGAGGTCCATGTAAATCTTTTCCAAGGTTAGGTCACATCACTTCGTCTTTTTCGTGATCGGTCTTTAGGTTAAAATCAGGGATCTCAACCTCCGACACGGATTCACCATAGTGAACCTATAAAGTATAGTAGAAAGGCTTAAAGTCGAAGAAATAGAGGATTGTCACTCCACTGGTCTACGAAACACCCAGGGGGAATGACCTTACGAGAGTAAAAGAGAAGGTATAAAGTAAACTCACAGGTGAAGAGGAAGACGGGGAGAGAGTATTATTGGGTTGAAGTAAGTTATTTCTCTTCCGGCCGAGTAGTTCTGGACTACTGACCGGTCTGTAGTGGCTCTCTGACGTCGGGTGTCCGGGACCGTACTTGGCTGGAGATCCCCCGTTTGGATCGTTTGAGTTTAGTGAATTGACTACTCTTTATCTACAGACTAGACTTTTGCCCCGACACTCCACTCCGAATTTTTCTCTTGTCCTCAATTAGGACCCTCGATTCCCCCACTACACGTCTCTATTTCATCCTCCTCCAGAGTTTTGGGTCGGTCTGAAAGTAGTCACGACAGACTAAGTCCGTACAAGACGATTTCATTTGAAAATTATTAGAGTCAACCATTTCTTAGACGGACGTTGCGTTCTCTGGGTCCAAGTTAGGGACCCAGTCCTTCTATGGGATCTCTTCCTTTACCGTTGAGTAAGGTCATAACAATGGACCCTTTAGGGCACCTGTCTCCTCGGACCACCCGATGTCAGGTACCCCAATGTTCTCGACCTGTACTAAATCGTTGATTTGGTGGTGGTGTCTTCCCGTGTGACTCGTACTGAGTGTAGAGATCTCTTTGTCAAGAGACCGATGTGGAATAAACCGATTGAGGGTCAATAAGGGGGCCTCTTCCGTTACCGTGGGGTGAGATCATGAGAACGGACCTTTTAGGGTACCTACCTCCTCGGACCATCCGACATCAGGTACCCCAGCGATTCTCAGCACGTGTTGACTCACTGAAGTGAAACTGAAAAGTGAAAGTACGTAACCTCTTCCTTTACCGTTGGGTGAGGTCATAAGAACGGACCTCTTAGGGTCCCTGTCTCCTCGGATCACCCGACGGCAGATACCCCAGCGTGTCTCAGTCTGTACTGACTTCGTTGAATCGTCGTCGTTAATAAGGGGTACTGTGTAAAATTCTTCACCAGGATCGGCTCACTCACAGGGAGGACTCTTTTCCACGAGGACGTCCGACGGTGGACGGACCACGAGGGGTAGTGTATGCTATGACAGAGGTATGGTAGCGTAAGCGAAGACATCGACGGTTTGGAGTCTCGTAACTTCTAAGTGGATCCCTGTACGATTTTACATTAAAGAACCCGACCTAAGGGTCTCTAGGACTTTATCATCGAGATCTCACCCCGGATTCTTAGATGTAAAATTATTCGTGGAAGACATAAAGATTACGTTCCCAAGACTCCTGGTAGGAAACTTTCGCTTTCACTTCAGCGAGTCAGTACAGGCTGAGAAACACTGGGGTACCTGACATCGGATGGTCCAAGGAGACAGGTACCCTAAAAGGTCCGTTATCATGACCTCACCTAACCTAACGGTAAAGGAAGAGGTCCCCTAGAAGGGCTGGGTCCCTAGCTTGGGTCAAGAGGGTATAACATCTGTCTGCGAAAGTGAAAGTGAAAGGGGATTTGATACGGAGACTCTGTGTCTTATACAGAAAATAGAAGCGTAGGGTCACGGGTCTAGTCCGTTTCTTAATGACTAGTTACTTACCACTGACCCTTTATTCATGGTCCTCTACCCTAGTCCCGACCCTTCTAAAGTCTTCATAGACTCCTCGTAGTTTCTTCTAAAGGAAAGTCGACATGTCCGAGTTCTTACCGAGCGTCTATAACCCTGCTGGGGGTCCGACGTGGGGTTCTATTTGTCCTGGGGACCAGTGATCTTGACATAAGGGTCTCTGTGTTTCACTGTGGGATCTACAGGGTCATAGGGTTTCCATCCCCATTTGTCCTTCTTCTGTCGTTTCAATCACCGAAGTTGACGTCAGACTGGACCTTTCGGACTGTGCCTGACGACACCTTGTTACTTTTTTGATGGTGTGGCTCCCCACTCTTTTGAACCCGAGGTGTAGGTAAAGGAACGGTCCAGTAGAGTGGATCGACACAGAGGTGACGGAGTAGACATTTCCCTCCCCTCCCCCTTTTTTTTTTAAAGGGACTCTGGGTCCGTCTTATCTTATACGTGTACTCGAGTGGACCAGACACTGGTCCGTCCGGTGAGGACTCTCACTTTTCGGTCTCGTCCTTAGCTGTGACACGATCCGTTTAAGTCTTGTTGGAAGAAGGAGGTCTCGTTCCGACGATTTCCCACCTTCCGACTGGGGTGACGTGTACACTACCCAGATCCAGTGTGCGTTGTACGAAATCAGTTTCCCCGTACGCGTCACATAAATGTACTGTAAAGTCAATTCAGTTGTCCGAGGCGACTACTCTTGTAGACCTACACTAGTTTGGGGTTGGTGGAGAGTCACTTAGGAGACCTACTCCGTCTTCTCGGTTCTCCGACTACTTTGTCAGTCGTTGGAAACCGTCATGGGTACGTGTCCCACCACTCCACCGGTATGCCCCACCGTCGTCCCTTACGGTTACTAGGTACCTATGCTTCTTGGACGTAAGACCAGTGCACCTATGGTGTGTACACCTAAGTCTGAATGTACGGTGGTTGTGGTTCGACGTCGGTCGTACCCGTCTCCTTCCGTCACGTTACGCGTCAAAGCATTGGAGTCAAGGGTACTTTGAGGACTCCCCCGAAACGTTTTTAGGGTTCCGGGTCCGGTGTGAGGGATTGTTGAAGACGTACTAGTCTTGAAAACCCCGATTCTGTGTCCGTAGTCTTAAAATAGACGGTACTACTAAGGTCGGTTCAAACCCTTTGTAATCACTTTGCTTTTCAAGTCCCCATACCCCTGTCTTATTGAATTGAAACTAAGACCTGAGACGACAAATACTTAACGTACCGAAACTCTTTAAGTAAAACGGAAGGTCTCGGGTTCTAAAGACTGGATCTTCCATTCCCATTGTCATGGGTGAAAAGTTTCCATACTCCTAATCTCTACAACCGTACATTACGTACTTACGAAGGGACCACCGAGTCTACCATTTCTTAGGCGGACGTTATGTCCTCTGGACCCAAGCTAGGAACCCAACCCTTCTAAGGGACTTCCTCCTGTACCGTTGGGTGAGGTCATAAGAACGGACCTCTTAGGGTATCTGTCTTCTCGGACCTCCCGATGTCAGGTACTCCAGTGCTTCTTAGCCTGTACTGACTGATTGTGATTGTGATCGATTACGTACTTATCACTCGTTCCCCAAGTGCCATCAACGAGTTTTTTACTATTATTATAACGCTAATGACTCTTCCCAAATGAAGTGAGTGGAACTGGTCACATGGTGTTACTACATATCTCGTTTCCATACCTGTGTCTGTGAAGTGAGTTCCTTGAAGGTTCCTACTATTCCCACTACTTCTCCGTTTAGTTATCTTTTTCGTCTCGCGACCCACTGTCTCGGCTTCCTTCCGTTGAGTACCTTCGTAAACTGGGTCTACTCCGAATAGACAAAGTTCCGCCCTCAATCCGACTTGTCTGACTTCGGTCCAAGACCTTTTCTTGTCTGTCGGTCTTTAGAGGCCTCCGACGCCGACTTCTCCTCTTCCATTCCTTCTGGAGGGTACTGCGTCCCTGGTACTGTGGGACATCTGTATCACGATACATGGGTACCAAGAGTCGCAAAGGCTCGCTTATTTATTTGTGTGTTCGTCTATTCGTATCTTCTCGGAAAAGTCTTGGATTCTAGACCCCTCATCCTACCCTTTTCCTTCTCCTGCTCCGTGTAACACTCCGGTCTCATCCCACTAAAACATGGACACCAGAGTTCAAAAGAGGTGAAAAAAAGAACCTTCCTTTTACTCACCTCTTCGGTTATTATGGTTCTTTCGGGATATAGACTTTACCGGGAAGAGGAGAACGGGATGATTGAGGATGGGTAGAAATTCTAAACTCGGTACTCAGTGAGGAGGTCCTTCGGACAGGACTGTACTGCGGGAGTTCGACCCAGTCCACCGGTAAGGAGGTATGGGATTATCGGAGGATACACACGAAGGGGGCTCGATGTCAACAGACTCTGGTGTAGTAAAAGAGGTCTTCTTGTCTTCACGAACTCCCGGTCCTGAATGAGTTTTCCTGTCGTCACGGACCGTGCCTCCTCCGTAGGGCAGTCACCACCTACTACTTCCTCACCTACTTGTGCTTTCTCACTTAGTTCATTACTTGACTCTACTGGACGACACCCATCCGTACCCACTTCGTCACTCTGCCTGATCCAGTTCTATCACTTGGAGGAGTCGACGTAGTCGGGTCCCAGGCCTTCGACCTTCGTCCCGTACTCTTTACAGGTGTTGTCCTATTTACTCCTACTGTTCGTAGATGGAGTGACGTGACTCGACTCCCAATTTTCTCTTTACATGGACTTCAGCGTCGTATTCCGGATCTTGGTTCCTTTCAGGAGTTATTTCCTGATTATTTCTACCGATTATGGTAGTAGTGAAAGTCCTTTCTGTGGAGTAATCGAAGTCACGATCAGACTAGGATTTCATATACGAAAGTCTTATCTATTCTTGTGTCTTCACTGAAACGGTTGGTTCAGTTATAACTTAAATACTAGGTGCCACACACACACACACCCACACACACACACACACACACACACACACGCACGTACGACGCGCGCGCAATACATAAACGGACCGACTCAAGGACTCAGTCTCTCTTAATACTTAAGAAAGACGACTGTGACAATATTCCACTTCTTTTCCAACTTCGACTGACCAAACGGATTAGTCTTGAAATCTTTTCTTATTTCTTTAGATCGTAAAATGTCTCTTAGTTACCCTTATTAGTGGAGATGTTGTAGTGACGTCCCTACCCGTATCTATCTTCTACTGATCATTCTTTTTGGTCAGTAACCTGTGATCTATCTTTTATGAATTACCTTTTCTGTCAGTGAATGAACCGGTAAATTGAGAAAGATGCACTCGACTGTACTGGAGCTAAAAGGATAGACATTACACACCCAATATCTTCTAGAATCCTTAACAGAATAACAACCATGATTTTTCATGTGAATCCTAATTCGATTTAGCCGTAACCTGAACCGTAATCTTTTAGACTTAAGTCCAGGGTCGAGTCGACAAAGGATTGACACGTTAACACTTGGAGTGAAAAGAGGTAAAGACTTAGAGAGACCCAGAGTCAAAGGAATCTACATTCTACGCGATCATTGTAAGTATCCAACAACACTTTTGTTTCTAGTTCTTTCACTTTCATCAGAAAACCTCCCTTTCTCGGAGTCCTCAAATGTTCCCATTGACTCTCCGATATTTATGACAGTGTCTTATACCAGTAGTCCCTTGACCTGGCCAGTGATTTAATTTGTACCCAGGGACGACGGGCTTCTCTTCTAACTTTCAGTGGTAGGTCGTTTTCCGGGGTTCTCAAGAGGACAACGGTATTGAGGTTACACCTGGTTTTATGAACTAGTCGACTTTAGTCGGAGGAACCAAAACGGACCTCTTCGGTCGTCACCAGACAGGAAAAGGTCTCTCGAAACGAAACATACGTCCCTCCATCCCGTTTCTTTTCCTCCCCTTTTTTTTTTCTTTCTTTCTTTGGTTAAGTCCTCGAACCTCAGGTTTCTTGTTTTGTTCACATTACACACAAACACCCGACTCCTGTTTGTCTTGTCTTAGGAGTCAAGGAACGGTCAGCAGTCCCGGTCCGGAGAGACTCGTCCGATTCCTTTGTGAAAGTACCGTCCCCTCTTCCCACACCGCCCCTCCTAGTGACGTGGTCCCCCTATGTACCCCACCTACACCCCCCTACGAGAGTCCCGGTGAATCGCAAGGAAGACGAAGAAGGGTCGGACGGACTCGTGTCGCCTCTTCGTCGCTCCTCCGTCCCGTCGTCGGGTCCTTCCGCCTCCTCCCGTCAGGAGTCGTCTCGGACGTCGCCCCAATGAGGGCCAGTCACGGGAGGACAGGGGCCGAGGTCAATGTTCTAGCGACATCAGAGAAAACAAATTGTACTTTTCTTTGGTGTCGCTAGTCGACGAACTCTTCACCCACCTTCTCCGTTTAATTTTTTTTTTCCCTCTCTTCTCTCTTCATCTCTTTCTAGTACAGTCGAAGGTTCCGGGTCTATGAGAAGAATTTTCCTGGGTTCTTCCCAGAGGGTCGGGACTGGGATAAGGTCCCCGTTGCCGGATCTCTTTGACACCGGTCTAAGAGTGAGGACCGAAATGAGCCGAATTCGTCCTGGAACATATTTGTACTGACGCTTTGTAGAGAGGCGGTCTTTTCTCGATCCTTGTTTGTATGAGTCCACAGAAGATCCCATCAAAAACAACAAAGTCCCAAAAAGACTACGATCCCGAGGTGAAAGAAGAAGTTCCTATCGAGGACGGACGAAGTGACTCTATCGACCTGGGAGGAGTCCTTTTGGTCCCGAAGGGACCCTTCAAGTCCTAAGACCTCTTCCCCCATTCTGTCCCACTGGACCGACGAGGGACCCCACTGAGGAATCTCGTCTAATCTCCTCCGACCCTCGGCCCCACGTGTGTCGAAGCCCTTGAGGACGACAAGTAGACCCGGTCCCAAGGGTTAGGTCTTCAAAGGAAGAGATGTCACTCCCGAACGGTTCCTATGACTATGTGAGAACTTTCTAAGGTTCAAGATCTCAGACCGATTGGACCAAGGATAGAGTCAAAGTCTTAAAAGGTCAATGTCCGGGAACCTCCGAATTTAAGAGGTTGGGATGTAAGAAGACATTTACCTCTATCGATATGATCCCCCACCTAATCCATTTGTCATTACTGTCGTATCTTACGGGACTTATGACTGAGTGTGTATGACCTTCTCTTATAAACAAGAACAAGTCAACGAGTCAGTATAGGTTGAGAGACACTGGGGTACCTGACGTTGTTCGGTCCGAAGGGACAGGAAGTGATAGAGGACCTTAAACGGGTTTGTCTTTTATGTTCACCTCTTTATTTTGTTCAAGTTTTGTTTTGTTTACAACTATTTCAGAATCGACTGTGTTCACTTCTCAAGGAATCTCTTTGATGTTATAAATCCCAACACGAAGAACTAGAAAATACCGTTCAGGACCCCTTCGGTCTCAGAAGACTCTGGGTACCCTGGTAGTGTCGAGGTCCTTGATGTATCAGGAATAAGATGTATCGTACCTTAAACTAATTAAACTAATTAATTAGTCGTTTAAAGATTTGTCGATGACTTCAGTTTTGTGATCTCGACATCAAGGTTCATCATTATAAAGAGTCACGAGGAACTTCCGTCCTTAGACATTATTTTTCTCTACGACATGTTTCTGTCCTAGGAACGGGAACGGAAGACTCTCCTGTCCCTGTCTTCCAGTCCCATTGTCTCGACACTTGAAGGGTCGGGCGAGACGGTGAGGTCTTAGCTAGTTGTGACTTTAGTCCCCCACCCTTCTCTGGACTGCGTAGAGAGGACCTGGACAGACGATTCCGTTGTCGTATGGACAGAGTGACTCTTCACCTGTGCCACCTTCTGCACAAGGTCCTCGGGGACCTTGTTCCTAAGTACTGTCGACTATTCTTCGACTTGCCATTCGTCCGGGGGTTTGTCGGTCACCTCTGACACCGGGGTCTCCCTCTCTCATCCACTCGACCAGTGTGACCAGTCCTCGCGACATTTGCGTCACCCGTACCCTCCATGTCAGTCCGACCGAACCCTCCGGGTCTTCCTTTTCTTTCTATTGTGACCCCTCCATCATAATCGGGGTCCCTCAAGACCTGGATTTCTCTTTCTCTTCTTCTCTGTTCTTCGGTAGTAGTCTGTTGCGTTTTTTTTTTTTTTGTTGACCCACTTGTGACACACCTCCGTCCGGGGAAACTTCCGGTCCCTCCATCTTTCCTCCACCCCCATACGGGCCTTTTCCGTTCCTTGTCTCTCTTCCACTCTAGTTTTATCCTCCTTTGTCTCAGGTCTTTGTCTTTCTGGTTTAGTTTGTCTTACCCGGTTGTCGTTTACTAGACCCTTCTTTCTCTTCTCAACCTCCTTAAGTCCACAAGACGGATTTTTACACCGGTCTCCGAGAATCGTGGTACTCAATCCCTAGTCTTAGTCGGACGTCCCGGGACTCTTCGGTCCCTTGTCCCCTTTCCTTCTATTCAAATACTTAATCCCCGACTCTTACCCAAGAAAGGTCCGGACCTAATCGTTCTTAACAAGTATATATTGTATATTTAACGAATTCAAAGAGGATAAAAATTTTAATTATTGTGCAGAATTCCCTGTACCATCACGAAACAACCGTCTCTTTCCCCTAGTTGTACACGGCTCGTAGTCTGTGAATATACATAATAAAAGATGTTAGGAATTTTGTTCGAATACCCTTTTCATAATAAAAAAGGTAAAAAGTTTATTCCTTTGTCTAGGTCTCTACAATTGTAGGACGAGTTCCGGTGTCTCGTTCGTTCACCATTTAAACTTGGGTTAGTCGAGACCGAATATTTGGGAACCGAGAGAGTTGATATATCCTTGATTCATTTAGTAAAATAAGAAAATTTTACGAAATATTACTAAAACGGAAGTTTTCGACCGGTACGATGAGCACCTTATTCCGTTACACCGTTGTACTCTATCACGTTTCTACGACTTGGACCTCTAGTCTGTCTGTGACTAAGTTAAGTGTCGAAATGAGTCAGTGGAACCCGTTTTCTGTATTGGACACTCAGAGTCAAAGGAGTAGTTATTTTACCCCTATTATTATGGTTCCGCAACATGCTGAACTTACATTATTGTATAAATTTACATTTCACCGTAGTAATGGACCATGTTGAATCAGACAACCCGTTTCACAGTGAGATTCTAGCGGGAAGATATGGATTTGCGTTGTCACTACTCTGGCGGTCTTTACCTTTCTAAAGTTCCTCTTTGTTTGACCTCAAGGTATAACGAGAAACGGTGGGTGTCCCATTTATTTAGAGTATGACCTTTTCGTTCTCTGTACTTTGTGATAAGAACTACAATTGTTAGGCTTGAGAGATTTCGTCAGACTATGGTACACCATGTACGGCAGGTCATCAGCTCATGTTAACCCGAAAGATAAGAACAGACCCGTCTCGACTGGAAACTAAGTTAAATCAAACTCGTTATAAAGGTATGTCGTCATGGCGCGAAGTAGGGGGACTACCGTCGGGTTCGACCCCGGTCTGGGACGGAACCTACCTTTGGTTGTCCGACCCAAAACTCTGTGACGGACCGAAACTGTCCAGACCCCTTGAAGGTGTGACACTTTGAGATTCCAGAGTTCAGTCTTGAAGACTATTCACGTATACCTGTACTTGACGTTAGTCGGTTTTTAAAGTTCCTAAAGGTCAAACTACTATATTACAACTGCGTGCCCAGTAGACTAGAGGGTTCTACTGGGTACTCCCCGGGGTGTTTCTGTCTTTTGTTTCAAACTCCGACGTCGGAGTTGAAGTCGTCGACGAGTATACCTTCCTTTCCCCAGTCCGTCCCTTCCTCTTCACCGACACTCAGTGTCCTACAAGAAAGATGTGCCCGGAACCCCTTGCAAGGTGGGTACAGATAATGGTACTTCGGTCCTTCTCCTCCTTCAGACCGTAAAGAGAGCCTTCGGGAGAACAGAGGCGAGACTAGGGTCAGGTAGGTACGGGTCATAGGACACTGGACTCTTCAAAAAGACCGATGGGAACCGACGAGAGATATCTGACATTATTGCATGATCGTCTCTTAGTTTCAGACCTCAAGATCAGGAGAAGGACGGGAAACGGTCGACAAAGGAATCCGTCTATTGAATCGGAGAGACTTGAAGTCGAGGTAACGCATGTGTTTCTCCTTGTTTTAAGGGCTAGAGTGTACTACCAGTATGTTACTTGACTTCGTATTTACTCCACGAATACTACACGGTTTATAACACGATTTACGAAATACGAATAATTACGAGTACTAAGGGGTACTATCTGGATTCTCTCCTGACAATTGAGGTAAACTCTTTTGACTCTGTGTTTCTGTGTCTTAATAGGTTCCAGTGTGTCAGTGATTCGTCGTTTCGGCCCTAGACCGGGTTCCGTCAGACCGACGGTTCACCTACAAATGTTCTACTATTAAAATGTTGGAGGAAGGGAGTTGAGGGACGGTGTCGGTCGATGGAACGATACAGTGATTTCGGACAGGACGGCAGTCCCCTAGTCCAGAAAGACTGAAAGTTTCTCATTTCATCTTAATTTCCAGGTACGTCACTCAAAAGTTATAATGGACATTTGGGTTGTCGGTCTTTCAATACTAGGTAAAGGGATTCATTTGAGGTCGTATTGGGAGTGCTGAATAAAGTGTTTTGAGAACCAGTCTCGGTGTAGTTTTTCCGGTTTGTTCGGTCTAACCATTGTACTTATGTATCGTTTATTGTCGGTCTGGTGACTGTGAGTTTTCAGAACGACTTCCCTACCTGTCTGAGTTTTCGGTCCAGTCCTAGTCACGACGGAGTCCGGAGGGGAAGTCAGGAAGGGAGAAGACTGGGAACTGGAGTTGTTATACCCTACAGAAGGTTTCCCTGTAGAGGTCACGTCGCTGTTTCACGGGTTTCAAGAAGGAACGAGAAGAAAGGGCCGTTTCAAGAGTACTCGAAGTCTCCTACGACGCAAGAGCTCTCTGCCGTAATGTCTTCGGGAACTAAGTCCTCGACACCCTTCGGTCAACATTTGGATCAGGAGTAGTCCCCTTCGACTCAATTCCGTGGGTCGAAGTACCTCGTGACAAGAGTACCCTTCACGGTAAGTGTGTCTGACGCCATATGCACCGTAGGAGTCTTTACACACTGGTCGGTCGGATTCATTTCGGACTTTCTGGAGGGAATTGACAGGGGTGGATGGAGTGGCGGGTTAAGTCGTCCAGGTCTTTTTACTAGAAGACTTCAGGGGGTGTCGTGGATGACTCACTCACTCACTTTCACGGGTCAGCACAGACTGAGAAACGTTAGGGTACTTGATATGTCAGGTACCTTAAGAGATCCGGTCTTGTGACCTCTCCCATCGGAAAGGGAAGAGGTCCCTTATAAGGGTTGGGTCCCTAACTTGGGTCCAGAGGGTGTAACGTCCACCTAAGAAGTGGTCGACTCGGTGTTTCCTTCGGGATCATGGATGACCCGAAGACAATTTTCCTGACGACACCGATATTACACTCTGTCCCGGTCTGGGTATCTCTGGATTTTAGAACCGACTCTTACTTTCGACGACTCAGGGTACGTGTCTCCTCTAACCCCTAGACCGGGAGGTCGAATGTCCTGTCTTCGGTCTCGGGACAGGTGACACGGTCCGGTGTCGCCTATTGCTATCTCTTTGCTGTCACGGAGGAGTTCGGTTCTTCTTCTGAGAACTCTCAAGGAACCTGACGTTCCTCTAGTTTGGTCAGTTAGGATTTCCTTTAGTTGGGACTTATAAGTAACCTTCCTGACTACGACTTCGACTTCGAGGTTATGAAACCGGTGGACTACATTTCTTGACTGAGTAATCTTTTCTGGGACTACGACCCTTTCTAATACTCGTACTCCTCTTTCCCAGCTGTCTCTTACTCTACCAACCTACCGTAGTGGTTGAGTTATCTGTACTCAATGTCGTTTGAGACCTCCTATCACTTCCTATCCCTTCGGACCGTACGACGTCAGGTACCCCAGTGTTTCTCAACCTGTGCTGACTCACTGACTTGTTGTTGAAGTACGGTTCCTTAACAGGGACCTGGTCGTATCTTTACCCCTCCGACTCCCTCGTAGGTCTCAATTCTCTGTTCTCTGTTCTCGGGTCGATGGATACTTTTACTCTCTGTCCCCTCGACCCCTTGAAGAACGTCCTCTACACTCCCACCGGGTGGGGTCCTCCACGGGGAGGGTTGAAGGTCGGTTCCTCCTTCGTAATTGGTGATGTGTACCATATTTGAGCTCTTCCAGGTTCGGGTACAACGGTATCTCTACTTCCTTTCGACATCAGGTCTACGGTCCTAAGCTCTTTCCTCGTTCCGTGACCTCAGTTTAGTTACAAACTCGTCTTTGTAGGTAGTCCTTCGTTCGATTACTCGGGTAATCCATAGTCACTCGTTGAGTAAAATTTATTAAGATTTCCTTTATTCCTGAAGGGAACACTGAGTCTACCATTTCTTAGACGGATGTTGCGCCCTCTGGACCCGAACTAGGACCCAACCTTTCTAGGGGACCTCCTCCCGTTGGGTGAGGTCATAAGAACGGATCTCTTAGGGGTACCTGTCTCCTCGGACTGGCCGATGTGAGGTACCCCAGTGTTTCTCAACGTGTGTTGACTCGTTGATTCTTGTCGTGTCGTGTTTCCTTTATTTGTCATTTTCTGTTTCTTCTTTCGTTTCCCTGTGGAGGAAGGGGTCGGGTCAGGACTAGACTCGTCGAGACCGGGGTAGTTTTTCCGAAATCAAGACCGGTCGGACGACCAGTAAGGTGACCTTTTACGGTCTAAGGGTTCTCCTCCGTCACCTGACCTTACCACGTGTTCAGACCTCCCACCACACCTCCTTCTCCGGTTCCTTCTTCTGTCAGGAAGGGGAGGGGGTTCCAGAGACCTCCCCGTCTACAACGACACACTTCGGACTCCGACTGTGTCAAATCTCCCGAGAGAAATTCTTTTTGTCATAAAAAATTTGTAGGATGAAGCCGTTCAAAACTAACGACTCTAGGGATGGTCCCGGAACCTTTCCCCAAGACTTGCACTTTGAGGAAATCAAAGAGTCATTTAGGTGAAGTTCGGAGACCTGAGTATCGTCCGAAAGGTCCTTTACCGTTGAGTGAGGTCATAAGAACGGACCTTTTAGGGTACCTGTCTCCTCCTCAGGTGTCCTAGTGTCGACCTGTGTTGACTCCCTGAAGTGAAAAAGACCTTTCATTTAGAACATCTTCTTTCGTTCGGTTCTGACAAGAACTCTGCAAAAATAGTAATAATAATTAACTTTGGGGACCCCTGGACCCAAGTGTGTTACCTAGTTGAACTTTTACTGTACACGACCCTAAAATATGAAAAGTTCCACGAAAGTAAACTGGGAGTTTTATGAGACACTTCCTCTTTCCTGTCCATAGTAAGGTGTTTCTAAGTGACGACGAACGGTACACGGACTAACATGACGCGATAGAACAACTACGAACCCTGTCTCAATGTTTGTTCCGGGTTGGGACGGGAGGTCCCAGGTGTTTGTCCCCGGTCGGGTGTCGTGATCAGTCAGGGTCCACTAGGTGGTGGGTCCATGGTTCAAAGGTTCTCCGTTATACAAGTCCAATAAAGTGGCTTCAGCGTTAAAGTTCCGCTCCTTTCGACTCCGGATCTCTTCTAATTGTTTGACCGTTTCGGTTGGTCCATCGGTCTTTGTCTACCCCTCTATTTCATTGAGTCTAATTAAGGTACAGTCGACACACGATACTGGAGCGATAGTCAGTAGGTAGGTGTGTTACAGTAGACTACATTACAAGTTGTTGGGTGTCCCGAAGAGACCACCGAGTCTATCATTTCTTAGGAGGGCGTTCCGCCCTCTGTCCGTTAGGGACCAAATCCTCCTAGGGGACCTCCTCCCGTACCGTTGGGTGCGGTCATAAGAACGGACCTCTTAAGGGTGCCTGTCTCCTCGGACCGTTCGATGTCAGGTTTCTTAGTCTGTGTTGACTCGTTGATTTGTGTTGGGCGTCTTATGGACTAGAGGTAAAAAGTCCATTTGATTCCCAGTCTTTTTTAGTTTCGTACGGGTTCAAAGTGTGAATTACTCCCTGTCTCGGACTAAAACAAGGGGTTTCCTAAGAAAAACACCCCCCTCGTTTCAGTCGTTTCTGGATAAAAATGGTAGAACCACTGTAGTGTAGAGGGTTTGTTTAGAATTATGTTTTGGGTTTTACGAAAGAGAATGTCGTCGTTAAAGGTTGGAGGGTTGAGATGTTTTGATTCAAAGTGATGTGGGTGTATTTCACCATAACAGAAATTTAATTGAAATTCATTAAAAAGGGATAAGTTGTCGGAGGATTCGTTATTATCGCACTTTAATAAAACTCCGCCCAATTTTAATTTTCTACAGTAGACACATGACGAGTTTTGGTAGAGTCTATAGTATATTCTAAGTGAATTGCTTTGTGAGAAAGAACGGTCTGATGTAGAGTGTCTCTGTCTTAGATCTGGACAGTGAAAAAGATCTCGAAAACTCTTAAACACGTTGAAAAGGTAAAGGTGACCCAACCTCAGTACTACCCCAGAATTCTTCTCACGCACGAGGAGTGGATCTGAGGGTTTGTAATTAAATCAGGGACAGGTTGGACCTGTCTATATGTAAATCTTTCTTTTATTTTACAGGTTTTTCATCGTCACTACTCTTTTGACTCACTCCGGGGAGACATTTCGAAGGACTTACACGAATAATCCTACCAAAGTTCCTATACTTCCGAACTGATACTGAATTGAGAACTTGACCTCTAGAAGGGTCAATCCTCTAATTACCTTGTCGATCTTGTCGTGCTCTCTCGTGACATCTTTCTCGTGACGTACCTTGTTGTCTCCAAATCGACATAAGTTAAGGGTCTTATAGGGAGGCCACCGATACGTTTGAACCCTTTCAGGGAGGGGGTGGGGACCGACCTAGTGTCAGAAAAAAAGATCTTATCTTCAAGGTGTACCTATCCCCGGTATAAACAAGACATGTGGAGATACAGGGTCGTGGATCTTGTCTCCAACCCTGTATAATCACAAGTTATTTATGACCGACTTGTAAACTAAGTTAGTCGGGTAAATAGATATTTACTTGATTGCCTGCAGATTCCAGAGTAGGTTGTTCACCTTTATTTTGTTACGGGATCGGATCGTTTGGTACCCTGATCTTTTCTCATAAACTCGTCTGTAGGTGTTTAATAGACACCTACCTAGTTACCTCAATCGTCCACTTCACTCTTCCTTCTTGTTCTATTCAGGAGATTGGTCTAGTGTCCTCGGACCACCGGGTCGTGTTTCTGTTGTACCCAACCATCCAGACATTGGCGGACTTACCGTGACAGGTTTCCCCGACAATCAGAGGTCATCTGACTAGGTTTGGAGGTTGCGACCAGGGTGTTAGTGGTTGTTGAACCTACTCTTGTTTCTCTCGATAAATAGTTTAAAGATGTACTGTCCCTTGGTCGTCGTGATCATTTATATTATGTACCGTTTTTGTCAAACTCATCCTTCTCTACTGTATCCGTTGGATTTTTACATTTTGTCTTTTTTCTATCTATAAGAGGGAGATCCAAGTTTTTCGGTTGTCGTGTTAAGTCTTTACCTCTTGTTCGTTGGACGCTATAAGACATACATTTTCCGAGGCGTCGAGTCCAACTAACGTGTACCTCTTACTCAGTTGACACACTGAACCTACGGTTCTTCGGAGTACATTAGGTTCCGATGTAATGTCTTTATGCTACGAGTCTCGTTCTCTCTCTTTCAGGGAAGGACGGAACATGCCCGTCTGACAACATTAAAGACTATTTGAAGTTCTTTCTGTTTCTTTGTGACTTTGTGTTGGTTGACGGAGGAAACTCTCCGTCTTTAGTCCTTCACCCCCCACACCATCTGTAAGGTCTTCTCCTTACCTCCTGAAAATCGGATTTTTCTGTTGTCTAAAGTCCTTCTCTCCCTTTCTTTGTGTTCTCAACAGATATTTGTGAAGTTCCCTTTATTCAGTCGGAGAAAGAGACCCTCCATGTCTTCTGGTCACTTATGTAAGACTATTAATCTTATGCTTATAAGATTATAACCCATAAGACGGTTATGGGTTTTGCTCGGTGGACGGTGAGGACCCCATTCGTCTCTTCCAACTACTCCCGTCCTGAGGTTGGTTTCTAGGAAATGTAGACGTTACACCGTCGCGTTGTCTCGACTCGGGTAGTACGGGACCCATCCCGAAAGTGACGCCTCTTTGTCTCCAGAGGTTCAGTCCTAGATGTGACTATGTGGGGTCGGAACCTGAGAGACTTTGTATCGCGTACGCACACACTCACGATTCAGTGAAGTCAGTACAGACTAAGAAACATTGGGATACCTGATATCGGGAGGTCCGGGGAGGTCCGAGGAGACAGGTACCCTAAGAGGTCCGTTCTTATGACCTCACCCAACGATACGGGAGGAGGTCCCCTAGAAGGACTGGGTCCTTAGTTTGGGTACAGAAGATGTAGAGGACGTGATCGTCCGCCCAAGAAATGGTGATCACGGTGGACCCTTTGGGGAGACTTTAGATCTCACAATAAGTTTAAGTCGTTTTTCAATGACTAAGGTGGAGTCTTCTTCGTTGTAAAGAGATGCAAAGGGAGACCTGACTCCGACCCGAGTCACGATGTTCTGTCGGTTCTTTCCACCTTCGACGCCCCGTCTTCACCGGGATTCTTCATCGACGTCCCGTCTGTTCCCACTTGCCTCTCTATTCGACACTGTCCTCTGTTGGTATTAGTCTCTAGAGAGAAGTCTCGACACCTCTGTTTCAACAAACTTACGTCCAAACCGAAGAAAAGAGTTGGGACTGAGTACAGAGATCAAATATACACAGAATCCTTCGTGGGTGATTCTAGACTTTGATGAGGGGCGGGACAGGGGGTAAGTGTCAGGCAAAGAGGTCGGTACGTCACCTTCCGTCTTCTCGTTCCGGTCCACGAGTCTTTATGTAGTGACTACGTGTCCTCATTTTAGTCGAGGGCAAATAACTTGTAGATGATACGCGGTCTGTGACACTCCCAAGTGTGAAGTGTGACGTTCAATGGATAATAAGTATCGACTTCTTTAAGTCCGAACCTCTCCAATTTGTCGAACCGGTACTATCGTGAGGTTTTAGTAGTATCGAGTATAAGTAATTCACAAAGGAACCACGGTCTACGTCAAAAATTCGTCAATTTACAAAGTTGAGGAGATGAGGAGTGTTGTTAGGATACTCGATTTCAAGAGGATGACCGAGGTAAAATGTCTACTCTTAACACCGGGGTTTTCCGGACTTTCCTGAATAAGTGTTTCAGTGGTTCGATGTTTTATTATGTAACATCGTGAGAAAGGAGACCCAGTGTGACAGAGATGTCATCTTCTTTATTGGGACTGACAGAGACCAGATGGTCCGTCCCCCCGGGGTCGTCTAGTCCTTTCTGTTTACGGAGCTGACCACCACCAACAGAGAGACACAGGACACGACCCTGTCTGTCCACACGTCCTACCCCCGGATGTCCCGTTCCTTTACCGTAGGTCTACCGGACCGACACGTGGATCCTCGTCTCGTCGACCTTCGAGGAGTCTCGGCTGGGTCTCGGGTCCGTGCCAGTGTGGACAAAAGAACACTTTGCTGTGGAGGGCGAGTGGTGAAGGGTATGTCAAACGGAGGTCCATTTCGTGTCAGGTCGGTGGGTTCTCTTTCGAGGTTATGTTCGGACCAAATTTGAGATCGTGAAATGTGATAAAGACAAAAGTGGTTCACCTATCGTTTGACCCTCCGGAGAGTCGTTTTCGGTCGGGTGGATAAGAAGGGTTTGTGGTTTGATTCTTTTTTCGTGAAAGGACCTCGTCACCACCGTCGACTGACCACTACCCCATTAAATAGTGAGTTGTGACAAATCTTGGTGGTCACGTACCTCTACTATTTTTCGCTGACTGAGAATCAGTCGAAGTAATGACGAAGACTTGAGAGACGTCTGGTGCGTCCGGTAGTGGTGGACGTAGACCTCCGTACGAGGGTGGTGGGGCCGGGGGCCGCCGGTGACGGACCCTCCGACGTGGTACCACTGAAGACGTCGGTCGTGGAGCCGGTCGTTCGACGGACGAGAGTCGATGAAGGATCTACCGTTACTCGACGGGCCCGGGAGTGGTCTATTCTCTATTCCAACAGTGAAGAATCTCTAGTCTCCAAGTTTACGAGTAACTGATTTAGTTTACTGATCCCCCTACTACTTGACGCAAAAAGAAAATCTTCATTTACGAATCGAAAGTGAATAGGTATAGTTCAACGTTGAAATAGACGAGAATATACCTGTCTTCGTAGGGGACAGATGTGTAGACGGGTAAGTGCCGTTGGTATACCGGTTGAGGTATTTTACTCCAACCTTCGTTGGACGAGGGAATTGACAGGAATTCGGTCCGGTCACGGTAAGGAGAGATCCCCCAAAGAAAATACAGGGGTTTCCCCCGGTCCCGTGAGTATTAGAGGTAGGAAAGAAGAGTTTATGTAGGACGTCTCTCCGGAATGTCGGATCGGTGACTCCTCCTTTTGGGGTGTCCCTTCGCGATTTTCCTTGTTCACGGTCCTACGTAGTCGACGACAGAGAGGGCCCACGTCCAAGTAAAGGTTACTGCTCGGTTAAGTGTCTGCCGAAAACGAATGCACTCGACCTTGCGAGCTAGACCATATTGCGGAAGTTTTGAAACGCATACAGGAAGTACGACCACAGAGACACCGACATGTTCTCTTCGGCGGCTCGCAGACACTTGTCCGCTCTGTGTGATGTCCCCCTCGTTCCTTTCGTCTTTACAGGACCAATCTGGTCGACAGAGAGGTCAAACTTGTTTCATGGACGGTCCTTGTGCGTCGAACCGACGTCCCTGGGATGTCCGGTGGGGACTGGGTGAGGTCGACGGGGTGAGGTCGACGGGGGAGTGGGTCGGAGACTCTACGCTACGAGGGTGGGTGGGTAGGTGGGTGGGTGGGACGGGGTTTGTGAGTAGGAGTACATAGACGTGTTAGTTTGGAATGGTCGGAAGTTCCGGGTCAGGTGTACGACGGAGACGTCCTTCGCGAGGGAGTGTACGTGTACGTGCGCACGTGTGTGTGTGTGTCCGGGGGTCCTGGTTGAATAGGTGCTTTGTGTCGTCTGTGTCACGGATCCCGGGTCCTATGTGAATCCCCAGGTGTTGTAAAAATTAAAGAAAATTTTAGTCCTTTTTTAAAGACTTACTTACGTATAGTAATTAAATCGGACTTTATATGAGTAGAAATATGGGTTGTGTCTATTTTTTATTTTAAAAATTACGACAACGTACCTTTTTCCCCAAGTACTTTCAGTGCTTCGGATTCCGGGTACTTGCGACCTTACTCCGGGACGGAGGGACGGCCGTCAGAGGAGTCTTGGCAGGACGACACAGAGGACGTCGGAAATCAGGAAAGATTGAGGACGGTACGGAGACAAAGAAGGTTCTTAGAAGTTGCCGAGTAAACCGTTTGTGAATGAGTCGGGATGGATACAGACAACAACTTTGGTACTCGGTCCTTATGTTTTCACTACTTTCTACCGGAAGTCCCTCGAATGTGGGTCCCGGTTCTTTCTGGACATCTGTCTTCCTGCCTGTGACGTCACGCTATCCCGTGGGTACTTCCTTCTTTCCTCTAGGTTCTCGTCTTTCCTGGTTCGAGGGGGTCGGACCCGACACTCGAGGAACTCCTGTCCGGTGTAGGAGACGTGTGGAGATATAGGGTTGAAGACCTGGTCGGCAGAGGGTGTGTGTTATTTGCAAACGATTTATTCGCAAACGAGTAATTACGTACTCCGACTGTACGACACAGAGGGAAGAGATGAATGGACGGTCCAAAAGAAAAAGAAAAAAAAAATAATAAAAAAATAACTTCCTATTAACGAAATTTCTTAACACGACAAAAGACAGTTTGGAGTTGTACTTAGTTGGTATTCATATGTATATAGGGGAGGGAAAACTTCGAGGGAGGGTAAAGGGAGGGGTGGGGTGGGGAGGTCCAACTATGTCTCGGGGACAAACTCAAAGGACTCGGTATGTCGTTTAAGAGTAACCGATTGATAAAATGTATACCATTACATTCAAAGGTACAATGAGAAAGGAATGTAGAGTGGGAGAGGAGGGGAGAGGGGAGAAGAGATAGACGGTCAAAAAATTCCTTTCCGGGGTTGGTGTCTTGACAGTCGATATATTTTTTACATGGCTTGACTCGAACGACGACGACGACGATTCAGCGAAGTCAGTACAGGCTGAGACACGCTGGGGTATCTGCCGTCGGGTGGTCCGAGGGGGCAGGGACCCTAAGAGGTCCGTTCTTGTGACCTTACCCAACGGTAAAGGAAGAGGTTACGTTCTTTCACTTTTCACTTTCACTTCTGCGAGTCAGCACAGGCTGAGAATCGTTGGGGTACCTGACGTCGGGTGGTCCGAGGAGGCAGGTACCCTAAGAGGTCCGTTCTCATGACCTCACCCAACGGTAACGGAAGAGGATTTGCTCGAATGTTCTAAAATTTAAAACCGTCGTTAAGAGGGACCAGAGTAAGAAACCTAAAATAGTGTGTTTGGAAGTGTTTTCGTGGAAGTGAGTTTGGGTCGGTAAATTTTAAGGGGCTTCAGACTCTTTCCTTTTTTTTTCATAATTGACTGTCCAAACCCTTTCTTTTGGACTAGACCATGAATGTACCTGAACAATTTCAAAGGTTGTTGAGGGCCTCGGAGTGGTCCTCAACCTATTGCCTTTGTCCCCAATAACCGTAATGTCTATTAGGGGACTTGGGTTCCTTCACAAGGACGTCTCCCGTACCGAAACAAACCTTTCACCGGACAACTGTAACTCCTTCTCTTTCTGTTTTTCTCTTTGTAATTACGAAACTTCCTAAATCCTGAACTATCGTTAGAAAAAGAAAAAACCAAGGTGGGTTTGTAACAAAGTAGGGTTTGGACAGGGTAAGAGACTTAGGGTCTTTAGACGGTGGTAGCTGACTAGTACTCAACCTTTACACCGTAGTCTATCGTCAAGAATTAGATGGACTGTAGTCGACATCCCGACCTAAGTGCTGTGGTTCACTGGTCTAGTATGTGTCTTCCACGGACCTCTCGTCGTTCATACTCTAGGAGTAAGGAAGTGAAGACGGTGGGTGAAGTGGGAAAGCTCTGTGTCTCCGGGACCACTACTGAATTAGGAGAAGGAAGTATAAACTTTCTTCTTTGGTACCACTCTATTTCACCGACTACTTCTTGTGAGTCCCTGAGTCACCTGTCCTGGTCCCCATCTTGGGTACGAAGACACTAGAGTCAGTACAAGGAAGGGAATGTGGACACCGGAGGAAATTTTGAGTTATAAATTTTTTTTAGTTTTGATTCTAGTACCGTAGGTCAGGGTAGTGAAATACCGTTTATCTTCTCCTTTGTTACCTTCGTCACTGTCTAAAATAAAAGAACCCGAGGTTTTAGTGACACCTACCGCTGACGTCGGTACTTTAATTTTCTACGAACGAGGAACCTTCTTTTCGATTCTGTTTGGATCTGTAATATAATCTTTCGTCTCTGTAATAAAACGACTGTTTCCAGGTATATCAGTCTCGATGCCAAAAAGGTCGTCAGTACCTACACTCTCGACCTGGTATTTCTCTCCGACTCACGGTTTCTTAACTATGAAAGTTTAACACCACGACCTCTTCTGAGGATTCTCAGGGAACCTGTCATTCCTCTAGTTTGGTCAGTTAGGATTTCCTTTAGTTGGGACTTATAAGTAACCTTCCTGACTACGACTTCAACTTCGAGATTATGAGACTGGTGGACTACACTTCTAGACTGAGTGACGTTTTCTAGGACTAGGACCCTTTCTAACTCCCGTCCTCTTCTTCCTTGTTGTCTCCTACTCTGCCAACCTACCGTAGTGGCTGAATTACCTGTACTTAAACTCATTTGAGGTCCTCTGTCACTTCCTGTCTCCTCGGACCACACGACGTTAGGTACCCCAATGTTTCTCAACCTGTACTGAATCGTTGACTTGTTGAGGAAATAGACAACCGAGAAGAGTTATCGGGGTAATGACAGGAGACACCTGGATACAAGTGGAAGAGGTAATCGAGGGTTCGAGGAGTTCCGTGAGCTACTTCCATGACTGAATCCTAGTTTACAGTAGACACGTTGATGTAATCAACGACAACGACGAAGAGATAGGTGGTTTTGTTGTTCGGGGTAGAACGTCCGGTAGAGGAGAGAAAGGAAAGGGAAGTGATGTCTCCGCGAAGAATGTTTGTCGTCCTGACGTACATGTCCCTGACGACTCTCCGTAGTTTATGTCAAACCAAGTACCTGTACTCGGTACTTCGACGAATTCGTCTAGTTCTATTTACACGGGACCTTGGACCCAGAGAATTGAACTCTGGTTCGTACACACCTAAGGACACTGTCTTTCCGACTCCGAGGTCGTGAGTAGTATAAGAGTCCTAATAGACACTGGGGGTTTCTCAACTGTTAGTAATTCTTGGTTCCGAGATCCACCACTTCTCGGTATCTCGAAGTGTCCCATATCCCAATCTGGTTGTCAGAGACGTTGAACGATTTGTCACTGAAACCAGTTCAGTCACTGGGGAATTTCGGAGTTAAAGAAGTAGATATTTTACTACTATTGTTATCTTGGGTAAAGGGTCTCGGTATCATTCATAATGTACTCAAAAATATCCGTTACATACTCAGGGACCGTGTCCTATTCCTAGTCGTTTACCCGGATAATCTCAATGATGTCGCGAACCACCGGTCGGATGTTGTCATGAAGGAGTCGAGGACGGGTCGATCCTCGTAAGGAAGGTAGAGTGTCGGGGGTGGATGAAGATTCCGTATTTGGGTAAAAAAAAGTCAAATCTAAAGGTACGTTTACCCGATTGTCTCAGAGGGGTCTTCAAGTGGGTATCGGTCCTGAACGCTGTAAAACGTAAAGTTATGACCTCAGGAAAATAGACAGAAAAAGGAGACAGGTGTATGGTTGGTCTCTTCGTTGTAGGTTTTGTTCCTACTTTGTTCTAGACCAGGGACGTTGGTGGGAGACGTCCCTGAGACCGGACAACTCGTAAATGAGTCAATTAGGGGAATAGAGGGACAATTATCAAGTTCCTTTTGGTTTGTTCCAGGGAACGGATTCAGTCGACGAGGAGTAAGTCCCCTCTAAATACATTGGGTTGGTTTATGAGCTTCCTGGTTCCCTAACAGGGGAAAATTGGAGGTCCTTTACGACCGTGGTTTCCGTCCCACGACAACCAGGTCGTGTGACTGTTCCACGAAGTCCGATATCGGGTCACTCACACCCGTGTGGGAAGGGGTACACAGTACAGGGTAGACTAAAGGTCTGTTTTGGTCCTACTCCTAAACCGTAGTCCACGTGTCCTACTACCTGAGAGTACTAGGTCCCTTCGCTAATTCTAGAAGGATCCAGACCCAGTTTGACCCTTTCTAATTACCCCTTCTTAATATATGGTTGGGGAACGAGGGTCTCTGTTCTGTGGAGACGTTCGTAGTCGAATTGAGAGACGGGAAGGTCGGTCCAGGGATCTTTCACGACTCTTGTCCTTCATTTCGACGTTCTTGATGTAACTACCTCCCGTTTTCAGGATGGAATCCATATCCTTAAAGTGTTGAAAAGACTCTTAGCTGCCAGACCTAAGTTTCTCTATACCCAGTTTTAAGTTGTTGAACGGGTTCTAGTGTTGGAGTCGTTCACCGTCTCGGTCCTTCACCCTAGGTTTGTTTAGGGTTAAAAAGACTGTGATTTGAGACACGCTAAAGGTGATGTGACGGAAGGAACGAATACTATTTAGGTCTCTTTCTGATCGGATCGTCTACTTTTTCGACTCAAAAGGGATTTTACCAATGTAGTCGTTCCCTAATCCCATTGTAACTATATTTTAGTTTATACGTAAACGAGTAGTTGGAAACTCCAAGGTTTGCTTTTTCGTCTTAATGGAGGATCTGGGTGTTTAACTCACATATAAAGTATCATACACGAAAAGGAAAAACCATTTTAGTCTTTTAGTGTTGACCATCTTACAAAAGTCCACAACAAAAAAAAAAAATTGAACTTTTACATATTACACATGATCGTTTAATCGTCTACTTATTGACAGTCATACACGGGACTTTCTGTACCCTAGTCTAACCCTTGTGTTAAGTTTACACTGGGGTCGGGGTGGTGAAGGGATTTCTTGACATAGGATATGTGGATACCCCGACCAAGAAATGGTCGACTCGATGATCTCTTCGACGAACGAGGAACCTTCTTTTCGACACTGGTTGGATCTGTCTTATTATTTTTCGTCTCTGTAATGAAACGACTGTTTCCAGGTAGATAAGTTTCGATACCAAAAAGGTCATCAGTACATGCCTACACTCTGGTATTTCTTTCGACTCGTGGTTTCTTAACTACGAAAACTTGACACCACAATCTCTTCTGAGAGCTTTCAAGGAACCTGAAGCTCCTCTAGTTTGGGTAGATAGGATTTCCTTTAGTCAGGACTTATAAGTATCCTTCCTGACTACGACTTCGACTTCGAGGTTATGAAACCGATGGACTACACTTCTTGACTAAGTAACCTTTTCTGGGACTACGACCCTTTCTGACTTCCACCCTCCTTTCCCCTTCTGTCTCCTACTTTAACATCCTACCATAGTGGCTGAGCTACCTGTACTCAAACTTGTTCGAGACCCTCAACCACTACCTGTCCCTTCGGACCTCTCGACGTCAGGTACTCCAGTGTCTCTCAGCCTGTGTTGATTCTCTGACTTTACTACCTCGACTACCCGACACCTACCTCGACCTATTACTGTCCTTTTCAGTGACCCCGGTACCTTATTTCCAGGGTCGATTTGAGGGGGTGTTTACGACTAGAAAGTCTAACCCCGTAAAAACGTCACAATTAGGTAGATCGTTCGAGTTCGTCTTCTCTTTCTAACTTTAACACCCCATTGTTGGTACTTTTTTATTTTACTTTCACAATCAGCGAAGAAACGTTGGGGTACCTGACATCGGATGGTCCGAGGTGATAAATACCTTAAGAGATCCGTTCTTATGACTTCACCTATTGGTAAGGGAAGAGGACCCTTAGAAGGGCTGGGTCCCTAACTTGGGTCCAGAGGACGTTACGTCCGTCTATGACAGACTCGGTGGTTCCTTCGGGGTGTTGTTTGTATACCCCATTCGTAATAAGGGGAAAATATCTCTACTCATTCGAGTCATTTTTCTTGGATTCAGTGAACGGGTTCCACTGATGGACACAACTTCGATCTCGTACACAAGAATCGGCGATAATATGAGAGATACGAGTGACTTTTCCGGTAGTAGGTTTGTGTACTAATCCTCAGTCTACTGCACTCAAAATAACGTAGCGACAGTGAATTATCTATACACTGGAATCCGTTCGGGGACTTGAAAAGACTCAAGAATAAATGAATAATTCTTTAATTTCGTTTACTAGTGTTACTATTTCAGGTAATATGTTCCAACAATACTCTTAGTTTATCTTATTATAATCAGCTAGACTCTATAAGATGTGTTGACGACGAATTTTAATATACAGGGTACTAAGCGTTGACGCACTATTTTTGTATTACATACACTTTTTCGGACCGTCCCTGATCTACTGTCACTACAATTCCATAGCGGAATCCCTCGAAAAAATTAGTGGGGAGAGACTCGATAGTCATTCTGATAAAATAAAAGTACTAACTTTTACATACTTTGTCTACACCGATAATAATATTGATGATAATAGTGGTAAGTGATCCCGACTTTTACCAAAGGACTCAACTACCGAATAGTTTATTAGCCTTCGGATCGACAAGACAAGGTTTGGCAAAAGGCACAAAGGATTTCTCTCAATACCCTTTCCAGTGTAAATCAGGGACGGGAAACGGACTTAAAACCAACGGTCACCACTCGGAGTCCGCCCTACGAGTCTATGAGTGTAAGTACAACAAGTATCCCACCTATCGAGTCGGCGTGCCTCTAGTCCTAGTCCTTCTACTTATCTCCGGTCCGGTGAAGTTCTTTGTCGACTGTGACTTACCCTTTTTCTGTTTCGTGGCACTTAATTTGTTTGTACCTACGGATTGTGATAACTCGAAACCCTTTAGGTACTTTTCTACTTAATTTGTTACTTGGATGAATAGGCCGGAGAGAATGGTGAGAGATTCGAAATTACTATGACTTGACAAACATCAAGAGTGGAATATGTGGAATGATAATAAGGTATGGAGACACAAAAGGGATGCTTTCCCTTCGACGGAGGGTAGGACGAAGTAGACCGAGTGAAGGTGAGTGGGAAGTTCTGAGTTGGTCCGTGTTAAAGGAAATGATTTTAGAGTCCGTCTCGCCCTTCGGGAAGACGACACGAGGGTCTCATTGGGTACTTAGGAGGAGGGTATTGTCAAAGGGACTCGGGGACTTTAGCACAAAAACAATGACCGAAGGAGTGATGCTATACTCGTCGGACTTTCGTTCGTGACCTAGCTAAGTAGAAACACGGAGGTGTCGGAATCGTGTCACAGTCCATACAATACTGGTGCACCACTTTTTTCTGTCGGACACGTTCGACGACACGATTTATGTGTTTTCGAGTCGAGATTTCCTTGCTTACTTCAACGGGGGACACGCCGACTCTTCTTCCGAGGTTTCCTGTTGCCTTTAAGTGTGAGTCGAGGTACAACTGGACACACGGTAGTCCCGACCTTTATAGACCCTTCGTGCGTTTCAGGAAGGGGTAGGTAGTTTTAGATCAGTGGTAGAAGAGGTCACCCAATCTACCGGTGACTTGCATTCACTCACAATAAGCGACCAATTTCGTTTCCCCAAAGAGATTTCCTTTAGACGAAGTCACTCGATGGTCCCCTATTTATTCGTGTCCCTGTCCCGTCTTTAGTACTCTTATTAGATTGACTTGGACACCACAAGTCTGTTGATCAAGGTGACGGACTTCGGAGCGAAGATAGTACGGAAAGTCGAGATCTGAGGTTACAAGATTAATCCTTCTTGTGCTTTTCGGGTCCTCTAAGAGCCCGGGAACACCTACTCCCATTGATGTTGACACAGAAGTCTCGGTATTTCGGTTCTCTTGTGTCTATAATTTAGAAAGGAAAATAAATTTATCTAAAAAAAAACTAGGGGTTCAGGTATATGAAAATAACACCTTTTAAACTTTAATTTTTTTATGTCTTTTCATCTTTGTTATTTATATTTAGTCAATGAGGATGAAGGACCTCTATTAGAGATCATTTAATTCGATTATTACCAAGAGGTAATTATAAAAACAGAAAGAAAAGATAAGTATGTATTTATTATAAGAAAGAGATGTTTTAATTCTAATATGTCGTATACATTAAAACATAAAACGAAAAAGTAACTTATAGTATGACCCTTACAAGGGGTACTGTATTTTATAAGAGAATTTTATACCTAAAATTACCGGTGAACTATGAGGTGTGATACTTATCTAGTATTAATTAGAACGAAGTCGAACCAAAGTAAAAAACAAATAATAAACAACAACCTAAAGACCATAAAATCTAAGGTTTCTGGAAACTATACCAAGATGTAATTTAAGAAAAAATTTAGAAGAAATATCTTCCTTTATGTACCTACTCTCGTCACCTACAGGATCCTACCATTCTTGTACGTACCCATTCAAAAAAGACTTGTGAAAGGACACGAAAGATTTAAAAGGTATTATTCGTACATAATGAAAAAAAACATCTTGTTTTTTGTGACGATGGTGTATTGATACTTTTTATTAAACGAGATCTATCGTGTAGTCCTTTTTTGTCTGTGTATCCAGGAAGAAACCTTCTTTCGCACGAGAGTTACCCTAAAGGTTCTGGTTTCTACCCCGACCAGAACGATTCATAAAGACATTTATTAGGGTTTCTTCGTTGTAAGTCACAACGAAAGTTTACTGTAAGATGGTTGACTCGACGTCCAGGGAAGAACCCGAGGGGTCCATGGGCCTCGGAGATAGTCGTAAACCGTGTCGTCCTCGAAGAGGGGCTCTCAGTGGAAGAAGAGTGATTCGGACGGAGTTCTATTCCCGAAATTTTACACACAACTCACTCTCTTACTTGACTTCAAATGCTTTGTTATTCCTACCTTTACATTCAGTCAACTCGGGAAATCCTTTCGTTGAATCGGTATACGTAAGTTTTCTATACAAATAGGGGAAACTGGTTTCTTATAAGGATCCTTAAGTAGGGTGTCTTGATTCAAATTTTACAGTTTTTCGATGTATATAAATCAATAGGCAAGTAAATCTGTCATATTAGTCTTTTATAACCTTTGTTGAATTAACGTGTCGTTATCCCTTTACTAATTTAATGCAGTGTAGATGAATTGGAATATGTCAATAATGTTGTTACAAATACTTTGTGTCTGTGATACTTGGTACATTATAATTCACTTGCTTCGTCTTGTGTTTTAATACGTAAAGTTCGAATGTCGATTTATTTTAGTGAATGTTTATAATTGTTTTCTCTCATGTTGAAAATTTTTCGTCCAATTGACACTTATTTAAGTCTTTTCTTGAGGTATTTTATTTTGGTTTTGATTTATTTCTCATACTCATTCTATCAGTAGTTAGAACTTCGAGACTTTGACGGTACATGTGAAACCCCCATTTATTATAAATGGTGAATAAATCTCAGGTTACACATTGTCCGTGGAATATTATTTACCTAATAAAGTAAATTAGGACGTTTGTTGGGATTCTACATCCTTCGTATTAATAGAGGGAAAATACACTGTTTTGATTTCGAGTTCTTTCCCATTCAGTGTCTCTGTCAATCGTCGTCCCAACTCTCCTTGTTGATCAGAACGGGTTGAATCCTTTGGTCACTGAGTCGTCTCTTTATTGGGGTGATTCAGTACTAGTTTCGTATAGTTGTCCAAGGTGTTTCCGTTTTACTCGAGTACCGGATGTCTAAATATTATCACTGTCATTTATAACTCGTGGATGAGACGTGGCCCCTAAATATATGTAGAGCAGAGATTATAAATTAAAAGTGTTATTGAGACACTCCATCGACCATAGTAATCTAACCCCGTCCAAGACTCGGTATCGGACCATTCTGTCACGTGGTCTCAAACTTGGGTCCAGATGACTAAGGATGTACGAAAACGTGGGGAGTACGACGGAGAGTAGATCGATACAAACCCTGTATATGGAAAGTTCTGTCGGTGAATTTTCCTTAGACCACAAGTGGTCGGGAGGATGCGTGACTAGACTGAGTTACTTAGTTCAGAATCCAAGGACCTGTAGAGACGTCAGGGTGTAGATCCTGTGGCGTCCCCTTGACTATGAGTTTTATACAACTAACTGACCCTTTTTTTTTTTTTGTTACCGAGAAAGGGTACCATGACTGTCGTTTGTCATGTTTCATATAGAACGTTTAGTAAGGGTCGTTGACTCATATTCGTCTAATCCGTTTCTCCATTCTTGTTCTGGTTGTTATTATTACTATCGATTATGAATTTATCCAGAATGGTACTACGTAGTCACGTCCCGAAGGGTCCACCACGATCTCCATTTCTTGGACGAACGGTTACGTTCTCTACAATTCTTTCCGCCCAAGTTAGGGACCCAACCCTTCTAGGGGACCTCGTCCCGTACCGTTGGGTGAGGTCATAAGAAGAGACCTCTTAGGGTACCTGTCTCCTCGGACCACCCGATGACAGGTATCCCAGCGTTTCTCAGCCTCTGTTGACTTCACTGAATCGTAAGTACATAGTCACAAGACTCACCAAATCTATATATTTGAGTCACTTAGTAGTTTGTTGGGACAATTATGATAATATTTAGGGTAAAGTGTCTACTCCGAGTTTCTCAATTATTTAAACCTATGTTTAAACCATTTATCACGGTCTTAAGTTTTGGTCAGGTTGAGTTCCCATACAAAATTTGGTGATCCATGGGGTTAGAGGAATAGGGGACGGGGTAATGGTCTCATAGATCTAAAAACTAGGAATATTCGGAATGACTCGACTCTGTGATTGTACATAATTACTTCTCTGCTAGAGGTTCTCTGTCGTGAGTTTGGTCTCTTGAGTATTTTCTGTGTTAAGATCGGTACGTGAAAATGAGACTTGAAGATTTTACTAAAGACAGTGACTTATGTCTTAAACGGAAGATTTGAGTCCCTCTACAAGGTCCAAAAAGAAATGGTCATCGAAGGGAGAACTTTGGATTAAACTGAAGACCAAGGTGTATACCTTACGGTAAAACCAACGTGAATAATAGTTTTAGTCTAAAGTAGGGGTAGAGATTTGAATCGTAAAAATGAAGTTCATCCGGAAGTATTTATCGAACCTTTATTCTGTCTGTGAAATACTAAGTCAAGTCAAGTCAAGTTAGTAAGTCGGCACAGGTTGAGAAACTCTGGTGTACCTGACGTCGTTCGGTCCGAAGACGTTGTGGGTCTCGAATGAGTTTGTACAGACAACTCAGCCACTACGGTAGGTTGGTAGAGTAGGAGTCAACAGGGGAAGAGGAGGACGGGAGTTAGAAAGGGTCGTAGTCCCAGAAAAGTTTACTCAGTCACGAAACGTAGTTCACCGGTTTCATAACCTCAAAGTCGAAGTCGTATTCAGGTAGGTCACTTATAAGTCCTGACTAAAGGAGATCCTAACTGACCAACTTAGAGGAACCACAGGTTACCTGAGTTCGCAGAAGGGGTTATGGTGTCAAGTTTTCGTAGTTAAGAAGACACGAATCGAAAGAAATATCAGGTTAAGAGTGTAGGTATGTACTGATGAAACTGATCTGCCTGGAAACAACCGTTTCAGTACAGAGACGAATTGTACAAAAGATCCAACCAGTATCGACAAGAAGGTTCCTCGTTCGCAGAAAATTAAAGTACCGACGTCAGTGATAGACGTCCCTAAGACCTCGGGTTCTTTTATTTCAGACAGTGACATAGGTAACAAAGGGGTAGATAAACGGTACTTCACTACCCTGGTCTACGGTACTAGAATCAAAAGACTTATAACTCAAAATTCGATTGAAAAAGTGAGAGGAGAAAGTGAAAGTAGTTCTCCAGGAAATCAAGAAGAAGTGAAAGACGGTATACCCACTACAGTAGACGTATAGACTCCAATAACTATAAAGAGGGCCGTTAGAACTAAGGTCGAACACGAAGTAGGTCAGGTCGTAAAGAGTACTACATGAGACGTATCTTCAATTTATTCGTCCCACTGTTATATGTCGGAACCGTGTGAGGAAAGGGTTAAACCTTGGTCAGACGATAAGGTACATGTCTAGATTGATAATGAAGAACTGGACGTATGTCTAAAGAGTCCTCCATCCGGTCCATCAGACCATAAGGGTAGAGAAAGTCTTAAAAGGTGTCAAATAACACTAGGTGTGTCAGTTTCCGAAACCGTATCAGTTATTTCGTCTTTATCTACAAAAAGACCTTGAGAGAACGAAAAAGTTACTAGGTTGTCTACAACCGTTAAATTAGAGACCAAGGAGACGGAAAAGAATTTAGGTCGAACTTGTAGACCTTCAAGTGTCAAGTGCATGACAACTTCGGACGGAACCTCTTAAAACTCGTAATAAAACGATTGCATACTCTACTCATGTTAACACAGCATCAAACTCGTAAGAAACCGTAACGGAAAGAAACCCTAACCTTACTTTTGGCTGTAAAAGGTCAGGACACCGGTGACGACTCAAAAGGTTTAAAGGACTGTATAACTCACGTCGTGAAAGTATCGTAGTAGAAAATCCTAAACTTTGTGGAATTGACCTTAAGATAGTGGAGGTGATCGAAACAAACATCACTACGAAAGTTCCCGGGTGTACTGAAGTGTAAGGTCCTACAGACCGAGATCCACTCACTAGTGTGGTAGTACTAATAGACCCAGTACTTCTAGAAAAAAACATGTCAAGAAGACACATAAGAACGGTGGAGAAGAATTATAGAAGACGAAGACAATCCAGGTATGGTAAAGACAGGAAATAACTCGGGTAGAAACGTACTTTACAAGGGAACCACAGAGATTAAAAGAACTTCTCTAGAGATCAGAAAGGGTAAGGTAACAAAAGGAGATAAAGAAACGTGACTAGTGACTCCTTCCGAAAGAATAGAGAGGACGATAAGAGACCTTGAGACGCAAGTCTACAAATACAGAAAGGAAAAGAGGAAACAAACAAACGAAGAAAAGAAAAGTGTCGATAAAAATTCCGGAGGAGTCTGTCGGTAAAACACAAAAACATAAAGAAAAAGAACCCCTACCAGAACTAGGGACAAAGGACATGTTCCAGTACTTGGAGGCAGGTATCAGATAGGCCGTGAGACAGATAGTCTAGATCAGGGAATTTAGATAAAAGGTGAAGATGACATATTCCCGAAGGGACCATCGAGTCTCCAATTTCGCAGACGGGTGCTACACCCTCTGGGCCCAAGTTAGGGGCCCATCCCTTCTAGGATACCTCTTCCTTTACCGTCGGGTGAGGTCATGAGAACGCACCTCTTAGAGTACCTGCCTCCTCGGACCATCCGATGTCAGGTGCTCCAGCGTTTCTCAGCCTGTACTGACTCGTTGAAGTGAAAAGTGAAAGGTGACATATTAACATTCCTTAAACTGAATCCAGTACGGACTTACCAGATCACCAAAGGGATGAAAGAATTCAAATTCAGACTTAAACCGTTATTCCTCAAGTTGAGGACGAGAATAAAAACAACTGACATATCTCGAAGAGGTAGAAACCGACGTTTCTTATATTAGTTGACTAAAACCATAACTGGTAGACCACTACAGGTACACATCTCGGAAGAGAACACAATAATCTTCTCTCACAAACGATACTGGTCACGCAAGAGAACCGTTTTGAGATAATCGGAAACGGGACGAAGTAAGACATGACGTTCCGGTTTAAACGGACAATGAGGTTCACACAGAACTGAAAGAAGAAAACGTAAGGTCAGGGGATATTACTTTTCCTGTAGAAAAAACCCAAAATCAAGATCTTCCAGTATATCCAGAAGTGTCTTACTAAGTTGAAGTCGAAGAAGTCGTAATGACTAACCCCGTACCTGAACCTAATGACACTAAAACTTACCAAAACCTTTACTTGTCTCTAGTAAGACAGTAAAAACTCTGACGTAGGTTCATGACGTAAAACCTGAGAAAACAACTAATACTACCGATGAGGTAAAGAAGATTCCCTAAGGACGGGTGTCATCATCTACATAACCAGTGGACTCAATTTAAGTGGGTGTGATTTACCGTTGGGTGAGGTCATGAGAACGGATCTTTTAGGGTACCTGCCTCCTCGGACCACAGGTACCCCAGTGTTTCTCGACCTGTGCTGACTCGCTGAAGTGAAGTGAAACAATGTGTGTGTGATACCAATGTGTGAAAACTTAGAATGAGATAATACATAAGTGGAGGGAGGTACGGACGGGGGTGGTGTCTCACCTTCTTTACCTCTCCTTGTGACAAAAACATTTCCACGAAGAATTGTTTCAGTCTTTGGGTCTTTGGAATAAAGTCTAACCCATAATTTTAATTTTAAGACTACTAATTCATTTGTCGATGTGACTCGACGAGACCCCTGAAGGGGAGAGTAATGAGGAGTCGTTGTTGTACCCCTATATTACGTGTTCGTGAAGATCTCGTCCCATGAAGAGTTGAGAACTGTATCCCCCGGTCTATTACCAACACTCCCCAAGAGGATACTTACCATCTTACAAGGGGAGGTAGGGACCGGAGATGGTCATCTGTGGTTGGTGGGGATGGGTCCTGACATTGTTGGTTTGTTACAGAGATCTGTAATAGGTCACAGGGACCCTGTAATTTTATCGTGATCCGATGAAGATCTTAAACTATTCCATTATCCTAAGTTACCCCTTTTCTTTGACTACTTTTATACCTTCTGATAAGACTCTCCATTTCTTCCTTTGTACTCTGTCACTCAAAGGGTTCTATTGTCTTTTAAGTAGTTTCGTTACCGTGTGAGATCCGAGACAGTCGTAGTGTCACTTGTGAAACGTTGTATGTGAAGTTAATTTAATTTGACTTTAGAATTTTCTAGTTTAGTCTCTTTACGACTTCCCTTTTTGTTTATACTTTCGGTCCGGATGGGAGGGTGTTGACATTTCGAAGTACGTCTCTGTGACCTAAAAAGTTAACCAAACTAGAAACCTTCCTGTAGACTGGTATATACAGTTCCCGGTGAAGGGAAACTGGATCATTAGTATGAGGACTCTAAGGCCGGATTCTTTTATTATATTATTCTTTTCCGATATACATATTTTAGAAATGTCATTGAATGAATATTACCGTTTGTGTGCTTTATAGAGTTACAACCGTTATTACATACTCCAATATTTTACTTTTGACGTACCTAGGGACATAACGATGGTCCTTACAGTGACCGTAATAGCGTACCATCTAAACCCCAGTTTTGAAGATCAGGGAGGAGAATTACTACATGATTAAATATTATGAAGGAAGTAGATACTTTGTCTTTAACATTACTTATGGAGAGTCCTAACGACACTTTTATTTCTTCTATTGTCCATGTTCTCATGAAAGTTTTCATATTTTATGTTGGATATGTAGTTCTTAGTATTAATAATATTATACTTCTAATAAACCTTTATGTGTTGTATGTGCGGTACGATTCAGCGAAATCAGTACAGACTGAGAAACCCTGGGGTACCTGGCATCGGTGAGTCCGAGGAGACAGGTACCTTAAAAGGTCCGTTCTTATGCACGGGAGGAGGTCCTCTAGAAGGGTTGGGTTCCTAGTTTGAGCTCAGAGTACAGAGGACATGACCGTACACCCAAAAAATACCGCTCCGGTGGACCCTTCGGGTTTTTGTCTCGTGTTTTACCGTGTACACATACGAGTCCGACAGTAGGAAGTCCAGGGGAGTTACGGTTCCTGGTGTGTTAGACTAGGAACAGTAGTACTGGATGGATGGAGCCCCCTGAGGAAATCGTGTAATATATTTTTATTCGACAGGAGACGGTCGAGGTACTGGACTGGGACGGCTGAGGGTCGAGTGGGCGTCGGTCAGAAGGAAGTCACGGTGACCACGAGGACAGGGAACCGAGGTCCTGTACGTAATCCGTGCACCGGAAGTGTGGGACAGAGAGACGGATCTTCGGTCACGGGGTCACCGACTCGAGGACTAGAAAGGGACCGATTAACGACGAATTTGTAGTTCCGTGAGTCGAATTTACAGTACTGGAAAGTAAGATTTAATTCAGGGATGGGTGTCAGATCACCATTGACTGTATCATCCTGTCAAAGAAAAAAAAAGGAAGTGTCGTGAATGGTGTCGATACTATAAAGATGAATGCACTGTTGTACGAAGTATAGACGAAAGGACCGACTTGACATTCGAGATACTTTCGTCCCTAGGACGGACAGACGAAGTGGTGACATGTGGGTCCTGTGACAGAATGTACGTCATCTACGAATCGTTTATAAATAAGTTTCCTTTGTTATTTACCGATAAACACGATTAACAGGAGTAAGGTATCTTCCCCTTTGATTTTCAGTCCCTTTTACTCAAAGGGATTCGGTACTTCGTCGTCGTCGTTCGGTAATTCCGTATATCACCAGTGCGACCTTAATCTTAACTTAATTTTATTATTATCTATTATTATTAATCTATTATTAATCTTAATAATCGACCTAAACTTGGTCGTAACGGTCCGGTCTTGATTCCTGTCCCTTCTTTACATAGTCCGCTTTGACCTTCGACCCTCCCAATCAAACGTAGATGGTACATTTTAAGAGGTCACCGAGAATTTACTCCTGAGTTAAACATAAATAAACTAACGAATAAGGAACAGTGACTTGTCATGGGTTTATAACTATGAGATTTTATACGTCTTTAATTTTAATAGATAAAGGAGTCGGTGTACCGATTTGTCTAGATTCACTCTTTTAATTGTGGTTTCCGTTTTTTCTTTCCGGTATGCCGGTATAAGACAGGGTAGACAAGGTGTCCGTGGAACTACAGACCGAGTCGGATTTTGGTCTGCCCCTAGGCCTCTTGAGGCTTCGGGGAGCGGAAAGGACAGGGTTCGGGATAAACACGAGTGACTGGTGGTGGGTGTGTTCAATTGACAATGAAACATGGGTTTGACTCGAAACGTGGGGTGAATGCGTTGAGTAAAAGTTACATAAGAAACGGATTGTCCTCGTCGTCCTCGTCGTCTTTCGATGGGGACCGACTACCAGGGGTACTCAGACGTATTACCCCCGTGTTCTTTTCTCCAGGGGGTTTAAGTAATCGTTTACTCCTGTGTCTCACTTACTCGTTTACCGGTGGAAAGTTCTTCCAACGAGACCCCAAATGGCAAGTCGTGGGTCGAGGATGTAGAAGAAGGCCAGAGGGACGTGTACGCCGGGGAGATCGTCCCCGCGGAGGAGTTCTAGATATTTGATTACCGGGTAAATTGTGTAAGTGGGGAGTGACTCGTTTACGAACAATTCGTATAGGGGTCACGGTCCGATACCTCGGTTCGCTCATGTAGGTCCTGGAGACTCCCCCTTTAATTCGTTACTAAGACATGTGACATCCACTCTTGACAGTACCTCGACGATTGAGGAAGGGGACGGATGTCCCGTCCCGTACAAGACTCGATTGTTACACCTTGGTTCTGGGATTTGTCCAAAGTGACAGATGTTAGTTATATAGATATCTAGGTTCGGTAAACCTGACCCTTCGTTAACTCTAGGTACCCATAATTTATACCCTGTCGGTCGTGAACTCTAGGGACCCATAATTTGGAGGACACGTCTATTCCGTTTCGGACGAGTTTTCTTGAACACGGAGATCCCGGTAGTCCTTTAACTAAGACCACAATGATACTGACTAGGTGAGTCCTGGGGGACGGGGTGTGGACTTTGGGGTAATGGTAGTTGACATGTTCCCAGTCCAGTCTAGAAAGGTTGGGACTGTGGGATTTGAAGACGTTGGACTTTATTTAGTGGAAAAAAAAAAAAAGATCAAACCGTTTTGTGTAAAGGACATCTTTTAGTCCTTCCTTCCATTCCGTCTGTTCGGTCGTCTGGCATCCACATATAGGATTCTTGAGGAAGACGCAGTCCTATGATACAGAATGAAGGGGAAGTTATTCTTGAGACGGTGTCCCGGTTTTTAACGGAAAATACTTCCGACGGATAGAGAGATTAACATCGAGAAAAATTTGACTATTCGTTATAACTCGTTCTTCGTCGTTCTGATTGTCTGTGATCGGGTCAGACCTACCGGGTTAGGGTTTAGGACAAGACCCTGGGACACGAGGACTAAGGAATCAACTGGAACCCCTGTAGGGAAGGGACGAAATAGACATTTTACTGTCCAAACCCGAACTCTGAATCGTAATGATTCTACTATATCAAGAAAGGTAATGAGTGACCGATTATCTGTGTCGTATCGTTTCTGTCAAGGGGTAGTGTACCGGACGACGGTTGTACTATTCTTCTCTGACCCCTGGACCTGGTGTCTCATCGATTCTTTACTCTAATCCTTTACTTATATATCCAGAACCCTTGTGGTCCCGGACCCATGTAGACACCCTCCGTCCCTGTTTCCATTCCTTTTCCAATCTTTGAAGTTCTACAACTCTGACTTCTATCTTTTTGATTATGGTGACTTCTCGTTAGACTGTATCACCAAATCTCTTGGTTGAGATCTCAGTCTAATAAATCTTGACTTGTGATGTATGCGGGGACTGATCGTCACACTTTGAGTCTGTTTAATGAATATAAGAGAGACACTAAATTCAAGGGGTCAATATTGTGTTATCGTAAAACACAATGTCCCTTTGTTGTCATGAAACACCTAGAATTTTCCTAATTAGATCAATTGTTAAGTGAAATCATGGATCATGTACCTTCACGTTAGATTCACAAACGAAAATAATATAATATATAATGTATTATAGTAATATAAAATCATACTAATAATAATAGTTCTGTCTATCCTACGTATTTAAAATCAAGGATGAGAGAGTAATTCACTGAAACCCTAAGTCGAGGGACGTACATTATACTCCTTGACTTTTCAGTCACAAAGAGTTTGATCATATACATATGTTTATTATATATATTAAAGTACTCCCTATTATACTCAAGAGACAACCCTAAAATTTGTGAAACACAAAAGTAAAGTTACCAGTAGATTCCTTTATTTGTATGGACCTAAAAGACTTACGGATGAAATGTTGGTTCAAGACCGTGTTCTAGTGTTCAGATTCAAAGATAAACACAAACGGTAACACAATCGTGGTTATAAGGGACCACCGAGTCTGTCATTTGCACAGACGGATGTTACGCCCTCTGGACCCAAGCTAGGGACCCAAACCTTCTAGGGGACCTCTTCTTTTACCGTTGGGTGAGGTCATGAGAACGGACCTTTTAGGGTACCTGCCTCCTCGGACCATCCAATGTCAGACACCCCAACGTTTCTCAGCCTGTTCTGACTCACTGAAGTGAAATCGTGGTTATATTAACGTCATCTGGTTACTCTTTCCGTGTCTACGTTTTCGTTAAACACTTACTACTCTGACCTGGTTTACTTTCGTTTACTATAGGTTGCTTTCAGTGACCTTTTTAACCTTTCAGTAACCTTTTGCCTTAGTAATTGTGTACCATTATATCTGACAGGTTTGAGTTTGTTTATTCATAAGTGATGGTATCAGTGTGACAACGGAAGTCACAGTCAGCGGAATGATGTGATTGTCACAATTAAACTTGACATGACCAAGACGTTAAAACAAACGTGAATTAAATATTCAGACATATCCAGTATACAAACGTACTGTCAGATATTCTTATTCCCCAAATATAGATCAAAGTGTATACATGTATAAGTGCATTGTAATATTATTTTTTATACAAGTCACTTGTGCTCCCCTGAAACTGTATAAACAAGAAAATTTCTTCCCGGTCGTAATCAGATCAAAGTCTTTGTCACTTCAAATAGAGGTTCTAGGGAATTCAATAGAGGTTCTAAGGAATACCGAGAAACTCAGATTTCTCCTACCAGTGAAGACAACGTCTACACAATGCGAAGTACGACGATTCAGTGAAGTCAGCACAGGTTGAGACACGTTGGGGTCTCTGCCTTCGGGTGGTCCGAGGGGGCAGGGACCCTAAGAGGTCCGTTCTTGTGACCTCACCCAACGGTAAAGGATGAGGCTACGTACTTTCACTTTTCACTTTCCCTTCAGCGACTCAGCACAGGCTGAGAATCGTTGGGGTACCTGACGTCGGGTGGTCCGAGGAGGCGGGTACCCTAAAAGGTCCGTTCTCATGACCTCACCCAACGGTAACGGAAGAGGTCTCCTGTCGGTTTTCCCCTGTATCCGAATCTTAAGTCCTTTTTTACGTCCCGTCCTTTGTCTGTAAATCTTCAGTTGATGTCTCTCCCACACCGATTTGTGTCCTCTAGTCTGTCCTGGAGCTCCCCACAAGTCCCTCCCTCTTCGGTTCTCGACTATGGTCTCGAAGTCTCTTTAGAGGTCCGGAATATCAAACATGGAAGAGTGTCTTTTTATAGTAAATGGCTCACAATTTCTACCATAAGAGTCCCAAAAACTTTCCTAGTGACAGAGTAGGTCTTCACTTACCGTATCATGGGAGGTGTCTTTATTTTGTTTAGACAAAACATAAGGAGGTCCGAGCGTCAGGTTCGACTTTCCCCTTTCGGGTATGATTTTCTAAGTCAGAGACTGGAGATTCTGGACCCGGTACTTGAGTGAAGTTGAGGTGGTGGGTCTGGTAATCCTCGAGAACTTCTCGGTTCGTCGGGGGTCCCGACGTCGTTTTCAATCCTCATTCTACCGGTTCGTCGTTACATACGGTCCAAGGTCCGCAGACTTGAATCCGGACCCGTGATCGTGTTTGGTTTCGATACTGACGGTGGACCAACGTTTAGACGGAGGATACTATTCTCTGTCCCGATCGATTTAGTACTGGGGTGTGTCAGGACCCAGGTGGTCCCGGTCTGTGTAAGTTAGGGGAATTCTTTTGGTTCTTCTTGTTATGACATCATTTCCTTAATAGGAGGTTGGCTTTATTCAATTTTTTTTTTTTTTTTCTTCTTCTTAGAGAAAAGGCGGGGGAAGAAGTGAGGGTTTAGTTTTAGTCCTTCTTTTCGTCCTCTCTTGGGGGCCTCTTTGGGTCCGAATGACAAACAGAAGAAGACTTTCACTCCAAGAAGGTGTCGTCGTTAGAGTCGACTCCGGTTATTCGGTACAATGGAGTCGGTCGTGGTGTCGTCGGACGCACTCCGAGCCCTCGGACCCTTCCTTCACCGACCTCGAGTGTCGTCCCTGCGACACCGACCAGTAATTGACTTTCTATTTCGTTCTCCCCTACAATCAAAAACGACGTTTCGGTATGCGGTCACTCTCGACAACGTGGTCGGGGGAGTAGACTCGGGAGTTGTGGGCCAAGACAGAGTACTGACGGAGAGGTGTTCCGTACTCAGGAGCTGAACGTCGGAGTCCAGAGACCATTTGTCCCTACAACCTCGAAAAGACCGAAATCGGACACTCATTCAGTAATAATAGGCTTAGTGAACTCGAGGTGACTACACTGGTGACCCTTACTTTTTAACTTCCGTCTGGATTCACTAGTTAGAATACACGGGTTTTGTGGTCTCGACGTTTACCGTATGACCTTAGGGTCTCTGGACGGAGGGAAGAGAATCTTTTACGGAAGGAAGAGTCTTTTACAGTCGTCGTAAATATTTAAAGCGGAACTTGGACCTCACTGAATTGTGATAACAGACTGTAAACGACATCTGATGTAAAAGTAGAGCGGTGTTTCAACTCAGGAAGGTTACTATTTACCGTGGTGACTATCTCGTCAAAGGATTAGACTTTGCAGTGTCGTACAGAATCTGTTGACACTCATTTGTGGTTCCTTTACGGTGTCTGTGGACCGAGGATTCACTCCTCCTGTTGGGGATCACAAGATACACACACTTCTCTTTTGTTATAGGGTACCTCATTTTGTTCCGTCGGTTCCGTCCGTCTCTCGTAGAGGACGCTTTGACTGTTCAAGGGTGACAGACCTGTATACGTGTGAAAACCGGAACGAGGTGGACATGGACATGTGTCCCGGGTGGATGAGGAGCAGTCCACAGTGTCTACGGAGGAACCTCCTGACAAAACGGTACGACCCCCTTCCCCTCCGAGAGTATTTATCCGTTATGTTGGAAGACACACAGGGTCGACGGGGAGTTGTTGTCATAAATAAATTACGACCTCATTAGGGTTATCAGTATCATTTTAATTTGGACCCTTTTCCGTCTTTTATTTTTGACTTTCTTCCCTCCCTATGTGTCCAGCTTCGATTCGGGACTATGGTGAAGTGTCGGTCCTTGAGAATCGTCTTTATTCTTTGGTTGAAATGGAAATTTTACCGAGTAAATTAGTAACACCAGAGACCACCTTACCTCTACCCCTACCCTCTAATCCGTCCTCCTTGTTTGTCGTCTTTCCCGATTCTTACATCACTGGCGAGCACCTTCGTTTTGATTCATAACCTGATTTTCAGACACTCAGGTTTGCCTGGAGTTGCGTTTCCAGTTGGAGATCGTCCTGAAATGGGAGAACCGGGGGTGTGGTGTTCCTGAACCTAATTTTGGAAGATGTTTTCTTTTCCCTTACATTCGTCAGATGTCACAGACTTTTCTTAGTGACTGAGATGATAATATATAAAATTAAGTGAGTAACTATTCGGTTGTTTAGTCCCTAAGGAGACTTTCTCAGTTCGGAATCCTAGAAAAAAAAGAAATAGTGAACGAGTCGTTTGGACATCTACCTGTGTCTACGGGGAGGGGGTTTTATAAGAGTGATTTTTATTAATTTGGTCGTGACTCAGGTAGGTGTTAAACAATAAATTTCTACCGGTGACCAGAGAGACTCGCGACTCTCGGTTTTAAACCAACACTCGAAACACGAACATTAGGATTTAGTAAAACATGCACCGGACCCTGTCCCAAAGTAAGGTCTTTGTGGTTTTATTTATTAATCGATCTAAAAGGACTACGATTTCCACGAGAGGTCCTTAGTGAATCAACTAAATCTTCGATGTGTTTAGAAAAGTCCAGGGGTTCCATTGTTACTCCTCCAACCTTGTATTCAAATATTAAATTTTTCCTTTCTGTCGAATCTACCCTTAATCCGGGTCGAAGAGTTGATGCACGGGAGCCGGTTTTGAAATACGGGAGACTCGTAGTTAAAGGCGTCACATTTTACCCCCACTATTATTGATGGAACGTCCTATAAGTTACCTATAAGTTAACAGTTACTCTGTTATATTCATTTATATATTCAAGGGGTCTTTTCATGTGTCGTGTAACATTCACCGTTTCTTTACTCGAGGGAGGAGGGGTGAAAAGAAAGAGACCAGGTAGGGATGGAGAATGTCTCTTTACCAATAGAGGACAGGTTTGTAAGAAAAGATGAGGTAATAAAAATCGTCGTCGTCGTCGTCGTAAAAAATCGTTTAGGTAGCACCCAAAGACTGTTCCATCCTCCCCGTTTCATCCTTCCTACTTTAGTCTTACCGGATCACAATTTCTGGGAGTCCGAGTTTGGTCCTGTGTCTTAGGGGATTTAGGCTCACCTCTTAGAGTCTTCTTTACTTCTGTGTGGAGACGTCTTACACGTACTCTGCTCTTGCCGGCCCTCCTTCGAAAGACCTCTCGCAAAAGGATTTCGTCCCAAAGACGTAAAGGTCTGTACCTAGGACCGAAGTCTCTGGGAGGTCCTCTGTGCGTCTCTGCAGTCGTTCTTCATCGGATACGTCGCCTTCTTCCATAACGAGGCCGAAGCGACCCATTGAACGGGGTGAAAGGATGGGTGGAACCGTATCGGGACCCGGAGAACGCATTAAGGGAGGAGGGAGGGCGGAGTCTTGTACCACTGGTGACGACCCTCGTTAAAATAGGTTTCTCTTCCAAAACCGTTACGGGTTTAGGAGACGAGTCCATTGACTCCGGTTTCCCTGTAAAGATGTAGTCGAAAGGTTCCTTCGTTTGTTTGTTTGGTTTTGGTTTTTCTTCCGGCATGATACATAACTGATCTAAAGAGTTACGAAGTTTCGATCATCGTGTGAGTAAAGACTGGGACACGTGTAAAGGTCAATGACCGACCTTTCACAGGGTGAAGTGTTAGTACCGGTCAGTTATCCGGTGGGAGAAGGCCGAGGACCTGCTGGTGTTGTCGGTGAAGGGACTTGAGGGACGGAGGTCAGAATGGGGGAGGTAGGTAAATAGTGTCTCTGTGGTTTCACTACGGTGATTTGGTTTCGAGGTTTGTTCGGTGAGAGGGTGAATTTTGACGGAAACAGTCGTGGGGTGACAGGACCCCTATTTCACGTCAGGAGTGGAACCAAATCGACCAGAGGGGTCACTGAGGTCGGAGGAAAGAGTGGTGAGGGGTGAAAGATTTGGATCGAGGTCTTTTGATGAGTGCCGATGTTTACCCGTCGGGAGAGAGGGTGGTGATCCGGAGGACGTACAAGGAACAGGACTTGACGGCGAAGGTCGTGCCAGTCGGTCCGGCTTAGAAGGATTTGGCATCCTAGGACAGGACTATGGAGGGGACGTGACTGTAGACCAATTTTTGGGGAGGTTCCACGTAAGTGCCGTCGGAGACAAAAGGGAACGTAGCAAAGACGGTGAAAGACTCAGGTGTCCTAGTAAAGAGAAAGAATTAACGTCAAAAGGGGTTGTACGTTTTGTCATATTCCGTGTCTCATTCGGAAGTCCCTCATTGATACTCTACCTACACTCTTTATCCCTAAGTTCTACCTTCCCACCACCGGGAGGACCCGGACACCATTGGCTAAAGAGTTCGAACTAATTGACTAATTCCGTTTAACAGGGGTCCCTTCCCCGAGATACAAGTGGTGTGTGACCCCTATCGGTGCTCCCAACGACCACTGAGGACCCTATAGGTCTTTTCACCGTGACTTAGATACAACCTAAGGGTGTTTGTGTCCAAATCGATTCCTACCTCGTCCGGGACGGTTCCGGTCTCCTCGGTTCTTTGGACGAAAAAGGGGTGGAAGTACAGTTCAGGATCGTACAGGAAAGGTCCAGAGGTGTAGTCAGTGGGTCCACTTAGTGGGAAACGGTTTTAGACTGTATCAAAGGTGTGGGGCTGGAAAAAACATGTCATACTGGAGTACCTTCACTGGTTAATCTAGAAACCGGTTTAAAAAATTTTCTTTAAAAGTGAAGTTTACGGTGACTATAAAATTTTAATAATTTATGGATCTCTTATGGTATCGGACGATTTGGTACTGGAAGAGTTTATTCGTTAATCAACGTCTCTTTACTTTTAATTTTGGTGTTACTCTATGGTGATGTATAGGTGACCTTGATGATGTTCAAAAATTTAAAATTTCATACTCATCGTTGACTGTGACGAACATCCTTACTTTTACCTTGTCAGTGAAACAATTTATGAGACCACCAAAGAATATTTTAATGTGTGTCTGAATGTTATATCGGGTTGGTAGGACAGGATCCTTAAACGGGCTTTCTTTACTGTCGTATGCAAGTGTGTTTCCGGACATACACTTGTAGGTAGCTTCAAAAGGTGTCTTACCAGGTTTGACCCTCGTTAGGTTTCTAAGTATTTAATCACTTATTTAATTTTACCTTATGATGAGTCGTTATTTTTTCCCTGGTGTGATGATTATGTAAGTTGTCGTACTCTCTTTAGAGTTTTCAGAATACGATTCTCTTTTTTCAGTCTGTGTTTTCTGATGTATGATATACTTAGATGAATATACTGTAAGACCTTTCCACTTTATTACCCCTGTCTTTAGTCTAGGGAGCAACGGTCACCCATCCCCTCTTCTGTCTGACATTCTTCGTGACTCACTATCTATATAAGGTGTGGTACCAACACCGTCACCAATATGTATATGATATATCTACTTAGTTTTGACAAGTCTGATATGCACATTTTTTCCGATTTAAATTGTACATTTACTATACAGTTACTAGGGGGGGTCTTTTTTGTACACAAGATACTATTATTAATTGTATAAGGTGTTCAGTTTAGTACGGAACCTTCTTTATTCTTGATATACCACATTTCGAACTCATAACACACTAAGAGATCCTTTCATTTACTACTTATTTTAGTAGTTGAGGACAAGTAAGGTGTTTGACGTCGGAATTGAGACGTTCCGAAGGCAATGATGATGATGATCATGACGACGACGATTCAGCGAAGTCAGCACAGGCTGAGACACGCTGGGGTATCTGTCGTCGGGTGGTCCGAGGGGGTAAGGACCCTCAGAGGTCCGTTCTTGTGACCGCACCCAACGGTAAAGGAAGAGGTAATCGAAGGTAATCGGTGTCGTTTAATCGAAGGTAATCGGTGTCGTTTATAAATAATTTATGGATAATACACGTCCACGACAGGGTCTGTAACCTCTAAGTCGTTACTTGTTTTCACAAGAGTACCTTGAAGATCGTTCCACCTTCTTCTGGACTGTTTATTGTCACCCTAACAACAATTCCGTCACCCACTATTCTTATTACTTCTTTTTATTTCGTCTCGTTTCTCTCATTAGTATCCGCCCATTAAGAAAAGAAATCCAGGCACTTTACTCTTACACCGTATACGATGACCGTTTCCCCAGTGGTTCACTGTCGACCCCAACACTTAAGAAGATTGAAAAGGATTTTGTTTTATACTTTATGGTCCGTCTGAGTCGTTACCACCGTTTCTTTTTCTCATCTCCAAGTGTCCTTCGGACCAAGGTTCCCCCGTTACTGCTGGGGTCAGTCGTCGATGACGTGACGAGGAGGTTGGAGGTGGGAGCGGTTTTACAAGTCGGGAAAACTTGAAGTGTCCATTCAAAGTTTCTCTCTACTCTCTTTTTCTTTCCTTCTCTCTCTTTCTTCGTCTGTTCGACTTTTCTGTTCCACCCTCCTAAAAAAAGGGTGAATGACAGCAGTTTTCCTTTTGTCCTTGATGTAGGGCACTGACGGAAGATGGGAAGGTTTTGTAATTTAGACAGATGTCTTTAAGTCATTCCTTTTTTTTTTGCGTGTACAAAAGTGATGGTAGGCTTTAAGAATCAAACACGTCATTGTTTCCCAACCAACCAGAAAAAGGAAGGATGTTCTTGTGACGTTCGTGTACTCCGACTCTCCACCCGTCCCTTGGAGGATGGGCGAGCGAGGTTCCTTCCGGTCGGAGGTGACCCTTGGTGTGTTGACGGTAAAGAGTGACCTTGACTCTTCAGCCGGGGAGCTTCGGCTTCTCCTGTTCGAACGTGTTCCGGTTGGGGGTCGGCTATCCTTCTTCAGTAACGTCGAAACCTCTGGGTGAGGGTGGTGTGGGGTTAGAATGTTTCTTCGGTTCCGGGTGGCTTTCGTTCCCCGGACAGGTCTGAGTGGGGGTTCTCCACCTTGACCGGAGGTCCAAAGAGGTCTTTATTGAAACAGTTGTTGACGAGGATGGAAGAGTGATGACACAAGGAGGATGTTGAGACAAATAAGAAGACTTGTGTGAAAAGGATAGTCAAGATGGGTTTATCGAGTATATGTGTCTCGTACGTCGGTCGTTGACTGAAAGTAGAAAGTTTTTGTCACCAAAATACTGTCGAGAAAGAGATTTGTTTGTTTAATTATCTGTTCATACACACACAAGAAGAAACAATCTGTTTAAAAGGGTATCAAAGGTCTTCACTCTGTCTTCAACTTTAGAGAGGACTACTTTGATACAGACCTACAGGGTGCGGTTATTTATTGATCGGTTATTGTTTTTGTTCTCTATCTAAATTCCGTCCTATATTGATATATTGAATACTTGACATCATTTACACAACCGCGATTTCGAGTTGATTACTGGAGAAGGAGTCTACGACTACGTTTATGTTCCTAGTGTCCATGACGACACATAGTAGAGGTCTCTCTACATCTTCAAAGACATCTTAACTTCTATACTTTGGACATTCTGGTGGTCTCGTACGAAGAAACCTTCTCCAGACAAAAAATTAACGGAGAGACTCACATACAGAGGTTTAGTCATCGGTGTAAATACCTTTTACTATCGCTCCAATTTTGGTCCGGCCTTGTCCGAGAAACGTGGGTACCGACTACTGTCCCGTACCGACGGCACCACCTTCTTCTACTGAACCTTTCAGAGGGGTACTAAAGAGGGTTCTATCGGTAGTTGAAATAGTTCGGACTTCAATAAAATTGACGGAGTCAAAGAAAAGACCGGAGGTCAACAGTGGCTCGAGAGATGGACATTCCGGTAAGTACGATTAGGAATTTAAGATAGGGGAGTGTGAGAGGTCTGTATGACATCTGAGTGTTGAGTCCCTTTGACAGGAATCAACGGTGATTTGGGAATCTCCGGACGTCTTTCCAGTACCCGACTATGAACCACTGGGGACTTTGATACAAGGATGAATATGGTATTGTAGAATTATGAGTTTAAATTTCTCTTTTTTACTACATTCTTTAGGAGGTTCTATTTTCAGTGTCTATTTTCCTTCAGTAAGATAGTAAGATCTTCTAAGGACAGTAAGATCTTCTCCACGACGATAGTGTTCTGGACAAAATTTTTATGTCTAGATCATGAAAGGACCACCAGGTCACCGATTCTAAGATGTAAGGACTACGTCCCCCGGTCCATCCTAGGGACCAGTCCCTAGAGTTAGAGTGTATAGTATTGATTCTGGTTCATGTCGGTGTATTTATTTATAGAATTTTTATATATCTAGATTACTTAAAATAATTAAGATTGTTAAACATTGAGTTCCTCTTAAAATTCATGGTTACATAGTATGAACGAATAATCATTGTCATTCGAATATATATTAACGTGTAAGAACAAAGTGGGACCTTATATATAAGTTGAAGGACCTACTTTCATAAACGATTAAAAGTTTTACTCCCGACACTGTCCTTATGTGTTTTAGACTTTTCAATCTTCTTTATGTACTTATAACATGTTTAGGTCTTACTCGGAAACTCTTCGTGTTAAGGAGTACGACAGTTGTTAAGATAAAATTTCCCCTAAGTTTTTCAAATTTATATAAAGATAGTACAACGACTATAAACCTGTTGGTTTCTAGGATAAATAGTGAGAGTTGTCAGGTCAACGATCGTCGATTTTATCAGAGTCCTGAAGATTTTGACTGTTGGTCTCAAAGACTTTCGTTTAGGTAGGACAGGAGTTCAAGAACAAAGTAGTAACATCTTAATACCTCTTTAAGACTGTTTTACAATCTCTGTCGGGAAGAATGCGACGACTAAAGGTGATTTGTTTGTGTCGTTGGGACTTTCCTTCTGAAGTCGTTTGTTATGTTGATAAACGAAAAAGGGACCAACGTCCACACATCGTATATCCTTTTTCCTTGGAAAGGGGATCTTTACTTTATGGACAGGTGTAATGTACCGTGTCTTTTGTTGAAAAAAGAGTTGGTGTTAGTATTACGGTTTCAATCTCCTAGGACGTCCCTTCCTTGATATTTTCACTGATTGTGGGACTCACTATGTCTTTGTGTTCGTTCAGACGGAGGTACTCGCTAGGAAATAAACGTCTTTTGAAACTGACCTATTACAAGGGGCAACAACCTCCTCCCGAAAGGTTCTCGTAAAATCCTATTTTCCGAATCACTGCTATAGTCGTTTTTGGTAAAACAAACGAAATGTAGAACCTTCCCAGTTGTAGAAGTCTACAAGTTGTAAGAGGGTCGGATTTTTCAAATAAAAATACTTACACGAGTTTCCTGAACCCCTGTCTGTTTGGGTTTAGGGAAGTCACGGAAGGGGAAGGACACCTGACTACGGCGACACGTCGTTCGAAGGGGTCTACAGGAATTAATAAAAGCACTTAATTTACCGGACCATCTGTCTTCCCTCCAAAACCTCAGTCTCTTTCACCCCAAACTTAGGACTGAGACGATAAGTCGTCGAGTCCCTGGGATCCGTAACTCAGGGACATAAGAGAGGTATTTTATCTTGTTTATTACATATATTTTGTAATAAACCCTGTTTTCTTCATAGGTCATTTACCTTCGATACTAATCACGTCGACTGAAGTGTCACATTTCATGAGTCGGACACACAATTCAGTAGAGGCTGACAAACCCTGGGGTACTTGAGATCGGGTGGTCCAAGGAGACAGGTACTTTAAAAGGTCCGTTCTTATGACCTCACCCGACAGTAAAGGAGGAGGTTCCCTAGAAGGGCTTGGGCACAGAGGACGCAGAGGACATAACCGTCTACTTAATAAATGGTGACTCGATGGACCCGAAGGGGTTTCGTGAGTGCACCCCGTGCTTCACACGTCAAATAATTATAATTTCGTTAGACAGAAGAAGGAAGAGACAGGTGTCTTCCCTGGTAAAGGGGTTGTCGGAAAGGTCTTGTGTAACCTTGAGAGACGTACGGGTCTAGTAACCCTCTACACTTTCCCAAAACGACCATAGGACCATGGTAAAGATGGTCACAGAATAGTATTGGGGGGTAGACCCCTGGGGATGGTGTGTGTATATGATAAGAAGACGAGACCCTCGTCAGTCGAGAAGACAAGGTGTATCCGCCGGAAAGAGGTACAGAAGTCGTGGAGCGAGTCAAAACAAGAGGTCTGATGAAGGAGCAAAGGTCCAGTTAATGGATAACCACTAGACCCGGAATATAGATAAGGAGGTAGAGAAGTCGAGAGGGTGGTAGAGGAGGTCACATGATTCGCGAGGTTGCCAGGGACGATGTGTCATTCAGTCCGGTGTTCGCTGGTAGCGTTGTAGAATGACAGGATGCGGTGTGACTCGGGTCTCGGTGAACCACGAACATGTGTAAACACCTCACTTCCGAAGACTTCAGTCTGGAGTCCCTACTCTTTTTAATCAATTTCGTCCAAGTGTTACCATCGTTTAGTCTTTACAGTATTTCCTGTTCGAGTCCATCGGGTTTTGGTACTGTTTAAAAGGTCGACGTAAGTTTCTTTAAGTCTAATTTGTCCTCACGTAGATTAAACCAGAAGGGGTTTCAGTGAGTTTAAACAACCATTCTTGAAAGTAAAAGTACCTGAAGAACACTCGTTTCTTCTTAGACATTAAAACGGTCTGATTCCGAGGTCTGGGGACATTTGTACGGTTGATTGTTCTTGTGGAGGGGATCCCAGAGTTGGTACTTATGTTTTGACAGTTGTAACCAGTCCTCGGAGTTTGAGATTTGAGTATCCGAGTTCAGTTCTTGAGTGAGTTACTTCGAATAGTTTTGGACATATATTAAAAAGTTGAAGTTGTGAAATAAGGAAAATGAAAACGGTTCTGTTCATTAGAGTGGACACCGAGAAAAGGTCAAGATCGAGTGTACGCTAGTTTGGGTCGTTGGAACAGGTCTTGGAGGGGAAAGTGGTTGGTCGAAAACTCTGTCACGATCGTGTCCAGTAAACAGGTTCTCCGGAGTACACAGGCTCTACGTTGGGTCACTCTTGGTCGACTGGTCGATCCACTCCTACATCAACCTTGAGGTCCTGTCCATGTCTCCGTGTCCCAACTTGGACGGGAGGGTTGAAGTTTTGGCTTGAGGAAGAGAACTTGATTGTTCGGTGAAACAACTGACGGAACGATTTAATGTCTCCTTATTCTAGTGTTCAACTGGACTTTTTGTTTTTTACTTCCTACAATCGAAAATTTTTCTTTTTTATGACCGTTGTACTCGAGGTAATAAACTGCAGACCTTCCTACAAGGGTCACCTTTACCTAGACTTAATAAAGTTACAATACTAAGAATCATGAAGAACTTTCACGATGACAGTAATTCTAGAAGTGTTTAGTTTGTAAAATACACGGTCTATTGTTTTACGAGTTCCTTTCTACGTTGACTTGATAACCCATCTTGAGGACGATCGGGAAAATAGTTGACGGCAACTGTCACCGTAAAATTTTACGTGTGTGAGACTAGAGGGTTCGTTGACATACGATTCACAGATGTAGTGAACTCGTACCTCAGGGGTCACTTCAAGGTGGACTCCTGTCACACGGAACGACCAGAAACGTCGGAGATCCCCCTGTAGGTGAGGGGAATAACCTCCGGTGACCTTGGATCACAGTCTGTCGGTTCCTCTTTCGGTACGACTCTAGTACACTTTATCCTGACCTCAACCTTTACCCTTTTACCGTGATTAAGGCGATTTAAACGTTCAGGATATTGTCCTGACTGTTGACTTCTTTGTGATGAACTGGTTTCCGAAAGGAATAGAACTTGAGCTCCATGAAGGATATTAATTGTGCTAGTGATTTCAATTGTCTTTTGATTTTTCGATTTTTTGACGGACATCAGTGTTAATTAGGATTTGTCGGTTTTAATCGTGTTCCAAAAAGATGAAAACGTACTTCTTTTACCAGGGTCCCTTTCTGTTGGAAACCCTGAAAACACCCGGGAAGGAACTAAACTTGAATGTCGGTTCTCGTCACAAATAAACTCTCTTTTTCTTTTAGGTCAACTTTTTGGGTAATTCTAAGTTTAACCTGGTTGTCTTATTTACTCCGGTCAAGTTATAATTTCTAAGTCACAGGTGACATTCGACTTTCCTGTCTGGATATCTGACTTAAAAAAAAGAGGATTTCTCTGTGACATTTATGGTGGGATTTAAGACTATGTCATCGTTCTTCGAACCTAATTTCTTCGTTTTTCAATTCTAAAATTCAAGGACAATGACTGACGATCCCTTACTTGAGTCCGCTCGGTAATATGGTGAGACTCGGTGTCTTATATTCCTCTGACCTCATCTTCCAGAGGACCCCTGAAGGAATCATCAGGTTACCATTCTGAAGTGGAAGGTTACGTCTCCCACGTCCAAGCTAGGGATCAACCCTTCGACTCTAGGGGGTACGGACCGGTGGTCTTTTGGTTTTGGTTTAACATCGTTTAAGTTATTTCTGAAATTTAAAAATTTTTCTAGAAGACTCAGATTCTTTTGACGGACGTCGAACTCAAAGTCTGAGTTCAAACTTGGGGGTCGAGACGGTAATGACTTCGTGCACTTGATCCTTGTTTAATAAATTGATCAAAGACATAGTAGTCTGCATGGTAGTCTTTTTACGCCGTCGGCGTTATAAAGGGGTTAACGTCCTTTCAAATACTCTACTTAAATTCGTTATAAATTTAAGGTGAATCTTCTAAAATCCCCTACCTGTCCGTGTCATAATTTGTGAGTTAGTGTGTTACTCTTTTACGAGAAAAGTCGTGAAATCTAAACATTTTTGACATAATGTAATTCCTCTTTCAAAGACAAACTAGAAGAAAAGTTACGAAGATATTGTACACGAATTAAAGGGAAAAAATTGTTTCATTCTTGTTCAAAGTCTCAGTCACGGAAATCTTTCGTTCGAATAAAATATCTGTCTGAAATTTTTTGTTAAGTAAAAGTAAGATTAATAAAATTTTTAATGGAAAATAAAGTCTGTTGACTGTAGTCAAAAGTTAAATCTCCTGGCTATATTCCAATTGAAAATTTTTTATATACATAACTATTGATATTTTCACACTCAGGTAACTTTCTTAGACTCCCCAAATGTACGACGGATGGAGGTCCAAGATCACTTCTCATTTACTCCATTGTCTCCCCTTCTGGGTCGGGTGTGACACGAGTAGATGGACACCAGTTCCCCGTTTTAAAAACAGTCACTCCTTAGTCTCCTCTTCCATGTCACATTTGTTTTAGGTAGTTGGTGCTTTCTACCAACATTCTAAGGTCTTGTTACTCGAGTCTTTTTCGTACTTCCCCAAGAATTTCATCTTTCGTCTCTTTTCTTCTTTTGGGTATCTCCCTTAGTCAATGTCAATGACTCGGTCTGATACGTGAGTATTGGTCACTCTTTTCTACCGAGTCACCCACGGAACATGCCAGGTCCTGTTTCGATAGTTTTGTCAATCTCAGAATAAACCTTCTCGGAACTTACGGTTCTAGTAACACCACAGTCTAGGAATTCCAGAAAACTGAAAACAAGTCGTGGATCATGAGATGTACCACAAGCTTTTTATGGACGATTTCCTTACTTAAAGTCAAATTACCATAAAAAAAAATATAATCGGTATCTGTTTATTATGTGTGTGTGTGTGTGTGTAAAATTTTGATACTATAGAAGGATAAGGGAGGAAGGTTATGGTCTTTAGTGTGGAGTGAGGTCGATTTCATTTGACGGTGAAGGTAGGGTTTCGGAACGTAGCCCCTCACCTCTTCTCAGATGTCTAGTCAGATCTTCGGTAATAAGACCCGGAAATGCAGGAGAGACGGAAAGGTTCCTTTCGACGACGAAGGTAAACACAATGGAAATACAGTTTGAACCTGGTAGATTTATAGTCTAGGTTAGTTTAAGTTCGACGGTATGGGAACTCCTGAACGAAGAAGGTCTTTTGTTCGAACCAAACTGAGAACTGTTTTTGATAAGGGTTGGACCGTAGGATGTCTTTAAAACTTCTCGTTCTCATTTCTCCCTATACTTTGGGTTTGTTGAAGAATCGTCAAGGAAGGGAGAAGGGTACGGACAAAGTTAGTACTTTGGAGAACGAGGAAAAAAAGGGAGACCAAGGAAGATCAGGATTAAACAATACTAGAAACTTTGTTGATTGAGTTTCGTTACGAAATCTTTTGAAACACAGAACGGGTAGACGTGGGTCACTCTCAGAAGACTCTATAAATCTTTATAGGAAAATTCCAATCAGATAAAGAGTAGGAAAGAACCTCCTACTTGTATAGAGTTTTCAGTCAATCGAAAGATAATATATAACCGAAGTATCCTAACGTGATATTTTTTGTTTTAGATATGAGTTTTACCTCTACGGGTCTTACCTCTCAGGTTTACTTATAAAAGAAAGTCTCTCTTAGAGGTCTACCACTCAGCCTTTACTCTGTTTACAGAGTAGTACAGAGTGAGGTAGCACAAACGAGATAACTTTGAATGACTCTAGTGGTTGGTGAAAAAGGAAACGTAAATTCTATTTTAAGAAGAAACCTAAGATACTTAGTTCAGAAGTAGACGGATTACACCTATTCATCCATTAAGGTTTCGACAGAGTGAAGAAGAAGGAGAGGAGGGTGGCAGAAGAAAAGAAGGCAGTAATGCGAGTAGTTTTGTGACGATACATAAGGTACCCATAAAGGTGAGATGGAGAGTTTTGGGTGTGTCAGACAATGTGATCATGACTCCGACAGGGAGTCCTGTAAAGAGACCCGTCGAGGATAGTTTCTTAGTGAGAAAAAGGATTTATGTGTAGATCTTTTATATTTTCGAACTCACCGAGAAATTTTCAGTACATGAGTCGGAGAAAGTAGTTCTTTGATTTAGAATCTTTTCATTTTACTGATCGGGTCCCAGTGTACTGACGAATCACCCAAAGACCTTAATGTACATCTTATATTAATGTAGTTTAACATACATTAATATACATTTTAAACCTCACATGTACGGACACATATAAAAAAGACTTTTCTCTTAGGTATCGAAAGTCGTATAATAGGTACATCAGGTCTTATGACAGGGTTATTTATTATTGGTGACTGACCAAAATATATGTGTTTTAAGAAGGGGTTTTCACAGACCACGATTTGTGGTCAATAGTATTTTGTAAAAATGAAGTTCTCATCGGTTTATTTTACAAAAATTAAGGTTTACGAAGAATCTTCAACCTAAATCGTATCTTTTACAACGTTAAGATTTGTTTATGTGTATATGTGTATGTCTTTGTGTGTGTATTTTTTACTTATTTTCTAAGATATGTATTTTTAAATAAAACTAAAAATTCATTAATTTAAGATTTAATGAATCACTAAATAGAGTAAGAATAAAAAAATTTTTATTTAATTACACGTTTATTTACATCAAATTACACTTTACATTGTCTGATCTAGTGAAAGAGTTTCGTGTCGACGGAGTTTTTTCTCTTTACTTTGACTTACCTTAGTCTTAACAAACAAGATGTTTTTCATTCGACCAGATTCATGTATGATTATAAAGAGTTGGATAGTATTTGGATTGGAATTGATCAATAAAGAGTACATCAAGATGAAGATTACGAAAAGACACTAATAGTGTAGTGAAATTAAGTAGAAAGTCTTATATCTTTTGGTTGTAATCAAAGGGTAAGATAAACTGAATAAGTTCTATCGTAAATAACTTAGGGGAAGGTATAGTTCCTCTCATTTAATTTCTGACCCTGGAATTAGGATCTCTTAATCCTAAGAGATCCTAAGATCCTGGAATTAGGATCTTCTTAGGATCTGGAGGAGGATCTCTTCGTATGTGAGTTCTTGGTCTGTTTATTTGCAATTAATATTGGTTTTTTTTTTTTTTTTGGTACGTTAATTTGGGTACTGTACTTATCACGATACTAGGTTAGGATACCCTCGTTTTTTCTTTCCCTCTTAATTAAAATTGAGTCACAACCGTCCTTCCACACTTAGGTCCTCTCGAATACTCTTCCTACCGTAAATTTAGTCCAGAATCTCATTTAAAAGTTTTACCTTTTTCTGTCCTAAAGTTCAAAAGAAAACAAAATCCTTGGTTCAGACTACGAGGAGCCTCATTTACGAGAAACGAAATTTTGTCGAATGACAGAGTTGTCTTACGTCTTATTGGTTTCCGAGATGGACTTTTATTAAAATGTATGTTCTAAAAGAATGAGACCGAAGTCTATAAAGATTTTACACGGAGAGATTGTTGTAGACACGACCAATGGATAGGTCCCTTGATAAAAGTCAGCATTTATGGGTTTACTTTTCACTCTGAGTAAGAAACGGAAATCGTTCATAAAGTAGCAGTTTTAAGTTATAAAATTGTTTCGGGAATGGGACAATAACCATTTAAGTACCTTTGGTGTGACGGACCCTACGTTGGAGTCGAAGTCATGAATGAATGTTTGAGGTACCAATCCGATGAATGGGACAGATGTGGAGTCAAAGGGACAGACATTTTGCTTTTATTGTCTTAGATGGAGTACGCCAAGAGTTGTCTCACTTGATTTAATAATGTACATTTTACGAACTTTGTGGGTCGTATTCCATTTAGTTATTATTCGTATTGAAAAATGGTTCTTTTTGGAAAAGATTCTCAAATACAGGTTCCACGATGTGGTTAAATTATTCTTTTTCAAAGGGTAAGACAGAGTGGAAATAAATTCGACTGAAACTTTTACATAAACGAGTCTCTTTCTACGGCATTCTTTTTTCGATTTAAACTAAAGATCTGTCATTGCAGTCATTGTCTTTTTGTCCAATAAAGTCTTCCAGAGACTGTATAACGCCCTATTTTGTTTGTCTTTAGTATAACATGTTATTCGTTAAAATTTTTAAGTGGTTTCTAACTGTCGATTCGATTATCAAGGGAAGGGGAAAAGAAAACAAGGAATAGGAAAAGTGTCAGTTTGGGAAAAAATAGGTAAAAAATACATAATGTGTCCCTTTCTAAACCTCTAGTAATATCTGAATGTTTATAAACTGACTTTGAGGTCATTTAAAAAATAAAATTTGCTTCTCGATCTCAACTCGTTTAAAATGACAGACAGGAAAGGTACCACAACGTTAGGGATGCGTTAGTTACAGGGTTGTGCGACTTCTCTTAAACCGACCGGGTGAGTGTCGTTCTTCCCTTTATTCTATGTCCGACATCTAAGGCAATTCCTGATCTCGTCTATATACATGGTCTTGAGTCGCTCGTAGGAACGTTTCAGGAGACGGATGTCGTTGACCTTGACATGGTGAACTGACGAATCACACCCTCAGTTTCTTGAGACCCCGAGTGACCTATCCAAGTTTTGAATCGAGATGGTCAACGTTCCACGCACCGGTCTTTGAGAGAGACAAAGAATCAGACGTTTTATCCCTATTGTCTACCTAAACACCAATTTTAATTTTATCATAAACTTTTCGTAAACATTATTATAAACCGTGGACCACGATAAATTGTCACAGATAATTTATTTATAACGTCATTGATGGTGTGAATACTAGTAAAGGTGTACGTCTATACTTCTTCCAAAGTCAAAATCACATTCGGGAGGAGGTCTTGTCAATTTAATTTTGTTTAAAAGTCGTTCTAGAAATTTTAAACTATACCTCCATTAATTGGTATTTCTCGTAATTTAAAGGTAATAAAGAAATGGTAGATCTATCATTTATTTTTACATAAACCTTAAATCTCATAAAATCTTTACGATTTTACTGTACAGATAGTCTTAAAAGATCTGACAGTCTTCAAGTCCTTAATTCCTTCTCCAATAATTCCTTAGATTCCGTTACAGGTAAATTAAAAAATCCTCGACTTTTATTTTTATCGTTTCTATAATTGTTAAATGTTAGTACGCCTTATATCGTATTGGTTGAATCGAATACCCTTCCTTCTAGGGGATTTTTTTTAATTTGTTTTTTATAATGTTGAAGAAAGGTATGTTCTATTTATGATGTCTTCTATTTTTTGACACAGTCACTCAAAGTAAACCAAAGTAAGTAAAAATTATTACGTTCGTAATTCTCGTCTCCAACCTTTGTTAGTTTGGGATTAGTGGGAAAAGGTTAGATTCGATCAGAGTACTTGACATTTATACGGGATTCAGTTTTCCATAGGTCCCAAGTAATATCCGGAGATACATCTACATTTAACTCTCGACTCTAAAATTTGTGAGTAGACTTCCCCTCTGTGTATAGTGTTCGCAGGTAAAGTGTTAGTCTATGTAGTAAGACCTTGTTGTCCGACCAGGGACGTTCCCCCGAGTTCTTAGTGAGACTGACGTCATCGTTAAGAATGGGGAACTTGACACCAGTAGGTTCCGACAGTGAGGCTAAGATGGCGAAGAACGAGACACATAGATTACAAAAGGGTTTTGAGATAGTACTTAATTGAATTACGTATTTCGTAATTTCGAGGATATTTTCCTCGTAAACCCTTACCTATGTACATACACACTGATTCGAGGAAACAACAGTGGACTTTGATAGTTTATAACAATTAGTCAATATGAAATTACATTTTAATTTTCAAATTTTTTTTTTTTTTTTGTTCCTCATGAACCCCTTATCCGACTGTTCCTTCTGAAAGATGAACTTTTAATAAATGGTAGTCTTCTCCAAGATGAGGTCTTGGAAGAGGGAAACGAGAGTGTGAAAGAAATTAAATCCTATTCACAGAGTTTCTCTTACTGTTCTTGTTGTCTTTCGGAGGTAATTAAAGAATGATTCATACTCCTTTTACCCGACTTTATTTTCCCCTCTATTTTTTGATTCATGAAGAAATCCACACAAAATTTAAAACAGACTTTTCTAGCTTTGAATCCAAACCCAGGGTGTGATAACAAATTTCCCGGTAATTTTGAGACGAAAATTTGAACGTTTAAAAATACTCCACAAGAAACTACCCTCCACCCTTAGCCAGGAATCCTTCACTGAACGACTAAAAATAGTGGTTCCTTAAAAAAATTATAGTTTAAATAGCAGATAATATACTTACATATATGGTGCGTGAGTGAAGGAACAAAGTGACTTTTCAAGACCAAAATTTTCGACTACCATAGCGAAAACGTTTTCTGTTTCCGGTTAATAAAGGTCCCGATGTAAAGAAAGAGAGGGAAAAAGGAAGAGAGGGACAAAAGAAAATAGAACAAATAAGGGAAGAAAAACTACTCACGACTTTTTGTTCGTGGATGTGTGTTATGACCGGGTGCGTGCGGGGTTCTTGGAAGGTAAATCGTTGAGAGACCCTCAACCCTTCGTTAGATTTTGTGTTCGTCTTCGTGAAAGCGGACTAGGGGGTCCAAAGGAGGGTCAGATGTTAGTGGGCAGACGGAACCTAGAGCCAGCCTTGGTGTCGTCCGCTGTTTCGGAGAACGTCGGACCGGAGTGAGCCCGGTTCCTCGGCTAAGGGTCCGGTGGGCCGGTCCTCCGCGACACCTAGTCAAGGGGGGCACCGGTGGCCGTCGGCCGCGAGTCGGGAGGGAGGGGGGTGGTGCTTCGTGTCGGGCGGGCGCCTCGACGCTCGAGACGTGGCGGACGGCCCCAATGAGAGCCAGTAAGACGACGTGGCAGAGCGGGGTCGAAGGGGTAGGTACGGGAGGGACTTCGACGAGGTTCTCTGTGCGTCGTTTCCCGTCCTTCTACCCCCCGTCCCCCCCGTCCCCTTACCAGTGGAGTCGAGGTCCAAAGGCNGGCGGACGGCCCCAATGAGAGCCAGTAAGACGACGTGGCAGAGCGGGGTCGAAGGGGTAGGTACGGGAGGGACTTCGACGAGGTTCTCTGTGCGTCGTTTCCCGTCCTTCTACCCCCCGTCCCCCCCGTCCCCTTACCAGTGGAGTCGAGGTCCAAGGCGTCCCTGGGAAGATTGCAAACAATTTCTTTGTTTTGAGAGCAGGGAGGCGGGGCGGGCAGAGGGGGTGGGGGTAGGGGTCGGAGGGTGTCGCAGTCTCCGTCGTGGAGGACCTTCGCATACCTCTGATACCTTGTCCTTGGGGGACTAGTTTGTTTCGGGGGCTCCGGAGTTTTCTCGTGATCGCGATTCCTGAGACAAACCCTGTGGAGGGTGAGCGTAAGAACCACTCGGTCTTTCGCGACGAGGTCAGGCCCCCGCGCCCCCTGGATAGGGGTCTAGTCTCGGGTTGGGCCTGATCGCGGAATGCTTGTCTCCCCTAAGACTGCCGACCGTAAAAAGGGCGTCGGTCTCTCCCAAGGTTGGCCGAGTCCGCGAAGGTTTGTTTCCCTTATCGAGTCACGGTCTGGAGGGTAAGAGGGATGAGGCCGTCGTCGCGGAGGTCGTGGTGGTCCTCGGGGGCTAAGGTGACGAGGGGTCGATGACGCGAGCCCAGAGGCGCGCGGGTCTCTACGAGGGGCTCGAGGTGGCGCCCGCTTGGGACTCGCGTCGCTACAGCGCAGAAACCCAGCGGTCTCGAGGAGGATCCTGCAGGAGAGGTGTAAATGCTCGGGCAAACACGACGTCCTCCACCCCTACACCCCCAAGCCTGATTTCAGGGGCTGTGGGTCTCGAAGGGTTTCAGGGGAGCCGGGCTTTGCTTTGTTATTGCAGGTTCAGCGACTTCTCTGAGAATGGACAAAAGGTGAAAGCACAAACACCGAGAAAGAGGTTGGGGAACTTTTTGGGAAGCCTTTTCTTCCCCCCCATTTCCCTCGTTTCGCGGGGCTCTTTAACCGACACCGCCGCGACCAACGTGCCGCGGGGGACAAGACGGGTGGACGCGGGCCCATCTCTCCACAGCCGCGCAGGGACGGCCGGGGCGTCGTGAGTGAGACGGAGCCTTAATGGCCCCAAAACGGCGCTGATCAAGGAAAATATCTAAGCCGCCGCGACTCGCGACCCCAATGATAGCCAGTTTCGGACAAGAGAGGGAGGAAGGGGCGGGGGAAGGGCCGGAGACAAATACATCAAGTCAGTGAGTCGTCTTTCGTGCACCTCGGCGCAGGGCGGGGAATTTGCCCGCTGCAGGCCGCCGCGCGCCCCGACACCCGCCTCACGTCGGCCGGATGGGGGCGGCATCCAGGCGCGGCGAGCCGGGTCGGTCCGGGCGGTCGCGTCCTTGTCCCCGTTTGCCGCCAGAACCCTGACACGGGAGGTCTCTGAGAGCAGGTCCAAGTCCCGTCGGTTGTCGTGCTCACTTTTAGCGAAAGAGATTTGATCAAGAAAGCCGTTGAAAACAAAGGAAACAATTAAATGAGTCGACCTCCCTGAACCCCCGCCTCTCTCCTCCCCTTTCCCCTTCTCTTTCGCTCCGATTTTGGGGATTCCTACGGTTGGGAAATCAGAAAAAAAAGGAAATTTACGGGTCTCACCCCTCTTCTACCTGTCAGGAGACCTGTTGACCGACCAAAACAAAAGGTGGAGTTTGGGACTGAAACCTTAAGTTCTCGGAAACCCCAAGGGTTAAAACCCGGAGGGTTCAGGGTCCTCCTGGGGACTTTTGACAGAACGAGGAAGGGAATCGTTTGACCCTCTTCCTCCGGTGTCTTTTGGGTCGTAACACCTGATTAAAGGAAAAATAAAAGTGGTACAGTCAGTCGTCATTATCTATTTATGTGCACCCGAACATAAAACCAAAGATGTCTAAACGTTTCATGGTGATCTCTTAGCGTCAGAACCTTTTAGTGTATTGGTAGGTTAAGAGGTCGAAGAAGGAGACCGAAACCGGAACTGTCAGTTCTCGTTCTCCCGGGTATTGTAGACTCCTTGTCTTCGTTCACATGTTTGCCTCCGGGTGTATAAAATTGAGAGTTATAAATTGAGTATTTATTTCGATTGTTTGACATTTTATTCAAGGAGGATGAACTGTCTCTATGGAAACCTCGTTGACCCTTCCCACCTAAGTGCTGGTCTGAACGAAACTGAACTCAAAACTGTTCTTTCACCATCTCGTGCTCTCGTCCGAGGACCTGTTGAAACGAAGGGTAGGAGTCGAGACAGTATAAGGTCTTCTTGGACGTGCACACGCAGACCTCGGGGTCGACGTGTTCGGGGAGGTCTGGTACTAAACTTACGTCCGGGTGTACAGTCACCAAGACAGTTGTGATTCCTACCTAGGTCACTCCTCCGGGTACGTCCGGGACCTTCTCGTGAATTCCCGGAATCCTGTTAAGATCCCAGAGTCGATGAGTATTGAACCACTGAACCGGGGACCCAGGACACCTGGTAAGTAGGAATCCTTCCCTACTTCAAACTCCACCCGGTCTCAGTTTGAAGACTTCGGGTCCCGGGTGTTTTCCTCTGGGACCAGGGATCCAAGGTCCCAGTTTAGACTGTTGGTGTATTAGGTGATTGAAAGACGGAGGCAAAGAAATAGGTGTTTTCTCCGATATATATACAAGAGGGACTGAGTGACTCCAAAAGACTTTCATTTAAAACAAGTAAACTCGAGGACCCTTCTTACCGAGACATTTTAATTCTCGGACAACTATCGGCGGATAATTACAGTAAAAGACCATGGTTGGTACCGGATATTTCTTAAAAGGTACGGTTTTAAAATTTTAAGGTTCAGATCGTCTCAAGTTTCATTAGAGAGACTGGAGATCTATATTTCCTTACAAGGACCTCCTCTACAATACTGAGGTTCACACTAAACACCTTCACTAATACTGAGAGACTGAGAGGTAGGGGACGGGGTGGGGTGGGGTGGTAGGTGGATAGTGTCACGAATTTTAGGGTGGTGGTCTTAGTAAGAAAGACTTTGACTTCCGATATCAAAGGTTCTCGTGGTATGAATTCATTGGGGAGTCTAACAAGAGCACCCCTTACTCACTGTCATTCAGGACATGTGTACTCTGTTCCTATGAGACAACCTCTTTCCTCTACTCCGGTTCTTCCTCTACTTTCGTGGTCTCTTCTGTCGGTAACTAAGATTTATGTTTCCAGATACCGGGGTTTCAGTTTACATTAGTAAAGATTGACTCTTATTGGATACCATAGTTCTTAGAAGAGAAGAGTCGTGTGTGACATTACAGACTTTATTCGAATAGTCAACACAAGTAAAGATGGTTATTTTCTCGGATTTAGGGGTTTCTCTGATTGACTAAACTGGTTCCCTGTGTTCGTGGATTAAGACGGAAGTAGTTCGGGTGTGAAACACTCATACTGTCCAAGGATACCTTTTTTTTTTTTTATGACTTAAAGTTTTCAATCTCCAATTTTCTTACACAGGGAACCCTCTCATATTTCCACACTTAAAGAGAGGGAGTTTTCAGTGTCCAACTAAACAAGGACTCATACGAAGTCATTCGAAGGGGGGTGCAGGAAGACAAGGACGATTGTGACTGTGGTTGTGAGGTCCAGAGGTGGGATCCACTGAGAAAGGTTTGTTCGTCTTACCGGGAAGAAACAACGACAGAGGCCTCTTCGACTAAGACAGTCACGTCGGACTCACAGAACTTCAAGATGAGACTCTACTGGGACCGTAGAAGATTAATGTCTTAAGTCCATCGACACCGGAATCTCTGGGACCATCTCCGGTACCGAGATGGCTAATAGTAATATAACTCTGGAAAATTTAATCCTTAATGGGTTTTCCGAAACGAACCTTTAACGAAACTATATATTGTGAGATATCGACCAAGTGTATTTACACGAATCAGTGAGTCAGTACAGGTTGAGAAGCGTTTGGGGTACCGGACATTGGACGGTCCGAGGAGACAGGTAACCCTAAGAGCTCCTTCCTGATAACCTCACCCAACGGTACGGGAAGAGGTCCCCTAGAAGGGTTGGGTCCCTAGCTTGGGTCCAGAGGGTGTAACGTCCTCCTAAGAAATGGTCGACTCGATGATCCCTTCGGGGGTGTATTTACATGTGCATGTTTAATAAATTTTATATTTAATAAAAGTGGTGTGTACATAAAAACCATACGTATGGTACGAAAAACTAAGGACCTTTGAGACCCTCTTTTTTTCTCATAATATCCTTCAGTTACTTCTTATTTTGTCTTTCATAAGATTTTTATTAAAGGAATCGTCTTGAACAATGTTAATTCTTCTGGACTATCGACCCGAAAAACTCTTAAGGACTTCTTACTGTCAACGGAGTTTTAATTGCTCCTTTTTTTCTGTTAAGAAGAAAATACATTTCACCTTAATTTCCTGGATGTCAAGTATAAACTCAGTCAAATTAAGGTTATGTACCAATCTTTGTTTAAAAGTTCGATTTCTATCAATTTTTTTTTTTTTCTTTTTCCCTTAGTGGTAATAAACACTTCATTTGGTCCATAACGTATTCGAAAGTTATAATGTTCACGTTGTATTAGTCTGGTCACGTTAGGGGAAGAAATAATTACACTGAGAATAACTGTGTACGTTCTAAGTTTTGGTAATGACGAAGACCAGGACTCAAACAAGACGAACAGTAACTCTACTTGGACAATCAAACCTAATATCTCTCTATATAAGGGGACTAAATGGCCAACTAGTTACTTGATATTAAGAAAAATTTTCGGTAGGAAGATTGGAAAGAGGGAAGTTCGAGAGGACGAAAATTCTCGGTTTGACGACTCTTTTAAAGAAGACATTAGGGTGACAAAATAAGTCAGAGGTCGGGTAAAGTCCGTTTGAGACCGGGGGTGGTAAAAGGTCTAGTTAATTACTGAAAGAGTTTTTCTCTGTCTCGTCATATACACGAAAGTAAGAATAGTAATATTTCATAAAAGTACATCTTTTTATCTTTTATGGAGTTCGTGTCTTTCTGGTGACTAACCCATCGTGACTACTGGAGGAAATTCAGGGACCCGATGGACTAGAGACCATAAGTTGTGATGACTGGTGTAGAAGGGAGGACTTAGATCAAGAGAACTTAAAGGACTTAGACCAAGAGAAGACTGAGAGGACGGAGAAAGTATTGAGAAAGGGACTGAAAGAGATAGGAATATATTACAGAGGATTATGACCAAAAGAGAGAGAGAGAGAAAAAAACGATTGTGTTAGGTGAGGGAACCGAAGTCCATTTGACTCATAGGGGTCGAGAGTGGAGGAACGACACGAGGCCCTGCGACGCGGGGGTATGTCGCACCTCGTAGGTCGTTCTGGTCACCACACGAGTAAGGTCGAGTATTAACGACTGACACATACATATAGAGAAGGGTTGAGACGTTATTCATTAAAAGTATCTCACTTGAATGTTAGTCGGGTAGGACCCTTATAATTGTGGTGACTTTAGACTATGTTAGTCCCGAAAGAAAAGAAGGACAGAAAGTCAGAGAGAGAGAAAACAAAAAAAAACCCCCCCTTTCTGTCAAAATTGTAAATCGTCGTGTTGTGACTTGTTCTATAAGACGTTGATTTAGAGTTTGGTCAAAAAATTAGAAGGGAAATTAGAGGGAGGAGGTATACACAGAACACAAAATTAAAGTAAATTACTACCTAGGTGTATCACTGATACCCTTTAATATCATTATGAACAAACTGAAAAGGAGAGAGACAGGGGTAGAAAAAGAAGAGTAAGATTTTTCGTGGGTTCGGTGAACTTAGAGGGTTTATAGAGAAATTAGACGGGACAGGAAAAGTAGGAGTAAACAGATTTTAGTTCGGTTTCAAGACCCATTGGAGGTTTAATAATAGGGACGGAAATCAAAGAAGAAGAAGGATAAATAGAAAGGATTGTGTTACCTCACACTAAAAACGAACTTCCCTTTTTAGATTAGTTTAGTTGTGTTTCGGTTTTTCATAGATTAGTTTAGAGGGGAGGTTTTTTGAAGGATACCAAGAGGTAACGAATGGTTCTTCGTTAGGGAGTTTCAAGGAAATCTTTTGGATGTTTCTGAAAACGTTTGTAATGTGTCTTCCGGAAACCTAGAAGAGGTAGAGGGGTAAGGAAAGAAGGAAGACGGGTGAGGGGTAAGGTGTTTGTAACATAGAGTACATCAAGGGAATGAACTTTTAGAAAGAAGAGTAGAGGTAGGGACCGGAGGACACATTCTAATAACTTCCTCTCACTACCCTAATTTATTGATTGAGACGACACGATAAAAAGTTCTTCGTCCTCTGTTTTCCCTGTCTCTTCTCTCTCCTAATCTTAAGTAATCTATTTTTTACATACCCCATCTCTCATCTACTTTCTCTTTCTCTCTTTATGATATCTGTCTATAAAAAATTCATGAGTTTAATTATCCATTGATGGGAGAACTACTTTCACTTTCTTCTTTCACTTTTTCAACCGAGTTTTGAGTTGTAAGTCTTTTGATCTAGTACCGTAGGACAGGGTAGTGAAGTACCGTTTATCTACCCCTTTGTCACCTTTGTCACCGACTGAAATAAAACCCCCCCGAGGTCTTAGTGACGTCTACCACTAACGTCGGTATTTTAATTTTCTGTGAATGAGGAACCTTCCCTTCAATACTGGTTGGATCTGTCGTATAATTTTTCGTCTCTGTAATAAAACAGTTGTTTCCAGACAGATCAGTTCCGATACCAAAAGGTCACCAGTACATACCTACACTCTCAACATGATATTTCTTTCGACTCTCGACTTCTTGACTACGAAAACATGACACCGTAACCTCTTCTGAGCTCTCAGGGAACCTGATGTTCCTCTAGGTTGGTCAGGTAGGATTTCCTCTAGTCAGGACCCACAAGTAACCTTCCTGACTGCAACTTCGACTTTGAGGTTATGAGACCGGTGGACTACGTTTCTCGACTGAGTAAACTTTTCTGGGACTACGACCCTTTCTAACTCCTGTCCTCCTCTTCCTCTACTGTCTCCTACTCTACCAACCTACCGTAGTGACTGAGTTACCTGTACCCAAACCCATCTGAGGCCCTCAACCACTACCTGTCCCTCCGGACCGCACGACTCCAAGTACCCCAACGTCTCAGTCTGTGCTGACTCCCTGACTTGACTTGACTTGGGAATTAATTATCACGTCTGAATGGGAATTTAAACTTTTCTTTTATTAACCTGAGACCCCTAATTTTCTTTAGTTCGTAAAAAATATTGTCTTCACTACGTAACATAAGAAGAGAGGAGTAAGTCTCACGAAAAGACTGTGAATTCTTAGGTAAAACTCCCGACACTGAAGACCCTAATCCCCCGTAATAAAGAATCGGTCTTCGTAAAAAAGAGAGACTGTATAATTATTCTCTTATTCAGTAAGTTTTTGTTTCTTTAGGATCCTTTACAAGGTCTAATGACAAGAGAAAACGCGACGACCTCTCCGTTCGGAGAAAAAGGTGAAGTCGTAAAACTTCTGTCAAGAAAATCCTCACGTTCCAGAAGGGAAATAACAGGGGAACCACCAGAACACAACCAAACTGAACAGGAACGTGGTCACGGAAAGTATCGAAGACTTCAACAAATCTGTCTTCCTTACAAACACGGAGAAGTTTCTGTTGTGACAGGTCTACAACACGACACTGGTCCGGCACCTTCGTCCGGAAGTAAAGGGAAGAAACACCGGTACGAAGGCCACTGACTACAACAGGTCACTTTAGACTCGTAAAAGAATCGGGTCAATGAACAGGGTCTTTGGAGGGCAACGTCTTAATAGGTGTTATACATTCAATCACCCCCTACTCGAGGTAAGGGTCTACAGACCCCGAAGGGTGTCTCGACTCGGATTTCGACCAAGGAGACCTGACTGAGAAAACGGGATGTCTCGAGTCGTCGTCCTTCAGGGGTGTAGACAGATGAATGACGACCTCTACCGTCCGGGAGCCGTGTGACGATCCTACTCTTTTCTTTCGAGTTACCTCCCAGGTCAAGACTGTTTATTCCTTTATTTGAGTCTCCAATTCCTTTATCCTTTCACGACGTTTTCACTCCCACGTGTTTTTGACTCCCACCGTACACTCAACCAGGTTGTAAGACTGTCCGTTACTTCGTTGTACACAATTCTTGATGACTGGGTAATTAAAATGAACCTCCTTAAATGGGATCCCTTTACAGGTTTTTAGGCCAATCTCTGAATACAAACAGTGATACAAAAGAGGTCTTCACTCGTAAAAAAAAAATTTTTATAACTAAATAAACCGACGTGAACCAGAATGAACGTCTTGAACCCTATACGCTAGAAACAACACCGTATAACCCGGAAACATAAACGTCGTACGTCTTAGAATCAACACCACACGGTTGAGAATCAACGTGTACACCCTAGATCAAGGGACTAGTTTCTGACTTGGGATCGGGGAACGTAACCCTCACGTCTCAGAATCGAGGGTCTGATGGTCCCTTCTAGGGGTACTCACTCATAAAAATTTTATCAATTAGTAGATTACCACTTTTCTAAGATTTTATTTAAGACCATTTGAGTAAACTGTCTTAGATATATCGGTAATTTTTATTTTTATTACAAAAGTTTGCATCTTTATGCCCTTTACCGAACACTGTTTACAATTGACATTTTTCGTTTCGATTATCAATACACATATATACTAAGTATCAGACATTTTTATCATCATATAAACATCAGAAAAAATAACTTATATATACACGTATCTTTTCTTACCTTTCTTACAGTGGATTTCCAATTGTCGTTAAAGGACACCTACCACCTTAATCCTCTTTAAAAAAGTATGCACAGACATAAAATGTTTTAAAGATCCTATTCATATACGATAAAAAATGGATTCCTTTTACCGTAATTTCTGTTTCAGACATCTAATCGTCACTCCTCTATCAAATGTTGACGTCTTTCCGTTTGGTATTTAATGGTATACCTTTGATTTGAGATTACATAAAATCTTCTTACATATGTGTCATTACTTCTTGTCTTCTCTTATACCTTCCTCCTTTACCAATTCTGTCTTGAAAAACCACTTATAGAAATATTTATTCTCTCTCCTAAAATTTGGTTAGGATCCTCATGTCACGATTCACTTTTGAGGAATAAACAGATTACACAGACACACAGGAACCCTTACAATGAAGTGAAGAGACACAGAGTCAAATGAATAGACAGTTACCATCTATTATTATCATCTTGGATGGAGAATGCCAAAGATACCGATAATCCACTCAATCATGTACACTTCACGAACGTGACACGGACCGTGCACCATTCTCGAGTTTTTTTCTGTTGATAATAACCGTTAAGGGACCGTCAGGTCATCAATCCTGAGGGACGAAGGTGACGTCCCCCGTGCTCCAAACTAGGGACCAGCCTTGATTCTAGGGTGTACGAGGTTCCACTTTCATTTAATTATTTTGTGTCGACAACAATAATAATTATGGTAAATAATATAATGTGATAATAATAAAGTTTATTGTTATATTGAAAGACGTTACAGGTTATTATTGAATTATTTATACTGAAGAAAGGTTTTAAGGTTAGACACCTAAAAATTTAACTATAAAAGTTAATCTAATTGGTCATATTTGATGAAACGGTCGAGTGTCAAGTTTATGTTAGTATAGAGAAAAAGTAGAAAATAAATTAGTGAGCTTAGGGGTGAACGGATAATCGTCCTTCAGGTTATAGAAAAAGAACTCTAGAGGTAGAAGAGGAGGGAGGGGGTCTTGACGGATTCTCGGGACCCCCGAAGGTGACCCTAGATTTTCTCGGTTAATGTGAGATTAAAAGTCGTAGGATATTGGGACAGGTGATCGTGTGTCGTCATGGTGATTTCATGGTGACTAAACACGGAGTTTCAGGGTACAATGAGAAGAAGTGACGACCCTAACATAGACACGACCAGGACTGGAGCCTTGTCGGAAGTAGTCATGGGACGAAAACCTGCGGGTTTTAAATACGTGAAATCAAAAATAGTCTTCAACATGGGACCGTCGGGTATCAGTGTAGGTCGAGAGTCTGTGTACCAAACCCGATTTCACACGACTATAAAATAACCTTTACCAACTACTCTAACTTTTACAGTGTGTTTTTAGAAATAAAGAACGAAGACAACTTTTCCACCTTCGAGACTAGGGGGTTCGGAATAAGGGTGTATCGTTTAAGGGATTACCAGATCCCGAATTCCTAGACGGACGGTTACGTCCGTAAATAATACAATCTAGGGACCAGGCCCTTCTAGGGCGTACGGTACCTCGTTGATTTAGGCACGTGGTGTCGATGACTCGGGTACACGGGGTTGATGACTTCGGGTGTACGGATCTCGGACCCGAGGTGTTGTTCTATTCGGTGACGTCATCCTTCGGACTCGTGACGCTACTTCTCATCGGGGACGAACGACGTTGACCTCTTTCTGACGTACATCGCTGGTTCTGGGTCGTGTCAGTTTTTAATTTATGTATTTAGACGTTTTTTTTTTTTTTTTCTCTCTCCGAGAGACAGGTTTTTTTTCTCCACAGATATACACCTTGTACCGATAGAGATGGAACCGGTTTAGGGGTGATTAAGGATAAAAATAATTTGTCAGAATAAATGAGAAGACTTGATGGACGGGTCGAGGATCTCAGAAAACTCAAACACCGGGGAACTGGACCTTCAAGAACCCCCTTATACTATCTCCCCTCTACGATCAGGTGCCATGTGGGACTCTTACACAACCCTCTTCACCACCTCGAACAGTCACAACATCCGTTACTTACTGGATTTAGAACCGTTTTACTTTCGATCGACTCCCAAGAATAAACGATAGAGACGTAGTCATTTTCAGTGTACAAAGGAATGTCTAGTTTTGGAACCAAAGATGAAAACGATGAAAATTAAACTAAAAAATTGTGGAAACGCTAAAATTGACTTGTGTTGAACTTAGTGTTTCGTTATTTTCCGTCATGGTAGAGATTGTTTTCGTTCTGGTGGAGGAGTTTTTAGAGTGGGAAATGATCATAGTTTCCGGATCATTTTAGTCGTCCCTTCTCAGTCTCTCCAGTCTTTGTTGGGAGGGAAAACCATTGTTTTGACTCTGGTTTCTTGTGCAAGGTTTGGGTACCCTCGGGTCACAAACTAGGTTCGGTGAAACAAATAACTTAATTTGGGACCTCTATTTGTATCTTTCGTTCTACTTTTTATCAGTCGTGAGGTGACCTCCGCCAGTTATTCCGTTTCGACCTCTTCTCCCGTCGACCCCTTTGTTTTCGTAAGGGTTTACTTAGAAGTCATACACCCTGTACCAAGACTTACTGAATTCTAAGTTACTCCATTACTGTTAATAAAGAAGCCGTTAAACAAACAGTGGAATATAAAGATACTCTACTGATGTCACACAGTATATTTTATACTATGTTACTTTTAATTTACACGTAAAAATGAGAAGTAAAAGAATTTTCGTATGTTTCGTTTGTCTTTAAACTCTGATTCTCTGAAGTTCGTTTGACATCTCAGTATCATTAAGTTAAGATTTTTGTCTACGAACTGTTCTTCAATATAAATTTAGTTGGTAGTTAGATAGTCCTGTATTAAAGTTTAAATCATTGTCTATTAGAAAGGTAAAATAGGAGGGTTAGTGGTATATGTATCTTAGTATGAAATATGATTTGTTCTACCTAATAAACCAAAAATTGGTATATTTGTGGAACTTCAATACAAGGACTCAGATTCTTAATGTAAAATTTATAGTTTCTGTTGAGGAGTTCTACTCCTTCACACAATCACTGGGTGTGTATAGACTTCCCACTTTTCAAGTTGTCACCTTTATTATAACGATCACAGTCGTCAGGTCGTTATTTCTCGGTTTACGAGAGAGAAAATATCATCTAAACCCGTCCTATGAAAACACCTCATACATTACAAACTTATGTAGACGAAACTGAACCCTTTTAAAACAGTACCAGATTTTGATTTTGGAATTTGGAAACGTAGTCAAAAACATTTTCAGTTGTATTTACAATTTTCATGTATTATGTACGAGTATCAGTTTACAAGTCCGATATTTTTCATATTTCTAATTTTCTGATACTTTTTCCATGTTTCTTCTCTTAATCTTAGTGATATTAGGGTGATGGGTCTCTACTGAAGACAGCTACACAGACCACATGTAAGAAGGTCTATAAAAAAGTCACTTATTTACACATAAACCTGTGTGTAACCCAACCGGTCTTTGAAGTAAACTCGAAAAGACATTCTATAATATCTTTTTACGTTTGCTTGAAAAACTGGTTGGGTTATAAAGAGTAAAACGTTTTGTCAGAGTACGGTATATTAAACATTTACTAAAAATGTATTTGTATTAAATATATTTGTAACCTCATCCTTTACCGGTGGGTGAGGTCATATGAAGGAACCTTTTAAGGTACCTGTCTCTTCGGACCGTCCGATGTCAGGTACCCAAACGTTTCTCAGTCTGTACTGACTCGCGTGTACGTGTGCATGTGTGTGTGTGTGTGTGTGTGTGTGTGTATACAGTTTGTATATAAACTACGGTGGGAATACCGTTCTTCTTGATTTCTCGGAGAACTACTTTCATTTTCTCCTTTCACTTTTTCAACCGAATTTTGAGTTACAAGTCTTTTGATTCCAGCACCGTAGACCAGGGTAGTGAAGTACTGTCTATCTACCCTTTTGTCACCTTTATCACTGTCTAAAATAAAACCCCCCAAGGTTTCAGTGACGTCTACCACTGACGTCAGTACTTTAATTTTCTACGAACGAGGAACCTTCTTTTCAATACTGGTTGGATGTCTCGTATAATTTTTCGTCTCTGTTATGAAACGGTTACTTTCAGGTAAATCAGTTTCGAAACCAAAAAGGTCATAAGTACATACCTACACTCTCAACCTGATATTTCTTTCGACTCACGGCTTCTTAACTACGAAAACTTGACACCACAACCTCTTCTGGGAACTCCCAAGGAACCTACGTTCCTCTAGGTTGGTCAGGTAGGATTTCCTTTAGTCAGGACTTATAAGTAACCTTCTTGACTACGACTTCGACTTTGAGGTTATGAAACCGGTGGACTACACCTTCTTGACTGAGCAACCTTTTCTGGGACCACGACCCTTTCTAACTTCCGTCCTCCTCTTCCCTTGTTGTCTCCTACTCTACCCATCTACCGTAGTGGTTGAGTTACCTGTACTCAAACTCATTTGAGGTCCTCATCCACCACTACCTGTCCCTCCGGACCGACCGCACGACGTCAGGTACCTCAGTGTCAGTCGGTACTGATTCACTGACTTGACTGACTTAACTATATAAATGTATAATGATTATTAAACCTTTAATAAAAGTGATTCATTATACAATACCTGTAAAACTAATATGGTAAAATTTACATATATAAGATGACATAATCCACCCCTTCGTGATCTATTACAGTCCTAAAAAATGAAATCCGAAAGATTATCCACATATAACCATACTTATACGGATCAAGAAGTAGGAAAATAGTTGTAAAAATAGTCACAATTTTAATTTAGGTTAGATTACATGATAACAAAACTAAATATAAAAGAAACTAATGATTATGCTAACTTGTAGAAAAGTATGTAAATAACTGGAAAAACATAGGATCACAGGTAGAAAAAGAAGAAACAATTTGAGAATATTTGGTTCACAAAATTGAGGAGTTTACGATGAGTATAATGTTTATGAAAAGGTTCTAACAGTAGAAAAAAAAAATTGAAACAATTCAGATATTTAGAAAAGGAAATCCCAAAAACCGAGACTACAAATGTCTAAGAAAGATGTAAAGTTCTAATATCTTTATCAGTTATTTTAAAGAAGTTTGTGAGTGTATTTAATGACTTGTAAACTAAATAAAAGTGGGTCAGAGGAAGTGGGGTCGGGACACCCCTCTCCGAGTCTTCACCCCATTTCCAGTCCCGTCGGTCAAATGTGAGTAACAAACTTTTACTTTCGAAAAAAAGTTTTTATAAAGAGATAGTCGTCCCTAGTTAAAAGATGTCGGTGTGGTTTTGTAATGCATTTTACAAGACGACTCGAAATTTCATTTTATCGGTTCTGTAAAGTACCCATTCCTCTAACAAGACTAACCTCTTTCTGTCTCCACTCTCACCTCTGTCCGAGAAGGACCACTTTGAAATGATTTTTAAGGCAGAGGAAGGGTTTTTTATTGGGGTTGGGGTTCTTTTTCTTTTACTGGAAAATTTAATTTAGTTCTCAATTACTGATCTTCAGGATTAAATCTACGACGTATGGAGTTTCTTGTCAAAATCACTGATTTATCCTAATTGTGACTCGATTCTATCGGAATTTCCACTAGACTTTCTGTTTGTGTTTCTACCAAAGTTCCGTCCCCCAGGTCACAACCCCTCTTGATTCCTTTGTTTGATATCTTCTCTTTTTATAATTATATGTTATCTCATTTGACTTGTATCATTTCTTTTTGATACTAACTTCTTCCTCAGATATTCCTAGACGTCGTTTCGTCTACTGGTTGATACTTTCGTAACGTCGTCCTCTATCATTGAGACTACCTCCTCTTCCTTTCTATTTGCTTCAACTCCCCGGACTCAGTGTTCCTCGGTTCGCAGGAACTACTCCAGTCGTTGATAAATCCTATTGTCATCTCAATATGAAGCTCGTTTCCGTCTTTAATATTAGTTAACAGTAAAAAGTGAGAAATCATTTTAGTTCGTTAACAAAGAGATATAAAATATTTAATACGAGTTTAGAGAGAAATTTCTGAGACAGATTCTTGGAGGTTCCGAGTAATCAATACAGTTTTTAAGGTTTGAGGACAGTTCAGGTCCTATCCTTGTCGTATAGAAGGTTGTCTAAAATGGACTTATGGACGGATGGACCATTTTACTTTTCCCTCCCACAATGTCGACTAGGACTTTTGTTCCCACAATGAACACACACACACACACACACACACACATATATATATATATATATATATATATATATATACGAAATGGTAGTTGTAGTGGTAGTAATCTCAGTGACGAACTAAACATACAATCATATTAGAGTAATAGTTTCTCAGTTTATAAATATTTTACAGTTATTAAATACGTTTGTTCGGTTTTATCCACCTTCCTAACTGTTTTAATAATCCTATTAGTCTTGGTTTTTATTTCAAGAAATGTATTCTTACTTCTGTCTTAGAGACTTACGGGTAACAATAGATTACTACCCTTACAATGGACTTTTGACCCAAGTGGAGAATCACCCACAGTTCGGTTTTTTCACTTCTACCTAAATAATGAACGTCGTTTATTCCTCTTGTGGCCCCTAGAAAGGGTATCGTCTTGACCCCTACAAAATTCGATTACCATGTACGTGGAAGTACTTCCCCAAACCTGTCTCCTCTGAAGTCGAATCTTGACCCCGTTTCCAGCTGTCTCATGTTCGAAATCAACTGACTTCAGTCCTCCCAGTCTTATCTAGTCGTGGTAATAAGGAGTCCAAGACTGGTCAGATCCTAGAGTTGTACATCAATGGTCAGAGGTGAGTCCACCCTTGGAATCAAGGACGTCTTGAGTCTCTTCACATAGTCTAAGACTACATACAGGAAACTCCTCCTTAATCTCACTCTTTCTTACAATCAGTGAGGCAATACAGACTAAGAAACACTGTGGTACCTGACATCAGGTAAGTACCTTAAGAGGTCCGTTCTTATGACCTCACTCATCGGTAAAGGAGGAGGTCCCCTAGAAGGACTGGGTCCCTAACTTGGACCCAGAGGACGTGACGTCCGTCTAAGAAATGGTAGACTCGGTAGATCCCAAGACAAAATAACGATTTAAGACCGAAGAACTGACAAAAAAGAAACAAGGACATAAGGAAGTGAAGGGAATTCTAAATGACTCTGATCAAGTTCCGGTTTGTGAAACCGGTCCAAATCTAGTGTTTTACCGAATCCGGTTTTAACCGAATAGAATACATTTCTTTCAGTACGGACTAAGAGAAAGAGACCCCTAGGGGATGGGATAAACGAATATCTTTATGAACGAAATCTGAGAAAAAAGTTCTTTGTGAATATCGTGTGTAAAACGATCTACGATGGTACTAAACTTCCTCGGGTGATTCGAGAAACTTCGTCAAATCATTCCTCTCTCTTTTGTTAAAGTTGTAATGGACTTTGTTTGACAATTATTTCTTGGTTTTGGTTTGTTGTTGTTTTTTGTATCCGGGTTTACCACAATGAACACGGGTACTATGGTTTGGATCTAAATTGTAGATTGGATTAACGTCGAAGTTGAATGTGGTCTTTACATTAGTTAGTTGGTTAGAGTTCAAAAGATAAGTCGTGGTTGCTTCATTAGATGTGGGTGAGATGTGGATTCTCTTCTTCTCAGTCAGACGTACTATTTTAGACGACAAGGGAAAGGTGTAGGGTGGTTTTCTAAAGGATAGGTTTTTTTTATTCAGAAAGAAAGGAAAGCGATTATCGAGGGAACGGGGTGGGAAGAAGGATATTTTCGGAAGATAAGACATATTGGGAAAACCTCATGGGTAGATGAACGATCTACCCTACACCGGGGTAAGTACTTAACGGGTTATTTTAGTTAATCTAGAAGTGTTAATGAGTCAACTTGAAAACAAAAAATTGTTCGAAACTGTTTTCCTATTCGGTCCACTACTCCTTCGTGTTTGTTCGTTGTTGGGTCCTATTTTTCAGACACACGATTCAGTGAAGTTAGTACACGTTGGGAAACGTTGTGATACCTGACATCGGGTGGTCCGAGGAGACAGTAACCCTAAGAGGTCCGTTCACATGATGTTACCCAACGGTACGGGAGGAGGTCCCTTAGAAGGTTTGGGTTCCTGACTTGGGTGTAGAGAGTACAGAGGACGTAACCGTCCGTTCAAGAAATCGTGGTGAACCCATGAGCCACGATGATACTTTTCAGACTCTTTCACAGTTTTTCCTCAATTGTAAACTCGACTCAGATTTTTCGACTGTTAAAGTGGTTCGTATCTACCTTCTTTTCGAAAGGTCCCTCCCACATATTTCCGTATTTCAATGGCCCTCAACTTCTCTAGTTCTATCCACGTCAGAGGATAGTACCGACCCCGAGTCCTTTCAGTGGGTCGAGCCCACCGGCGTGTGTTCCGTGTCTCCGACCTGTTCTGGTTGAGTCCTTCCGACTCTTCGAGACGGTGTTCCGAGCCAAGTGACTTCGGAAGTGAACCAAGTTGAGAGAAGGAGATAAAAAGAAACAAGAAAGCCAAAATAATTTTATATTGACTGTACGTCGTAACACAAGACTTCCTGTAGTCGGGACCCTAAAGAAACCTTCCTTACTACGATTTCGACTTTAAGGTCATGAAACCGGTGGAATACGCTTCTCAATTGAGTAACCTTTTCTGAAACTACGACCCTCCCTAACCCCCGTCCTCCTCTTCCCCTGATGTCTCCTACTCTACCGACCTACCGTAGTGACTGAGCTACCTACACTTAGACTCACTTGAGACCCTCAACCACTACCTGTCCCTCCGGACCGCACGACGCTAAGTACCCCAGTGTCTCAGCCTGTGCTGACTCGCTGACTTGACTTGACTTGATTTGACTTGACTTCCACATAGGGACCACCGAGTCTACCATTTCTTAGACGGACGTTACGTCCTCTGAGGCCAATTTAGGGACTCATCCCTTCTATGGGACCTCTTCCCTTATCGTTGGGTGAGGTCATAAGAAAGGGCCCTTTAAGGTGCCTGTCTCATCGGACCGTCAGATATCAGGTATCCCAGTGTTTCTCAGCCTGTGTTGACTCACTGATTACGTACTGTGGTGTTCCACATGTTGTATTACCGAACTGAATGTGCATGACACTTTACTGATGGTGTCATTCAAATCAAGTGACGGTAGTGGGGTATATTTATGTTTTCTTTTTTGTACAAAAGGGGAATATAGAGGAGGTGAAGATTAGACCGGACTTTATCAATTTTACTTGTTGTAAGGGAAGATGTAAACGCTTTGTCTGTTTTTGTAAGAACAAAAATTTCTTCATATCGTTGATCACACTTGCAACTTTAATTTACCGGACGAAAGTCTAGGGTCAAAACTGGGAAGTCGTCGACCTACCAGTTCAATAAAAGGTCAAGACACCGACCCAAAACAGTAAATACTTCACTCCTTTTGTTGTCATGGACGGGACCAAACGCGATTCCTAATCACTCAATTATATGTAACTCTATGAACCTTGTATCGACTATTTATCAGTCGTAAGTTATTCATAATCTATAATGACCCAACAATCCAACATAACCGTATAAGTCTTTGATCATTATACGAAAATTTTCAAATAAAAAGTAGAACACGGAAGGGTGACTAGGAGACTAATCTGGTGTACACTAAAAACAAACGAAAGTCGTAGGTACGACCCGTCGGAGTCCTGTTGTAGGAAGGAATTTTTAATGAAGACTTTGTCTCGTCAGACAACATAACAGTCTGACCAGAACAAACTAGTGACAGGTCGGACCGACGATTATTCTTTACTTACCTGTCAAGTGTCAGTCAAGTCGACATGGTGGGTCTAGTTTTGGACCCGGTCCTCTCCTACGAGGGAACCTCTTCAGAGTCGGATCCCGGGGGTCTAATACCGTACCCCCTCCACCTGAAAGATGAAAGTTTTCGTCACTGTGGTACGGCATTATTGATGTGACCTCCGTTCTGTAAGTTGAAAGACTTTGTTGTCGACCGGTTGAGACACCCCTCATTTTTATTATTTTTCCACAGTCAATATTCGTGTCCTATCTTTAGTCAGATAGTCCCTTATCCGTCTATCGACATTCTCCGTAAAAACTCAAACAAGTCAAGTTAAGTAAAGTCAACGAGTCAGTACAAGTTGAGAAACACTGGGGTACCTGACGTCGTGCGGTCTAAAGGGACAGGTAGTGGTTGAGGGTCTCGAACGAGTGTGAGTACGGCCAACTCAGCCACTACGGTAGGTTGGTAGAGTAGGAGACAACTGGGGAAGAAGAGGGCGGATGTTAGAAAGGGTCATAGAAAAGTATACTCAGTCAAGAAGTGTAGTCCACCGGTTTCATAACTTCAAAGTCGAAGTTGTAGTCAGGGAGGTTACTTGTGCGTCCTGACTAGAGGAAGTCCTACCTGACCTGACCAAACTACAGGAACGTCAGGTTCCCTGAGAGTTCTCAGAAGAGGTTGTGGTGTCAAGTTTCCGTAGTCAAGAAACCGTGAGTCGAAAGAAATACTAGGTCGAGAGTGTAGGTGTGTACTGATGACCTTCTTGGTTTCGAAACTGATCTGTCTGGAAATAACCATTTCATTATAGAGACGAAAAATTATACGACAGATCCAACCAGTATCGAAAAGAAGTTTCCTCGTTTACAGAAAATTAAAGTATCGAAGCCAGTGGTAGACGTCACTAAAACCTCGGGAGGTTTTATTTTACAGTGACAAAGGTAACAAAGGGGTAGATAAACGGTACTTCACTACCCTGGCCTACGGTACTAGAATCAAAGGACTTACGACTCAAAATTTTGTCGAAAAAGTGAGAGGAGAAAGTGAAAGTAGTCCTCTTAGAAATCAATGAGAAGTGAAAGACGGTATTCCCACCACAGTAGACGTATAGACACCAATAACTATAAAGAGGGCCGTTAGAACTAAGGTCGAACACGAAGTAGATCGGGTCGTAAAACGTATTACATGAAACGTAAATCAATTTATTTATCCCACTGGTATATGTCGGAACTTCCTGAGGAAAGGGTTAAACCTTGGTCAGACAACAAGGTACGGGTCAAAATTGACAACGAAGAACTGGACGTATGTCTAAAGAGTCCTCCGTCCGTTCCACCAAACCATAGGAGTAGAGAACTTTTTAAAAGGTCAAACGACACTAGGTGTGTCAGTTTCCGAAACCGCATCACTTATTTCGTCTTCATCTACAAAGAGACCTCGAAGGAATGAAAAAGATACTAGGTTACCTACAACCGTTAAACTAGAGACCAAGGAGACGGAAAAGATTTAGGTCGAACTTATAGACCTTCAAGAGCCAAGTACATGATAATTTCGGACGGAACCTCTTAAAACTCGTAATGAAACGATCTCACACTCTATTCACGTTAACACGTCATCAAACTTGTAAACAACTTTAACGGAAAGAAACCCTAACCTTACTTTTGACTGGAAAAGGTCCGGACACCGGTGACGACTCAAAAGGTTTAAACGACCATATAACTCACGTCGTGAAAGTGTCGTAATATAAAATCCTAAACTTTATCGAGTCGACCTTAAAGTAGGGGAGGTGATCAAAACAAGTATCACTACGATTGGTGTTTACTCATGTCAATCAACGGTGGAACCGTTGGATATAAAGTACGAGTTTACATACTAAATGTTACTTGAATTATTTCCGGACCACAGGGTTTCTGTTATTTTATAGTTAAATTTTCAACAGAGAATTTGTAAATTTTATTTTAGGGTTTCATCTGTAAGTGTTTTCGACGTCGACTGTAAGGGAAAGTCAAGGTGGTATAGACCGGTATTAGAATGTAAAATAGGTTCTCGTGATATTCTCTTTATCCTAGGGTCCGAGTGCCCGGTGAAGACTTGAGGTTGTGTCCTCGGTGTACCACACTGTAAGAGATCCTGAGACACACTAGTTATCATTAAAGACCTCTTTCTTGAGACCAAAAGAATTATAAATTTTCTTGGAGTCGTAAGTAGAAAGGGTTACTCCAGTAATATTCTACTTCCTTTGACTTCGTGTCTCTTCAGTTCACTGAACGGGTTCCAATAATAGCCACTGTCCCGATCTCGGGTCCTATTAACTGAGTTCCCAAAAAACGACCTGTCCAACTAATTTAGTACACTCACGGTCGTTTGAATGTCGTTTGTAATAAATCGATTTATCGGGTCCGAAGTGGACGGACACTCATGTTTGATCTAGTATACCTGTTTCAGAGGACTTGAAACAGTCAGGGTCAGGAGATGGACGAGAAAGTCATTAAATTGGAGGAGGGTTTCCCAGGAAACGAAACAGGACGAGCATCTGTCTGACGTCACGTGGTCGGGGAATGCCCTCTATGTCCGAGAGACAATCAGGTCGACGGAACGGGACCCAGAAGGGACTAAAAGGTGACCAAAGATGTCTCACCAGAGACTAGGTCTTACTTGTGACACCAGACCCCCTTGACCCCACGCCGACTTCACCCTTTCTCTCGTGTCCCGTACACACCGAGTCACGCACGACGGAAACCGGTGGAAACAGGATTTCGTCCTGACGCACATGGGGTTCGAAGGTCAGACAGACTTGTTCCTGAGACAATGAACGAGACCGTAGTCAGGGTGTCCCCGAGTGCCGGTCCGGGAGTCGGTATCCGGTTTCACTTCCCTTTCAGACTTCGTTAATAGGTCGGTTAAGAACGAAAGGATAGGAAGGTACCAGAAATAGGAGGGAGTGTGGAGAGGTGGTTTTGTTTTGTAAGTTGTAGAGAAAGGAGTTAGTGGGGTTTTGTTTTCACGGGTGTGCATACACAAATTTGAACATGTCACTCCACAAACTTTCCTACATTAACGGATTGGGACTCGCGGTCTTGTAGACTCGGGGTCTAGACAGAGTCTCTTCTATTTGGAGATGTCGATTACCTTACTATAGTGTTCGACTAGTATTCGCATTTATTTAGTGACCACCTAACCCCCACCCCGCTCCTTTGTGGTAAAATTCTCTACGAACAGAATCGAATGTAAGGGAGTCCTCATCTTCAACTCCGCTTTTACCCACTTTCCGTTAGGGTCTCACGTGGTCACTCTTTCATACTACTGTTTTCTCTTTTTTGCCATTTTCCATACAATTATTCATCCAATAATTGACACTCGAGACTCCCGAGTCAAGACGACTTTTGGGAGAGTTTTTGTTACTCCTTGAACGGACTCTTAGTCTTGGTCCTGGGTCCTCCTTACTTACTCCGTCAGTTCCACGTTTTAAATTCCTCTCGTTAGTGAGAACAACTTCTCCTTATAAAAGGGAGGTGGGAAGATCCAAGGAGACCTACTGGATATTCATTTAACTGTATTCTGTTTAATTGTCCTCTTTTGGGTTTAATTACATACATGTCCTTGAGGAATTCTTATATTCCGGGTTCTTGTTCAATCCGTTAGTTCTGAATGTACGGTAGACTCTCCTTCTCTTCGTCCATCTCCAACCCCGAAGTCTCTCTTCCTTTTACTAAATGTCCTTCTACCCCTTTTGTTTACAAACCATTTGTTTACAAACGAACCGGTACGTCTGTTATCCTGTGTTTCTTCTGAAACGGGAGGTCCGGGACAGTTCAAGGGGGATATTAGGACTCGAGTATAAACGTCTATAGAGATAACCATCATGGGACAGACCTAACCAAGGAAATAGATTTAAGAAAGTCCACCAATTCTCCCTCCGTTTTTGTTACTTAAAAGGTCATAAGACAAAGAATTTTGTTAGTAGGATTTTATTAGGAGGACAGTTTCTCCGTGTAGAATCCTCACCCCTTCCTATAAAAGAAGGGGATATCAGGGTGGTGACGTTCAAGAGGTTCTTCAGAGTGTCAGGTTTTCAACTTCACCATCTGACAAAGTAGAATGACTTAGTCAGAGAATCAGGACTTTTATTCAATCAAGTCAATTTGAGTAAAGTCCTCCAACACTACGTCACTCCAAGGGGTTCTATCCGGATACCATCTTCGTCAGCCCATAAATTAATCTCCGTAAAGATACCTTTGTTTTCTTTTTGTTACCAATTACAAACCTCGTCTGGTATTAGAATAAAGTTTGAAGACTTCCGTTGGTCAACTCTTCTAAAGATCTACAGGTCAAGTTTCGTAAATCTACTTTACTCCCGTCCGTCACTGTTAGTCTAAAGGGACCAAACATCTAACTAACTTACAGAGAATGCTACAATGGTCCGTATGACCATTTGTACTACTGACTGAGTGTGTCGTTGTCCGTGTTTCTTTTAACAGATTTGTATTTCTCATTAAATGTTGTTGGTCCCGTACCTTCGTTAGAGTTACAGGTAGTTGTCTCCTTACCTATTTCTTCTACATCGTGTATATACGTGCTTATAGTGAGCCGTTATTTTTACTTGGTCACAGTGAACGTCTCTGTACCTACCTGGGTCTCTAACAGTATGTACTTCAGTCTTTCTCTTCTTATAGATCTATATCTTTTCACCTACTTGGATAAATGTTTTGTCTTTATTTCAGTGTCTACATCTCTTGATTGAATACCAAGGGTTCCCACGCCACCCATAACCCTGCTTGACCCTCTAACCCTAACTGTATATATGTGATATTACATATGTTATCTATTCATTACTCTTGAACGACACATCGGGTCCCTTGAGATGAGCTACTAGGCACCACTGGATTTACCCTTCCTTTAGATTTTTGATCTCCTACATACATATACATATTAACTAAGTGGAACGATAGGTGGTCTTTGATTGTGTAACATTTCGTTGATATAATATTATTTTTATTGTTATTATTATTTGTACATCATAACACTACTAAAGAGACTTCAAATATCGAAACTGATCGAAGTCAAACATCCTGAAGTCCTTTTCCCGTTAAAATCAAGAGTCACTAAAGTTCAGTTTTCCTACCCTCTTTAACCCTTGTAATTGAACCTTTAAATATCGGTTTATACTCTGTTGATCTTATTAGGAGTCCTAGATCTTGTCAAGTGTACATCTTTTGTTTGGAGTTTCTGTTACCTGTTATAATCTTAAAGTATAGATGTTTACATAGTGACTTTGTATTAAAAAGAGAGATTTTACTGTCGGTTTAATTCTGATTAGACAAACGTTTTTATCCAGATCGAAGTTACGTGTACCGGATCAGTAAATGTTTTCACTTCGTTCTTATCACTAACCAGTATATCTGAAAATGTAAATGAGACGACCTTAAAAAGTATTCCTTAAAGTGCAACGTGTACGGAATCACTGACTTGTTGTCGTTACGATCCTTCGGTTCAGGTCTTAAACGGTGATCTGAATGGACATGATGGACATCTAAACCTACTTAAAGAGAGAAGAACTCCACGAGTTTTGTCGAACGTCAAGGACGTGGAGGGTCCTTCATTGGAAGAAATGAGTGGACCACTCTGACGACTCTGGGGATTCGTTCCATGATCCGACAAAAAGGTTCCCCGAAAATTAACCGAAGTATTTCAGGTGAAATCAAGGAATTCCGACAGACCATTATAGACTCAGATTCGTACGAGAGAGTTTATCCTGTAACGTCAGTTTCGGGACCGTTATGTTGGCTACAAAGAATAACACAGGATAAAGTTCTTCTTGTCTGAGAATGACTTGAATACGTTTATTGATGTAACGGTACTTTTATTCTTATGAGTACCTCTCAAAGACTTAAGACCTCCTTAGTCCATCCCTCTTTTTCTACAAAGATAAGATGAATATTTCTATGTCAAATGGTTTAATGAGATCCAGTATCAATCGAAGGAATATCAATCGAATTCTCCTTTCCGAAGAAATATAAACCTTTTGTTTTATAAAAATTTTTAGTCGTTACAAAGTTTATTTTTCTTTAACGTTTTTATAATATTAGTAGAAATAGTCAAGGAAATAAGGGTACATTAATAATAACTAGAACTAGAAAATAATAGTCTAAATACTTCAATAGTTAAAGAGGTAATCCTAAGACATTTAAGAATAGGTCAAGTCACCATGTTAGACTTTCAAATCTGAAGGGACCACCATATCTTAGGTGAACGGGTATGTCTCCTGTGTCTAAACTAGGGACCAGTCCCTTCTAAAGTGTAAAACACCTCGTTGATTCGGACACACAGTGTTGTTGACTCAGACGTACGACGTGGATGACTTCGGTCACACGAGTTAGTCTCGGACATGAGACGTTGTACTCTTCGGTGGTGTTCTTTGGGTACGTGGTGTTGATCCCTCGTCGGGGGTGAGACGTTGATCTCTTTCGGGGGGGCCTCGTTGTTTTGGTTTTTATTTAAATTAATTAATCAAAAAATTTTAGACTTTCAAATAGTCTTTGAACATAAGACCTTATACACACTCTTCAGGAGAGGTACTTAGACAAATTTCTACTTCGTATAAACGTTTTCGTAGTCTCATTTTACTGAGGACAGATATCTAATATCACTTTCACTTCAGCAGAGGCTGAGAAACACTGGGGTACCTGACATCGGATGGGTCGAGGAGGTAGGTACCCTAAAAGGTCCGTTCTCATGACCTCACCCAACGGCAAAGGAAGAGTCCCCTAGAAGGGTTGGGTCCCTAGCTTGGGTCCAGAAGACGTAACATCCGTCTGCGAAAATGACAGACTCGGTGGTCCCTTCAGTAGATATTTAATATTTTCTGGAATTTACGGATAACAATCTTAAGTAAACTATTCCTTCACATCAATAAAAACACTACATGTTGGAAAATTCTATTGACTTAAATACTATTGTTGTAATGTGGTCCTGTGTGACCTAAAAATCATTAAAGGGTATTAAAAACTTTGTGAATATTATGTCTATGTTGTATGTCTTCCGAATCATAATGAAAAATAAACTGTTACCAAAGGTACATTAAATTGTATGGTTTATTCTAATTAATTGAATTGAAGAGGGAAAGTATTTCTCTCTCTTGTGTATAAAGTGTTACAAGGTCCTTTTAAGAATTTTTAAAGTTTCAATTAGACTCTAGTTTTTCTTGAAGTAAATCTTAAACCAAAGCCCTTCAGACAGTTTTTGTAGTTTTCCAAAATTTTGTCAACCAGTTTATCTTAGTATCTACTAACACTTTTTATAAATCAATAGGTGAATTAGTATGATTCTAAAATATCCGTTTATGTCTTTCAATGTATCAAGATTCGTTTGAATGAGAATTATAGTTCTTCTGAACCAAATGAATACATTAGTTTCTGAACTACTTTTGTCTTTTGTGTCCTTTAATAAAACTGTTTTGTATCATAAGAACAAAAGATCCGTCCGACAAAAATTTTTATTTCTTTTTGGAAAATGTAAAGAATAGTTCTCGTCTGGTTATCAAGTTATTGTGAAATAGGAAAATTGTCTCTTTTGGGTTAAGATTAAAACGTGATCCAATGGAGACTATAATTGTAAGTAAATGAATTTATTTAAGTAAGGTTAGAATAGATCAGGACTGGTGTGTATGTTAAAGAAAGGTTTATGAGGAAAAAGGTGTTTGGAAGATGTTGAAAGACACAGATCAAACAGTGAACAAAAGAAAAGGTAAATCTTTGTTAGTCAAAATCCTGTTTTAGTGAAAGTATAGTGGGTTGTTTCTTAGAGGTATAGAGTGTGAAAAAGAATGGGGTTTTATATAAGATGAAAGGTACATACGTCTTAACGAATGTCGTAGTAAAGATCATCGAAATTAGTACATGATCTTATGAAGTGGGAATCTTTGGAACTTTCACTTTCTTTCACTTCAGTGAGTCAGCACAGGCTGAGAAACGCTGGGTACCTGACATCGGGTGGTTCGAGGAGGCAGGTACCCTAAGAGGTCCGTTCTTATGTCCTCACCCAACGGTAAAGGAAGAGGTCCCCTAGAAGGACTGGGTCCCTGGCTTGGGTCCAGAGGGCGTAACGTCCGTCTGCGAAATTGGAGACGCGGTGGTCCCTTCGTTTTTGGTTGTATATTCGTTAACGCTTATATGGTCGTAAGAAAAATAACTGTTTACATACTTATGTAAATCTCTAAAGATCTTTGTATACAAAGGAGTATCGTCACAAAAGTTTAACCGGGTTTTGTCCAAATGTTTGTAGAAATCAAGGAGACATTATTCTCCAGTTTTCATCCATTTGAATCTGAATAAGTCGTTAATTACAAAGTCATAAAATAAACCTTCACTAAATCTATAAGGTCCTTGAATTGAGTAATTCAAGAAATTAAATTGAGTTGAATCGTCTTGTGATTTCAAAGATCATTGGTTTTTCTAAAACCTTCGATAAAATTTCATATATACGTTACTATACATTAATAAATTTTGTAACTAGGATAAATATAGATAAATTAAAATAAATAAGATTTACTAATATAAATCTAATGGATGTCATTTTTTATGAAGTACTCTGTAACTTGTTTCAGTTGGTAGTTGTGTTTGAAAAAAAAGAGCGACTGTTTAAAACGTTATCTCTATTGTACTTAAATAGACTGAAAAACATTTAGATTCGTCTTATTTTCATTGTTTCGTGACCATTACGATTTCTGTACGAACAAAAGTACTTTAGTTATTTGAACGAAAATAAAAGATTTATAATTAGGATCTAGTGTTCTTGAACTTTTTGTAAACTAAGTACAACTACATACCATCTTTGGTTGTGTTATAACATTTCGTTTATAGAAGGTTAATTTTTATTTATTTAATTTTTTTTTCTTATTGAAGGGATCCGTAAGGGACCACCAGGTCACCAATCCTTAGACGTTCCCCGTACTCAAGTCTGAGACCAGTCCCTTGATTCTAGGACGTTTGACACGTCGTACCGGTTCTCCCTTTTTTCTCTTAAATGGATGGACTTCAAACATCTTGTAAATGTAGAGTCTCCGTGTCCCTTCTTTACATCCAAGAGGTTCTTTCCGAAACCAAAGGATTTTGGTCTTATAAATCTTCGGAAAGGTTATTTAGACGCTCAACTCAGCGAACACTTTCCTGTTTTGATGGATAGGTGAATACAACATTACGAAAAGAAAGAGAAACCCACGTAAATTGAATCCCTTAGGTTAAGTAGATAGGATTTCCTTTAGTCAAGACTTATAAGTAACCTTCCTGACTACGACTTCGACTTTGAGGTCATGAAACCGGTGGACTACCCTTCTTAACTGAGTGACCTATTCTGGGACTACGACCCGTTCTGACTTCCGGCCTCCTTTTCCCCTGTTGTCTCCTACTCTACCAACCTACCGTAGTGACTTGATTACCTGTACTCACACTCGTTCGAGACACTCAACCACTACCTGTCCCTTCAGACCACACGACGTCAGGTATCCCAGTGTTCCTCAGTCTGTACTGACTCACTGACTTGACTCGACTTGACCTAAATCCTCTACTCCGTAGTTTAAAAGAATAATCCGAGACTTATAGTGGACCCCAGTACTCAAGAGTCTGGTCACCGGAAGATAAAACAAAAGACGGAAAATATTGTTTAGAAAGTTGTTTCGATAAAACCTTAAATCTTCGGAAAACTTCAAAGGACGTATGGTTAATTTTATCCATAGGAAAAGAGAAACAAACTAAACCCTCGGGAACGAAAATTCACGTGAGAAATTTACTAGAATAGATTAACCTTACAAGGAGTTTTACCGGTAACATTAAGATCCAACATTAAAGGAACTCCCGACCCACGTCAAACCATCCCGAGATCAACGTTGACCCCAAATTGAGTGTAAAAGAGAAGTCGATATAGATCGATGTTTGTCCCACCTTGGGTGTAAAAACAGACCGGTAGAAAAAAAAAAAAAACCATCTTGATTTGGTATCAAGAATCTGTAAATTTTAATAAAAATAAACGGGTTAAAGGTTTATCAAGGAGAACAAGGAAAAGGAAGAATAAGAATTCACGTCCTGTTAACATTAAGGTCACAAGACTAAAAAGTGTCATAGACGTTTATAGACTTCCGTTTATCCTTGTCCAGATTCATTTGAAAATGAAATTAAGATTAAAGACAGGAAGGTGGAATAATTACTACAGGGAATCCGATCGACAATATATTGTACTAATATATTCTGTTAACAAATGTTATTCTCCAGAGATTAAAAAAAAAAGAAAGTTTATATCGGTTTGGTAACCTAGGTAGTAGACCGGTAACTACTCAATATCCTAGAGACTTTATCACTGAGTTTGATAATTTAGAAAAATATCAAATTTGTTTCTACGTTCTCCATAGGGTGTGCTCTCACGTTTTCTACGTCGGGAATTTTCTAGGTCTTTCAAGTGAGGGTCTTAATCAGATTCTTTCGTTTCTGGAACAACAGGGTACTTGATTCTCACCACGTCACGTCTACCATAGAGATCAAAAAGTGTTCTTATATTCTGTAGAGGTCAGTGTCTGGGTGATTAGAGACCGTCCGTCGATAAACTGAGAAAGTCGTGATTATTCTGTTGTTTCCAACCTTTCTGTTCCAGAGAGTAACCTGAATACTGTTTAGGGGTGACTCTCGATCGTGGTACCTCGTTTCTCTCTGGTCAACGTTCGGGTCCAACAATTGATACGAAGTCTGTTTGACCGATGTCGACAAACCTTAGAGTCAGGTGATGTTGCTGGTGGTTTATGTACGACCTTGTACATGGAAAGTCGACCACCTCTAGTCTCATAAGAGTGACCAGTATTTCGATTCTAGAGTTGTATGTCTTCTTATGTTTGTTATGTTGTCTTTTTCTTTTTGTCACTGGTACAAACCCTGATTTTCATAGTTATTTTTAGTTCTCATCAGTAATTGGTTTGAAAGTGGTCCCAGCGACACTGAATTCCTTGATCAAGGTGTTTATAAAAGAGGACGATTAGATTTAAATCTTTTTCTTTTATTTCCTGAGAATGGTAATACCGAAAGTTATCTGGGACGTCCGTCTCTAAACCCTCTGACTACACCATTCTTAGAATGTAATACAACCGACTTAGAGAATCGTCATTATCGGAGTCTCGTTCATCACAGTCACTTGTTTCAATTAGGACGGTTGATACGGTTGAGAAGCCCTCTTTTTGAAAAGGATATGGAAAGATCCAGGAACACCGACCGGATTGTTGATTTAACTGTGTTCTGTCTAATTGTCCTCTTTGTGGTTTAAATACATGTATACCCCTTGAGGTACTTTTAAACTCTAGGTTCCTGTTCAATCCGTTAACTTAAATGTACGGTAGACTGTCTTCTTCTCCCATCCTCCGACCCTAAAGTTTCCCCTCTTTTTGTTAAATTTTTTGTTTACAAACCATTTGTATACGAAAATACGGTGAGTCCCTGTTACCCTGTTACATCTCCTAAAACAAAGAGTTTCGGAATGGTGTACACCGGGTATAAGAAACATCTATAGAGACCACGATCACGGGAAAGACCTTGGTCCTGAAAATAGATTTGAGAAAATCAGTCAATTCCCCCTCCATTTGTTTTTTGTTTTGTTTTAAAGGATATAACAGACATAAAGGATTTTTGTTGACTGGATTTTATTTAGAGTACGGTTTCTCTGTGTAAAACATCACCGTTTAAAACGAGGGAATATGGGTTCCAGTCAGTTGAAGTTCAGTACGTTTTCGTCTCTATCGGGACGGGTCTTAATAAGGTACCCACCTGACCCTCTGACCAAAGTAGGTGACTAAAGGTAGAGGGTAACGAACTCTTAACGGGACACGGGGTACCCACGACTACGGGGACCTGAAGACCCGACTCGGTCAAACTCCGAGACGTTCGAGAAGTACCACGGTTCTTTCGGGGATGTGTCTCTTTTCTCTTGGTCCACGAACCCACCCTTAGACAGATACAACACCTTTAATAGAAGTCGTCCTTAGCCACTCGTACCTACCTGTCTTCCCTATCTTCGTACCGTAGTCGACGTAGACGTTGTACGGAATGTTCGTGGTCGTCGAAGAATTTATGTGTAGTTTTAATACTTCGAGTACACGTCTGAGGTTATAACAATTATAAACCTGGTGGATATTGAATCTATTAGACAGTTTGGGTTTCATCCAACTTCCGTTTTTATAAGACGTGAATCTCTATGTCCTAAAGTTTATATGCTCGAAATCTTTTAATTATACTGAACGTCGTAGTGAACCCAGAATTATCAAAAACATCTTCTTTCTCCAGTAAAAATTTCAGGGTAAGAAGTCCTGAAACCGTGTACATCACCCAAGGTATAAGTAGTTTCCTATACACACGAATATGGATAGAATATGTTTTAAGTCTCATCCTCTTTAGGGAAATAGATGTAAAAAAACAAGGAGAAAGTTTGATCTGGAACTGGAGTCCCTTTCCTTCCGAATTGTTTTTGGGTTTCTGTTCTTTTATTAACAAGTGTGAATAAAAAAGGGGTAACAAAGAGAAGTTTAAGTTGATATGATATCACCCGTGAGTCATTCACTTACTCAATGATCTAATAACTATTGATTCCTTAATAACCTGGTCCAGTAATATTATCGCCTAACTATCATTCCCTAAATCTGTAATTTTTTTCTTGACACATTCTTAATCCCAGAGTTTAAAAGTTACGACATTGACCTGTTTCCCCTCAGATTCAACAACCATCGTCTCCCTCCGAAGACTACACAGATACACACTCAATTGACCTCCAGAGATTAGAAAGGACATAACCCAATCCAATGTGAATCAATGGAGGAAGAACCAAATAAGTGAAAAACCACCTCATATAGGAAGTCCTCGAAGAACTTTTTTGAACGTAGATTTCATGTAAAAATTCCTAGAATATATTGAAATAAGGTTTGTTTAAAATAACTATCAAACTAACTCATATCGTAAATTCTAACCTTTTGTAAAAAGGATTTTTACACCTTTCTAACGAAAATACCAAAAGATTTCAGATCCCAACGGTGACTCTACAGTCTACCGTAAGACCACGGATTACGAAACACATACTAACCATAGAGTAAGAAAGAGGAGAGGAAGAGGGTGACCTTCTAAAAGCCTCGAAGAGAAACTCAGTTACAAGACTTTAAAGTGTTTTTACAAGGAACCATGTCCAGAAAAAATTAAGTAACACAACCGGTAAGTAAACCGGAAAAATAGGACCTCTGTATCTGAAGTTAAGACCCTGTAATAGAGGATAAACTATTACGGGTATAGGAGGAGGAGGAATAAAGAAAAGAAAGAAAAAAACGAGAAAAAGACCTTCGACGAAAATGAGTTTAAACTTGAAGAACCTGTCTAGAAGGGTAAAAAACGAATAAAAAAGGGTAAAATTAGAGTAACTGTGAAACACAATGAATTACCTATAAAGGTGTCAAAATAAGTAACTTGACAGATGAATTAAAAAAACGAAAGTATAAAAATTATAAAACAAATAAAAGACTGGTAAAGAAAAAATATCTCAAATAAAAACAAAGTACCAATGTTTTGTTGAGTAAAGAGACTTGCATCATTGATTTTCCAAATAGATATTTACAAAGAGGTCGGTGACAGAACAAAGAGAAAAGGAAACTGAACAAAAATTGAAAAGACAAACAGACAGATACAGATAATCTCTCAGTCATATACCTGACCACCTAAAGTGATATACTACTAACATGGACAACTACCGCTAACACAACCCCCCTGAAGTTTTCTACTATAGTGAACAATAAAAGAAATCCCATCTGGTCTTTTTTCAAGAAATTAAAGGGTAGACCCTCCATATAATTAATGATACCGATAACCGTAAGACTCTAGGAAAGAATTCTTCCGACGGTCAACGATCTCTGCCCACCTCAAGTGTGGTCGAGTATCTGAACGTTAATTAGTGGGAAGGTGACACAGACCACAAGGGTTCTGACCGTAGAAGCCAGAGGAATGTCCTCTCCATCAAGTAAGATCAGTACTTTCTTCCCTAGACCACCGGTTGACGAGAAACACGTCTGAAAAGTTGGTTAAAGAAGTATAAAAGTCGGAATGGGGTCCCGAAATACGGAGATTAAGAAGTCGTAAAACTTCTGACATTGAGTACAGTCGAGGGCAGAACAACCGGTCGGGGAGACAACCATGGGTCCAAAGAGGAACCATTCTGACAATGGAGAATAGATGGTTGAAAGGTAGAAAGTCTTAAAACGACTAAAAACGTTTAAAAACGACTAAAACGACTTAAAACGTTTAAAGAGGGAGGACGACAGTAAAAAAGAGGAAAAGGAACACTTAAAGATGGAAAGATTTAAATGTTAACACAATCAAACCCAGGAAACTCTTCGTATACAGTTCTAACCTAATATGTATGTTCTCCAAATAAATCTCCTTTCCCCCCGTCGTCTCCGAAGGTTGATGGTACTTTAAACCTACAGACGTCCTTTTTCCTTCCTTTCTTAACTCCTAACACATCCTTCTTATATCTTGATGTAACACCAAGATTCTTTCTAAACTAGTCCGGTCCCTCCTCGGAAGTTTGATCATAGAACGGTGACCTCCTCAGAACATCATTACTCCAACGTAACACGACGACACAAATCAGTGAGTCAACACAGGTTGAGAAACGCCGGACTACCTAACATCGGGTCCGAGGGGACAGGTACCTAAGAGGTCCGTTCTTATGACTTCACCCAACGGTACGGGAGGAGGTCCCCTAGAAGGGTTGGGTCCCTAGTTTGGGTACAGAGGACGTAACGTCCACCTAAGAAATGGTAGACTCGGTGGTCCTTTCGTAACATCATTACTCCAACATAATCATTGGGAAACAACGATAACAAGTCAGTGGGTACCTGACGCCGTGTCGTCCGTAGGGACTGGGAATGGTATAGGACCTCAAACGGGTTTAACTACAGGTAACGTAGTCACTACGGTAGGTCGGTGGAGTAGGAGACTACGGGAGAAGAGGAAGACGGGAGTTAGAAAGGGTCGTAGTCCCAGAAGAGGTTAGGATAATGGGATTATTGGGATGGTACATGGTAGTCCTTGTCGAGTGTCTTTCACACCGGAACTGTAGTTCCGTCACCATCGTTGATTCCCCATCGTTGATTCCGGTGACCACTCAATACGAGAATTCTCGTCCCCTAGACTTCTCGGGTAAAAGGGCCTTCGGTATTGACAGTAAAATCACTCCAAACTTTTCCCTTACCTCTATTTTCATATACCAATCAGATTGTACAAATTGTTCTTCATATTGAATAAAAATTGTGGATATTACACGGAAGGTAGGGGTGGTGACGTGATTTTAACAAGAACCGGATCAATCAAAACTTTGAGGTCCAACGATTTGTATTGGTAATATGAAGATTTTAACAAATAATGATTACCGGGATGTTTCACGTTTCCCCTCTCACTTGTTCTTTTCTTTATTTTATAACCTCCTACCACCATGACTTCTTCGATCTCTTTCTCCGAAACACGTGTTTCTTTTCTCCATTTCCTTCTCTTTCAAACCTCTTCTTGTCTCTACCCATTGCTAAAAGTAGTTCAAAGTCATCCATCATATGTTGATGTAGGGGTGAACGGGTGTTTTAGAAGTCAATGTAAGGTATAATGAATAGTGAACTAAAAGTGTCAATGCACCCAGTGAGGTTACGAGACTCTAATTGGAGTATTTTCCATGTCCTTTTTTTCTTCTACAGTCCCCGGGTCAAGAGAATCAATGGGTCTCCGGAGAGATTGAGAGTTCGATGAACTGAAGAGATGTCGAAGATAGTAACAAGTGACAAGAACTTTGTAAGAAGGGAACCAAAGGTACTACGGTGTGAAGGACCGAGAGACCGTTGAACGAATTGAATAAAATAGTAGGTAAAACACCCCAAGAGAGGGAGAAGGGGTAAGAAAGTTTTTGACCACGTTAAGTCCAAAGAAAAAACGAAAGAAAACTAAGACAAGTGGGTTCCGACGTTAACGGTAAATGTTTAAGTCATACGACTACTGAGAATTTAGAAAAAAAGTTTCGGGTCAGAAGGACATATTCAAGATAAGTGTATAGGTTGTCGGGTCACTTATCAGGGTGAACTTACAGGGTGTTAATGTGGTTTAAGTTTTCTTTTAAGTAGTCGTAGGGTATTAGGATAGAGGGTTTTGACAAGGAGTACTTGGTATTTTCTCACTTACTATAGTGGACGAATACGTTCCGTTTTCAGAATAAGAATGGGAACTGAGGAAAGAGAGAGAGGGTTGTTGGTTGGTAATTAGTGGTTCAGGGAAGTTAAGATTGAGAAGTCTAGAGGACCGAAACGTAAAAGAAGGGTGGGGGTAGTACTGAAATTGGGTGAGGTACTAGTAGAGAATAAACCTATGAGGTCGTAGGAAACTTGATCAGTAGACGACGGACAGAATGGGGTTCGAGAGGAGATACTATTCAAGAGATGTGATGTCGACTCACCAAAAAAAAAAAAAGTTATTTGATGTTTAGACTAGCATAGTAAGGGATGAATTTTGTGAAGTTACTGAGGAAACAAACGGACGTCCTATTTCAGGTTTGGGTATTTTAATAAATGTTCCCGAAAACATCGGTGGAGAAGTCGAAGTATGGTACAGTGAGAAAGAGTATGAAATGTAGACCAAGAGGGTTTGATCAACATTGATACGGTCGAACGAGTCAAAAATAATGATAATAATAATGAAAGGAGATGTACATGGTGAGAAGGGTAGTGCGACAGGGTAAGAGGACTGATTAGAGTTGATTGAGGGATCCTTACTCCAAATGTATTAAATAAAATCCTTCAGAAAAGACGAGGGGTGGTGACTTAATTGGGATCCAAAATGGGTTCGGGTCACGAATGGGAAAGATGAAAAGGTAAAATAGGAATAACCTCAAAATTTGGTACAAACGTATAACTGTAAACAGGATAAGTCTCCATCTCAGATTAAGAGGAGAATAACTTGTTCTCACTCGAAAACAGTGACGGGTTTCCTTACCTTACGTGATCTTCACTACGACACGCTGAAGACTTCGTTCCGGTCTTTTACGTTAAAGAAGACCAAAGAGAACCCAAGGAGTAAGAACCTGGAACTAGTGGTATGTCACTTCTTCACTCTCCTGATATGACTACCCAGTATAACGTCACAATATCGGTATTGTCGATCCTATAGTCGGATGTCGGTCGTAGTTGGAGGTCTGTCCAATCCCCTCGTTCGGAAGTACACTAGGGACGGGGGAAACTTAAAGGGGTTTTCTACATCTTGTCTCTACTCGAGTACGAGACGAGAGACGGTTTTAATCCCTAAACACTCGTTTTATTTAGCGACCAAAACAAAAGTCGTACTTCAAACCCATCAAAGAATCCGTCATTATATATAGTCTTTGTGAACACAGAGAAGGGTCATTGAGAACTTCTATTCCCGTCGCCGGTCAATCGATTACATAGACGTGTTGGACGGTATAGTATGCACGAAACACACATTACTTACACCTACCTTCTTATTCTACACCTAGGTGGAAGACTTTTCGTTAAAGTCTCCTACCTGAAGTGACTGTTCTACCTCCGGTAGAAACTCTACCCTAATAAAACTCCTTTTGTTCATGGTGACAGTATTTAGAATACAGATTTTCACCCAAAGACGAAGGGCGTAGTAAAGTGTAAGTATTCTCTTCTTCGTTATACGGGGTCCAAACAGAGTCAATAGGTCTTACTCCTTTTAATGTAAGAGGATACTTCAGTACCAGAGGTTTACATTCAGATTCCTTGTTAAACATTTCAATGAAGTAAATGAGATCTATTCTTCCCACGGAATTACCTGGTATCTTTTAAATTCTCAATACTTAACAATTAGTTTTCGTCCCGGGAATTAGTGAGGACATAGAAGTCCTCTGAAGGGACCAAAAGGACCCTATTAAGTATCGATGACGAACAGTTGAGGGACGACTCTTATAGTAGGAGGGGAAGAACCAGATGTATTTTGGAACCAAAGATAAGAAATGATTTCTAAGAAGGGTACTTATGCAGTCACACACCCCCTCACCCCCGCCCCCGCTCATATATGATCATCGGTCAAAATGTCCAATTGTGAAAACCATTTTGACTCTTTTCGTGGGAGAGGTGTGTTATAGATCATCACAAAACAAGTAACGTGTGGGTCGTACGTGGAAGCCGGACCGGTTTGGGTTCAGTCTATCAGTACATAGTCGACCAATGGTTCATGGAGACTTACCCAGACTTACGAAGGTCGGATGTGAGTCTTTACCGATATCCTTAGGACTTCTAAAATATAAACGGACTTTGAGACAGGTCTTTCTTGTTTTCGACAACAATTAACCTTAAGTACTCTCACCGACAAATCATTCAGTCACGTAGTGTCCTTTCCTTCAATGTATAGGGAGGATACTCTTTATAGAAACCGTCTTAAAACAGTAATATATATTGAATCTAAGGTCCTAAGTGATCCTTCACTACCCTCTGACCCACGAGTGTCTACTTTCTTTTCTTTGACGAAGTCTTGGTTTACAAGTCAGAAGAGGCTGTGGTTAGTTATACATCAAACTAACGATATCAATAATGATTACGTCATGTTACACATACATATATACAAAAAAGACGAATAATCCAATAACTTTTAACTTACTCCAAAGTCTCAAAATAAAATAAAAAGATATTAGTCAATCTTCTAGACAAGATCCAGGTTAATTATGTAATTAAATTAAGGAAGGAATATGTAAGTCGTTTGTAACCCTTGTGGGTATTCATAGTCCGTGTCACGATAAGTAAACTCTTTGTCTTTACCTATCCCGTTTCAGAACGGGAGTCCCTCAGACTTCAGGATACTTTTTCGATTTGAAGATTTCCTTTTAGAATCTTACTAAAATCTTCGTGTATCCTAGAATCGAATGGTCCATAAAGTTATCGGTGACTTACTTATCAGAAACATTTGTGTATTATCCATATTTTGATTTTATAAAATTAACGTAGTTTGTTTAAGATTATGGAAAACCGGTGACAAAGGAGAAGGGGACGTACCGGAATCTCATACCAATTTACGAATCGTCATCGTCATGGGAAAGAAGTTAGTAGACACATATTACTTGTTTATTTTGTCTTCATCTTGACGAGACGAATTTTACACTCATTCCCTCCTAGAGACTGTAGAAGACTAAACTAGAGGGGGAATGTTCATCCCCTTTCCCGTACCGTTGGGTGAGATAGTAAGAACAGACCTCTTAGGGAACCTGTCTCCTCGGACCACCCGATGTAAAGTATTCCAACGTTTCTCAGCCTGTGTTGACTTCACTGAATCGTACGTGAACATGTATCGTTGGGGATTCTTTCGAAGTACTCTCGGGTTTCTAAGGTGTTCCGTGACAGACTTTAGGTATGTGATTCGTCTACAGATTTTAGGGGAGGTCGATACTTTCAGACACGTCTACTGTGAATCAGTGACCTGACTACTGACTCACTGAGATCTAAGGATTGAAGTAAAGACTCGAGAGTCGTCCGGCTGAACGTCCGTGTTACGGGTAAACAGGGGAGGTCTGACACTCGAGTTAAATACATCTTTTACCTAAATAAGTTGGAACACAGAGGTTAAGGACGTTATTCCGAACTGTGATTTAATCGTTGTTGTCACTTGTACCTTACTATTCCTGTTTGACCTAACAGGACCCCCTTCCGTACCACCCTCATTCCCCCTCTTCCTCGTGTACGACGATACAGACAGATGGGGGTGGGGTTTTGTACAACTTTAGGATTGGAATTTACACTGCCACAATCCTCCATCCTGGAGACCCTCCATTAATTCGGTACTACCACGTCGGGAGAGATATGGTATGAATACTTTCCCCAAAGTCTCTTAAGAGAGCAGGAGAGAGACGGTACCCTCTTATGTGATTTTCTGTCGTCAGACGTTGAACCGACTCCGGGGAGTGGTTTTGGATAGGTACGACCGTGGGGCTAACGTTTGAAAATCGAAGGTTTTGACACTCTTTATTTAAAGACAACAAATATTCGGTGTGTCAGACACAATAAAACAATATCGTTGTGTCTGATGATTCTGTATGAGAAACTAGTGGTGGATCGATGGATAAATAGACTTGTATGTGTGTGCGTGTGTATTCATGTGTGCGTGTGTGAGGAGTGGGACTAAGTCTTGTTCTCTCCCCATCTTACGGGATGAACTGAGAAAGGGATAGGATCTATTGAGCCAAGACCCCGGTAAAGGATGTGTAAATGATTAACAAATTTGGGGATCCTTCGATTGGATAAGGACAAAGTAGGAGGATAAGTGGAGGTTGGAAAAGTAGAAGAGAGAATGCGATTGATCTGTGAGTCATGTACAACAAGGAAAGGGGGATAAACAGGGTACTACCTTAGAAGTCTGAGTTTAGTCGTGTCAGTCTAGAAGTCTTTACCGAAGTGAAACAATTACAGAAAGGATTTTAGTCTGTACACCAAGATCTTTGTTAAGATGACTACCTACACTGGTTATCTTTGATGTCACCCTACTGGTAAAAGTAGACTATCTCTATGATAAGATAATAAGTCGTGGGTAAAATATGTCAACTGAGTGTAATGAAAACTTTAGGAAATTAAGAAAGACCCCAATAAAGAGGTGACTAGAGGTCATCGTATAACCCGTGGATGGTTGGACCCCTCAAGTAGAAAGTCACAGGATAAAAAACGGAAAAAGTATGACAAGTACCCCAAGAGTTCCGTTCTTATGACTTCACCAAACGGTAAGGGAAGAGGTCACCTGGTGTAAGACAGTCTGGAGAGGTGGTACTGGACAGACAGAACCCACCGGGGTGTGCCGTACCGAATCAAAGTAACTCAATCTGTTCCGACACCAGACACACTAATCTAACTGATCAACAGACACTAACACCAAAGTCAGACAGACGGGAGACTACGGGAGAGAGTCGTGGATGGCAGAATGAACCCAAAGAGAATGGAACCTGTACCCCATAGAGGAGTCCCGACAGTAGGGACTGGAACCTGCGACGAGGACTGGAACCTGTGGTCCATCGAGGAGAGGCGGCGAGGACACGGCATGTCGGCGGCAAGAACGTAGTGTGTGGTAAGGTAGGATTTCCTCTAGTCAGGACCCACAAGTAACCTCCCTGACTACAACTTCGACTTTGAGGTTATGAAACCGGTGGACTACGCTTCTCGACTGAGTAAACTTTTCTGAGACTACGACCCTTTCTAACTCCTGTCCTCCTCTTCCCCTGCTGTCTCCTACTCTATCAACCTACCGTAGTGACTGAGTTACCTGTACCCAAACCCACCTAAGACCCTAAACCACTACCTGTACCTCCGGACCGCACGACGTTAAGTACCCCAGCGTTTCTCAGTCTGTGTTGACTCACTGACTTGACTGACTGGCTGAAAACTTTAACTAAATCTATAGGTACAGAAGAGAAGTACTTGATTGTTCTTCAACTAATGGGGGAAGATATGTACATGTAAAAAATTCCGTGTCTAAATCCTGAAATGTAGACAGAAATAATTTTTAGAAAATAATCAAACCCCATAACAAGGTGAGACGAAAAAAAAGAAGAATTTTTTTGAACTAAAACTATCAGTAACATAAGTTATAGAGAGTTTTTACACGTCTAAAGTAAGTCCAATAACTATTTTACTTCCTTGTTAATGTCAGGAGACTGTATGGTGACATATGGAGGGAGTTCCAACAGGACCAGGTATTTGGTGAACAAATTTATCGTTGTTTAGTTGACGTAATGGTAAAGTCACGCAAAAGAGGTAGAATAGGAGTTCCTGATAAAATTGGAATGACTTTAGTTCAATGTAACTAAAGTTCCTTAAAGAAAAAAGATAGTCACGGTCAGGATAGTGTTAGTATTACCCTTTGTTCCAATCAAATCGTACTGAACGAGAATCATTTGGGTACGACAAAAGGAACGATACACGAATGTTTGGTAGACAAAGTGGTAGACTACGGTCTCTAACATATAGTTTGGGTAGTAAAAGTACTTAAATGAAAAAGGATATATTTTCAATCTAAGTAACGTACGTCTTAACTTAAAAATAAAAATAATTGTTTAGTATTGTAAACCCATTCTGAAACCTATATTACATAAACGTTTGTTTTTATAATTACAGAAAGGTCCTGGAACTAAAATAGTTTAACTCTCGACTCTTTTATGTCCTAGAGTACGTATACGACAGGGGTATCGAATGGTACGTTGACAGAGGTAGAGAGACAAATATATTACAACGACAGTCAGGGGGAATAGATCACCCCTGATTATGACCACTGTTCGTGTCACCGTCTGGGGTTTGGTCGTCCGTATGTGTCACTAAACTATGTTACTAAATTGTTGACCGACCCTTTCGTTCCACTGTATTATCCTTCTTCAATTGATATGATTCTCTCGTGGTCGGTTTGTCGTTGATGGGATCAGGTCTCACCTACGTGTTATTTATGATGGGTACTTCCACTTCCTCCGTCCTTCGTCGGACATAAAATGGGGTAGGAATAGGGACTACCCGTCGTAATAGTTAAAGTATGAAGTACCTTACCTTGTTTTGTTTAGGTATAGGGGTTTGGGTAACACTTTTTTTGGTTATTATCGGTTCCCTTTAATTTCCATTTTAGGTCGAGGGGATGATAGACAATAATATCAATTATACAAGACCCAGTACTTCTCGTTCTCTTCTTTCCCGCTATCTCTCAATCCGTTACTCAAGTACGACGTGGATCTCGACCGAACAGACGGAGTACCGTAAACACACGTGGGATTGTTTGGGTGTCCACAACCGAAAGGAAGTATACGGAGTGACAAAATACAAAGTCCTTAAAATACAAGGAAATACATACTTCAACTGTAAATACTGAAATACATACTTCAACATATTTTCTCCTACGAGTCTCAAAAGGAGTAAAAATACACGAAGTGACATGAAGGGTGTGAGATCAACAGACAAGAGAAAGTCCCTTTAGGATTGACTTGAGGAACTTTATTCAAGAAGAGAAATCAAGTCCAAAATATTTTAAAGATCTTTTTGTTACGGAGAGAGGGTCTGTCTTATAACGGTTCGTTCAGAGGAGACATCTCAGTCTGAGTACTAGTGGTGGTTTGTCTTTTGTGAACGTTTCGATGGGAGTTTTAAGAATTCGTTGACTCCCAATCCTGGGTCTCTTTCTTTTTGTTTTCAACGAAATTAGTCCTTTTTATAAGACTCCCTATAATCTTTCCACACTCCTCAGACCGTGTCATTTAAAATGAACTGATCTTATAAGTCCCTTATCCGAGACCAAAACAAGAACGAGTGAGTGAAGTGAAATTTTGGGGATTAAATTTTCGACGATACGGCGATATATTAAGGAGAACGTACAGTAAGACCTTTTCTGACTTCTCCGTCTCTGTTCTAGTGACCAAAGGTCCCAATTTCCACCCTCCTTGCCAACTGATGTTCCCCCTTCGTGTCCGATGAGACTCCCCACTGTCTTCTCAAGACGTAGAATTGAAACCACTCCGACGTACTGATTCCGGTAAAAAGTCTTGGATATCTTGACTTGTGATTTTACTCACTTAAATCTACTCATATTTTTGTCTGCTTCATCTTCAAATTCAACGACATACTTCGTCTTTCTTCTGACGACCCAACCCTAAGATCACTAAATGATAGGTGAAGATAATCGACGTAAGGAGAAAGATCCATAAAAACAAAAATAAATGATCTTTAGTAAGATTTTAATGCGATCCTCTGTATGGACGGAATCTTTCATCTTGTAGTTGTACGTCCCCCTCTTACAGTTGAGAGAAACCGTTCGTAGTTACAGAGACGGTGTAACGCCCCGTGTTGGGAAGGGTCCACTTATAAGAGGGAAGGGACAGGAGACCACGAAACGTGGAGATGGTCGGTTGTATAAAATTATCTAAAATGATATCATAACTACGTGAATAAATAAGTATGTAAAGTAATGTTCGTTTTTATTGTTAATACAAGTATCTACGTGATTTACTTAAGTTATTAGTCCGAGAACTCTCTCGTTGTATACCAACAAACACTAATCTAAGTCGGTGTGTCTCTACAGCCATGTTTCGACAGGAGGACACGTATGAGAGACTCGAGACGGACACAGAGGACATTTTCGAGAACACTATCTCATCTACAGAGTTTGTCTCTCCGGTCTCTTTAGAAGGATGGTACTAGTAGAAATCTCACATAAAAATTGAAGACGTAGCTTCTCGAGAAACATTGTTCTTATAAATAACGAAAAGGTAGTAGTAATTACTAAACGGGAGTCATAAAGACAGACTGATCAGAGTCGTTTAAAAATACAGAGTAAAGGTTATGGAAAAGAGACGGTAGTTACAAGAGTCAGAAAACAACCAGAGGACCTGATAGACTAACGAGACATTATAAAGTGATCAAAAAGAATATACTCAAACCCCCAAGTTTTAAAATAAATTTTAAATATGAAAAGTCGGTACATTCGAAGAATATTGAGAATTATTACATTCGACTATGTGTCAGTGATGCACCATCGTATCGTTCACTTTGGAGCGGGTCGTCTTGAGACTCCGTCGTTCAGATTCGTGATATTTAATATGCATCTTTCTGACGTCATGAATGGTATAAAACAAACAAAGTCCACCATACGTTCAAGGTCTCAAGGACCGTCTCTGACATCTTGAGACGTTTTACCCTCCTCTTTCTTGGAGGTTACTCCTCGACAGAAACTGAAGAGGCAGTAGTAGGAAGTGGAGGACGACCCAGAGTACAGAATAGTGGAGGGAGTGAAAAGACGAGATGAGAGATAGGACTGACGGGACAGGAACTTGTCCGGAGGTGAGAGAGATAAGGACCTAGTATCGATGATCAGATTCCTCGAACCGTGTACCCTTCGTGAGTCATTTATAACCCACCTACCTACCTACTTACCCACTACCTGCTACTAATCCAGTTACTCTTCCTTTTACCCTCCCTTCGCCCCCTTTCCTTTTTTACCTTTCTTTCTTCCTTTCTCAAGAAAGAATAGTACACCTACCTAACGAACGTTTGGTCTTTACCAGTACAACACTTCGTGTAAATTAAGGGATCGAGAGATTTACCCTCTTACTTCGGTTTCTGTGTTCAAGAGGGGTGGGGGTAAGTGGATCCTAGGGTGATACGCACACTTATCAAGTGTAGACTACTAATTATTATGAAATGTAAGGTGGTCGTTTTTTTCTTTTATCTCTTTGTTGGTGTAAGATTGTAGAGGGACCCTTCTACTGCTCCGTAGACCACGTCAAACAACTGTCCGGGGGAGGTAGGTGTGTGTACCGACGTGTTCAGTGGTACTGGGAGTCATAGTCAACGGACGGAAGGACTAGAAAGTTTGATCTTTCTTGTGGAGAGTTTGATCTTTCTTGTGGTGTAGTGGAGAAACTCTCCCAATTCAGGAAGAGGATTTAGAGGACTCTCAGAGTTTGACACTTTCGGTAGGAGTAGTTCTTTCTCCGTCGGACCCGGCATTTAACTAATTGATTACATTATTCGATCTTCTATCTTTGGGTGAGAATTCTGGTAGTGAGAGGACAAAACCACCTTTAATTTAGGAGTGTAATTTGACACAACTAGTGTAGAGATAATTGTCTCTTGAAGAAAGAGATTTGACAACGATAAATAAAGTCAACATACTATGATCTTGAAATAGTACAAATGTGTCCACTTACGAAAACCGAAGTGAGGAATGTCCTTTTTCTCAGCATAGGTTGAAAGACGTCGGGGTACCTCATATGTCAGGTACCTTAAGAGGTCCGGTCTTATGACCTCACCCATCGGACAGAGAAGAGGTCCCCTAGAAGGGTTGGGTCACTAGTTTGGGTCCAGAGGGTGTAACGTTCGTCTAAGAAATGGTCGACTCGATGTTCCCTTCGGGAATGTCCTCTTTTTGGGTATTCTTTACTTAAGTTCATACATACACTCACCCACAATAATCGAGGATCATGACGGAAACCCTAAAAACTAACCATCTCGAGATATGACACCCGATTTTACTTGATGAAAGGAAAAGGATGTACGTTGAGATTACTTTGTTCGAAGGGTCCACCAGCGTCAACCACTTCTTAGGCGGACGGTTTAGTTCTCTGGTTTGACTGTGTCCAAACTAGGGACCCAGTCATTCTATGGGACTTCGTCCTGTACCGTTGGACGAGGTCATAAGAACGGACCTTTTAGGGTATCTGTCTCCTCGGACCGTCCGAGTCAGGTACTTCAGAGTTTATCAACCCTGTGTTGACTCGTGCGTGTACACGTATGTATGTGTGAAGGAGAAAGACCCCACTTGCAGATAACTTTGTTCAAGATCAATCCAAAAACGGGTATCTTTTGGTACACTAATTTTGATCGACTCTTCCACCCTCTCCCGTTTTGTCCACTTCCTCCATGTTTGAAAGTCAATTCTTTATTTATTCAGTACCCGTACAGTACATGTCGTATCCCTTACATCAGTTATTATAACATAATTGTGATTGAAACATACCACTGTCTACCAATGATCTGAACACTATCAGTTAAACATTACATATATTTACAGTTTAGTGATTATAACAGACAGTAGAAATGAAATTTTTAATTAATCTTTTTTAATTCATTTTTTTTAATTTTTCTTTTTGTTTGTCGACTCTTCAATTTTTCGGTTGACGGGTACCGTTTCCGAATAATCTGAAAAGGATTTCTGTCTCTTTGAGAAACGATGGTGGAAGTCGGTTTCGTACATCACTTATGGGTGACGTACCGAGTACCTCCCCCACCTCTGGGATATCAGGACCTGAGTTTGTCGAGGTTGCTAGACCTCCAATCCTTTCCCCACTTGTCACATCGGTTTCTACTTCTGGGTTGTCAGATATGTTGACCGTGATGAACTCAAATTCGGAAACTCCGTTTCTGACAGGAAATTTTTGAATAGACAGTCCGCGAGTTATCTCGTAACATAGTCACACCCACGGTTACACCCACAGATTAATTATTCTATAAACGACTATTTATGTTTTCGTAAGGTTCCAGTAAGTGTAGTGAATTCTTAGGTCCTCCTGGACACTCAGTTCCGTATTTCCGTTTCCACCATTTCTCGGTTATACGGGATGATTCACAAGTAAGGTTTACGAGAACAAAATCCCTCTTTTTCTGACCTATGTGAAAAGTCATCGGTTAGTAACACTGAACACGACGGGTTTATTATTCTTTCGTTCTTAAGTTTTAAAAGTCGGTTTAATTTAAAAGTGTTAATTCATAGGAGTCATTTCGTTCCATATAATACGAGACACCTGTACCTAAAGAATGGTAAAGTTTGGAAAATTTTACTAAGATTTTCGTGGAAAAGAAGAAAATTTTAATCTATGTTAACGGTATAGTGTAATATAATTAAGTCCACATGTTGTGTTACTATACATATACACCGTTTTACTAGTGGTGTTTATTCAAGTAGTAGTATGTGTCAATGTCTTAAGAAAAGACATTGATACACTACTCTTCAAATTTCTAGATGAGAGAGTCATTGGAAGTTTATTTGTTGTGTTATATTAATCGTGACACGACATCTAATGTGGGGATCCTGAATGAGTACAATATTTACTTGCAAATATGGAAAACTGGTGGAAGTGAGTAAAACGGAGTAACCTTTTCTGGGACTACGACCCTTTCTGATTTCCGTCCTCCTCTCCCCTGTTGTCTCCTGCTCTACCAACCTACCGTAGTGTCTGAAGTACCCGTACTCAAACTCGTTCGAAACCCTCAACCATAACCTGTCTCTTCGGACCGCACCACGTCAGGTACCCCAGTGTTTCTCAGTCTGTGTTGACTCGTTTACTTGACTTGACTTGACTTGAGTAAAACGGATGGGGGTTTTGTGGAAAAGATTTTGACTTTTGGTCACCTTCTTTTCCCCCCGTACTTCTCTGGGAGGAAATTCTTAAACCGAGTCGACGTTAGGGAGATCGTAGACCCTAAGGTTACCTAATTAAATGGGTAAAAACTAACCTTCTACGGATGTCTCTCTACTCCACAAATTCACGAATTTTGACGTCGAAAATAGCCGTAGGTGGTCTCTAGTCGCCATCTCTCGGTACGAGAGTCGGAAGTGGGCAGGATGAGGATCTTATTCTTAAGAGTCGGTCTAAATTTAAGGAACCACGGTCGATTCGTACAATAGAGGTGATCAAGGTAACGCAACATCTTTACACCTCTATCTTTCGACCCGTCTACCGACAGTCGTTCTGAGGTTGTACGGAATCACGAGTCACGGTTCCCTAGGATGTCTCTCTCACTGTCGAGTGACGTTTAATATTTCCCTTGAGTCTTTCAATAGACTTTTAGATTGGAGTAAAGAAAAAAACCACCTTTTAAAGTTCTTTATTCCTTTATACAATATCTGTGTAAACTGCAAGGAAGGTTAAAATGAAGGAAGAAGAACTTAAATCACAAATAATTAGGGTACATACGAGAAATATGAAAGAGATGTATACTTTCATAGGTATTAGTTATTGATCATAACATAGTATACAAGGTTTGAAATACAATTCACCATTGTCTAACTGTAGTATATGTAGTAAGATATTGAACAAGAAGAACGTGATTAATACAAAAGATAAGTACAACTGTTACGTCAGTATTCAGTAAGCAAAAGTGGCGGAATATCATCAGGTAACTTAAACCAAATGAATAGGTAAGGAGAGCTCCCTGTAAAAGTAACATAAGATAAAACCCGATAGTAGTAGTGTTTACTTATAAAAGGTTGTACAATAAAATGTGCATACATGTTCTCAAAGAGATCTTATATATAGGTTTCACCTTAACGAAACATTGGAACTGAAAAGTACTATGACAGTTTGAGTTGGTTAAATATGATTGTAGTCGTCATCTGCTCTCATGGACAACGGGTTGTAAAAACTGTTGTAACCTATAATAACCAGAATAATTAAAAAGGTTAGTCTATTTGTACTTTACTACAGAAGAACAACAAAATTAATCTTAAAAGGACTAATGGTCCTTTCGACTCGTAGAAGAGTGATAATCGGTAAGGTAAAAGGAAAAGATCCTTAACGGTATAGAAGTAGGTGATAATATAACATAGTAATGTAACATAGTAAACAGAAATTCACTAAAGATCATCAATTTACAAGACTTATGATTAGAATGTGGAGACTCAACATTTACGGAAGGTTCACACGTGGAACGGAAAAGTGAACACAAAAGATTACATGTTTTCAAAGTAAACAAAGAAATAAACGAAAATAAAAATAAAAACCGACATGGTGCGTTGAATACCCTAGAATCAAGGGACTGGTCCTTATTTTTGGTCTAGGTGTCGTCACTTTCGGACAAAATTGGTGACATGGAGGTCCCTTAAGGGAGAATGAACAAAATTTATATCAGTCTAAATAGATACAAAAGGAAGTACCAAAATTGACATACATCGAACAAATTCTTTAGGAAAGATTCTGGTTCAAATATTTCGATATATCTTGTAGATTTAAAAATCAAAACGAAAAATGTAAATTCTAAAGTTAAGTAGTCTTACATAAATAAATAATTAATTATACAACTCTCTGTATACAAGTAAATAACTTATCTTGTAGAAGAGGGTTACTGGATAGTGTATTCAAGAAGATATACGGGTCCGGGACTAGACAAGAGATAAACGGATAAAGTCTTTGTTATGGTGTAATAGATTACTGATATCAGAATTATGTATAATTCCGAGGTGGAATAAGAAATTTTTAAACGATTAAGTACTTGGTGACTAGAAGGTGTGTGTAAAATCTTATTAGAACAATTCAGTGTGTGCATTAAGATTTAAGTGATTTATAAACATATACATTTCTACGTATGTGACTTTTACCTTATTCTTAAACTAAACTCAATGTAAGTTACATATCTAAACACTTCTTAATTATCGAAACATTTTATCTCAGGAAAGTAGGTACTTATGTTACATAGGTAGGTAAATAAATTTATAAAAGAATTACAAAAAGTTATTTTGTAACATAAAGGAAAGTAATTTTATGACGTGTAGTAAAAAGTTTAAATAAGATCCAAACAACGAGAACAGTTACCGTAGAAAACAGTTTGACTGCAAACAGGAAACAACTGTCACTACCCTTATTTAAACTAATGACATATAACGGGAATAAAGGTCGACGAAAGAGATTTTTCACAATTATGAAACAGACGTCCAAGTGTTTTTGTAACAAAATCTATAATAAGAAAGAACAGAATGACATAGTCGATTCTGAACTATTTGACTTACAAATTAACTTCTCGACTATCGGTCTTTTGTACAAGACAAGTACTGATATTTCTCTTGTAAACTCTAGACCCTTTTAAAATTTATAATGGTTTATAGTACTCATAACGAAAGAGGGGATAAATTACGAAGTCTTACATACCTCCCAAACAAATTTCGTGTTATCGATGAGAGATTAGAAAAGTTTTTAGTGATATGTGGTTGATAATAAAGGTCAAAAGTCATACGAATAATGACTCCAGGGGGGTGAGTTTCTTGTTTGTTTTTAATATGTTTAATAATTAAAAAACGTTTCAACCGGTTAAAGTGTAACAGGAGTTTACGGTGTGATGTGTCTGACTGTCGTATGTATCAGTATTTGGAGTCGTCCGAGTTCAACTCTGTAGGGGGTTGGGGGTCTTTTGAGAAGACGTAAGTTCAGGATTTAACTCAGGGAAACTCCGGAAATTTTTCAAAAACAAACGTTTTTTGTTTTCAAGTAACAACCGTAAACCTCCACCGAATAATCACTGACTCTTTAGTCCCAATGTTGAACTCCATCCTTCTGTTTTCCTTTCAAGAATTTAAAATAACGACATTGTGTCATTTTAATTCAGTCAAAAGTTATGTTCTTTCAAAACAAGTTCTTTGGGTCATATCGGTACTCCTGGAACCTGGGGTCATCGTGATAAGACCATTGATAAGTACGGTAGATTGTCAGTAGTAAAAAGCGAAGGGATACGACGACGACGACGATTCAGCGAAGTCAGCATAAGCTGAGACACGCTGGGGTCTCTGTCGTCGGGTGGTCCGAGGGGGTAGGGACCCTAAGAGGTCCGTTCTCGTGACCTCACCCAACGGTAAAGGAAGAGGTTCCGTACTTTCACTTTTCACTTTCACTTCAGGCAGTCAGCACAGGCTGAAAAGGGTTGGCGTACCTGACATACATCGGATAGTCCGAGGAGGCAGGTACCCTAAAAGGTCCGTTCTCATGACCTCACCCAACGGTAACGGAAGAGGGAGCGAAGGGATACCGTCCTCCGTTTCTCATCGTCAAAATTTGGAGTGAGGTGTAGTATAATTTTTTAGTCCTATGTTAGTTTCATCTAAAATTTTAGATGTGGAATTTTGTATTAAAGTTCATACGACGTAAAATTTTTGTGAAGTAATGTTTTCAATTTTGAATCTTTTAGTTCATCTTGAAAATAGTTTAGTTGTTTATTCGAAAGTGAAAAAGTTCTACTAAATGACGTCCTAAATTGTCTAAGGACAGAATGACTAACACAACTCAGAAATGTTTTTTTTTTTTTTTCTCTCTCTCTCTGATCTGTAGTCGGTGACGGTGGAAGTTTATCTTTTCTTTTATTTCAACGAGGGTGTATTAACCCTTTTATTAAATAGAATGTCTTTAAATTGTCCAAGAGTAAACGATTTGGCTGTTAAGTCTTAAACACTTCATCCTTGTTCTACGACTTAGACTCTCTTCGGAGATTTATACGATCTTTATGTCAATAAAACAAAACGCAACAAACAAATCCACGTTTTACTTTTCTGTGATGGCGAAGGGTGAGACGGATCAAACCCTATTTCTCGCGTCCCGGCCGAGCGTCGTCAACGCCGCTGTACCAAAACGGCGAAATTCGGCCCAGCCCCCAACCCCGCCACCCCCCTCCTCTCCCCCGCCCCGAGCCCGGGCGGGTATTCTTCCGCACCGGCCAGGACACAGACGACCCTCGACATCAAGGTACGGGATCGGGAAGAACCGTCCGAATAAGGATGGAGATGGCACAGGGCGGCGGATGTCTGAGACTTCCACGACACCTAACACACGAGACTCTGTGTTGGCCTCTATTTTCCTGTCCGATATCCAAGACAGCTCACGAACCGACGTCGCCGCGCGTACGCGTTCGACCGGAACGAGGTGGAAGGGGAGAGGGCCGCGCAACGTCCCACCCCCTGTAACCATCCTGAGATCGGGTTCTGGTCAAACTCTACCACACCGAACGCCCGGCGTAAACAACTGGTCCTCTACTACTTTCGACAGGCTAAAAGAAGGGGATGGAGTAGGACGGAAAGTCCTGAGAGGGTGATGGGAATATGTCAAACGTCTTAACGTCGACGTGTGTGTAGGGGCGGGACAGGATAGAGAGGAACCCTTTGGAAAGGGCGATACAACACTTTAGACAAGCTCGAGGAGTCGGTTCCGGAAAATCGGGCGGACCTTAAGTTTGACGGGGAAAGAACGGTTTAGGTCCAGTACACTTCGTCGTTTTCCGAACTCGGTGTCCGGGGTGTTTCGTTATGGGAGCCGTCAAGAGACTTTAAATGGCAGTGGGGTTAGGAGGACGTTCCGAACTTGGTCGATCCACTATCTAATCTCTCTACCTATCTTCCTAATTCGCGAATGCAAACTTTTCCCGAAGGTCTCGAAAGAAACAAGACCTTTCCCTGCAGTCACGACATATACCTGTCTGTGACTCACTGGGTCCTTGAGTGCTTGAGTGCTTACATTGACTACTGTTTCGGAGTCCTGATGTCGGAGGTCCTCAAGATTTAGGTGACGAAAAAGGTGGTGAAGTGTCAACAGAGTGTTTGTCAATTCCTCCATTGGTCGATTTGAACTACGTTCAACGGAAAGTCTTACTAGTTCGAGACCAATTGTTTTCAGTGAATTTAATCACTCGTCAACGGGAGTTCCTCATTCGGGAGGTCGTTTGTGTCTCCTCCCTTCAAACGACTCCCTTTACAAATTCTAACTTGTGTATGAAACACGACCCGAGACTTTTCTATACGTAGTGTAATATCGAATTTTACACGGTGAGGGGTACCTGTCCAACCTGGTATTTCGTGGGACATAAAGGGAAGTCAAGTCAAGTCAAGTCAGCGAGTCAGCACAGGCTGAGAAACGCTGGGGTACTTAGTGTGGAGGGACAGGTAGTCCTATCGTAATTAGTGTGATACAGAAAAACGGACGGAAAGAACTCTCAGATGTTGTGACAAAACAAGTGGTACCACAGACGTCACGATTGTACCACCACCAGAGAATCTTTTCATCACTACTGTACACACTTAGGTCACTTTCGTGTTCGGAAAATCCAGACACGAGGTTCAGACAATTGTCTTTACCTCTACGTTCATCTCCACCTTTAAATATGTTGTAAACCTTTCTTCTTCGTACTTTGACGGACCTCTCCGGGGACTTCGGACGTACCTCCTACGTCATAGACGATTCGTTTATCCTTCAAAAGTGTGGTTTCGGAGAGATACTCGAAACGGATTGTCCCTTTCGACTATTATAAATTCTCGGTTTGTCCTGGTTTTGTGTCTCCGATGGGAGAAGGTCCACCAGTAGACCTCTTTGGTACGAAAGGTCCCTGGGACCGAAAGAAGTTTGTAGAAACCTTACGAGAAACACCTTTACGGAAAACTCAACTGTCGTGTAAGAAAACATGGAAGAGTCGTGACCTTGTAGAGCAAGGAAGTCCCTAAACTATAAACCCTTGTCGGTCTTCAGTGAAACCTACTTTCAGATCTTCTACTCTTTCTCTCAGTACGACGTATTATCAACAACTTTAAACCCTCCTCCACAAAATAACTAATATCCCAAGAGTAGGACCTCTCACCTACAAAACTCACCTACACATAAAAGGACTCTCTAGTATAGAAATCGAAGATTGTCTAAGGAGTTCCTGAAGTACTAAAATTTTTCTAATTGTTGATGACGACATCTCAATACTCTAGTGAAGAAGACCCTGGACATTCGAGGAGACTTCCTTTTAGTGCACCTTCCTCTCGTCTCCCGTCCAAAGTCGACGAGGAGATTAAACTACACACTGGAACTACCCAAAGTTTCGAGGGTCTCGGAGTCATAGGGGTGTATGTTTCATCTTGTTTATCGTCGTAGGGACCTGATCTGTACACTACGTCAGAAGGGTCCACTGAGGAAGTTTACTGTCGGGATTAAACCTACACACAATCACGATGACACGAACAAGTTTCTCTAGTCTGAGATCCCTGTTGTTTCTCCGGTTTAGTCTCTCCTTTCCACCCTCGAGTTTTTGATCGTTCTGAACGACTCTAATCGTGTTTACCTGTCCCTTCCAAAGTAGTTCTTCCCCCTCGAACCTTTCTCCCTTCCTCCACGATCCCGTAGTGGGAAGGTCCCCGTCCTTAGTCTGGTTTTTCCGTCGTGTCCTCAGGTCTTTGTTCCAAGACGGTATACTCACTTTCAAGACAATCTTTTGAGTTGGAGGACTTCCCGGTTAACCTTATTAGCCTTAAATTCGTTCCGTAAATAAACTGTCCCTGACTTAACGTCCGTCGTCCCCTGGGTAAGATCCATGTTCCACTGGACACTGATCCAGTCCTCGGTGTCAGGAGTCCAAACCAGGGTTTCGGACGTCGTCTTCTGATACTGAGGTCGACACCCCCGTCTTTCGGACCCCCGGTCGACCTCGATCCTTTTCGACTCCTCGGTCAGTGGTGTCGGATCCCGATGAGAAGAGAGGGTGGAAGTGAAAGAGGAGAGAGGAAGGAAAGGAGGGAGTGAAGAAAAGAAGGGAGAAAGAAGGATCAGAGACACTCTCCCTTCTCTAAATTTTTTTGTTTTTTGTGGTTTACTACGAAAGACTGAAATTCTTCGAACGTCTAAACTCTCTTAATAAAGGGTGAAAATTCATTTATTAATTTACGAATCAACCCGTCATCTTTTATTTTTAGGATCCTCCGTTACTTCCCATTTTTTACAATCACACTCACACACACACTACCGTACCAACCTCCACCTCCCTCTAGGTATCAATAAGAGACGAAAAGGTGTCTTTCTTCTTTTAAAGTTTCAGTGAAGGGGTTTTACCTTTTCATACCTCCTTGAGAGACCAAAGAGGGATGAGGGTTCCCTTCCCTACTGAATGGTTGACCACTTAGACGGGGACGGAAAAGGGAGATACACACAAGAAAATCTCGATCGGACATATGTCTTGTGGACGTAAGTACAGACGATACGCTCGCACCGATTTGGCCGAAGCGTGCCATTCGTTTCTAGTCCTCCCCGTAAAGTCCTTGGGTAGACCGACACCCAGTCCGGTGTTTCAAGTCCAGTCGAAATAGTTATTTGTTTTTACGATAAAACTATAGGTCACCAGACGGAGGACCAGAATAAAGAGTCAGTGAAGGTTTGAGTCTTCCGCTTTTGTCCGTACAAGGAAAAGTTGGAGGGGTCGGGTGTTACGTCCCGTCTCCGGAACCACATTCAGTCAGACCTTCCTCCTCAGTCCGGGTCACCAGTGAGACGTAACCTCGGAGTCCCTGGAAAAACAGTGTCCCGAGAGTTCGGTACACTAGACCGATGGAACTTTTGTTTAAATCAGAGGATTGAAGTTTTTTTTGGGAGAGTTAGACGTTCTAACTTAGAACTTCTTCTCTCTCCTCACTTACCCCCTATAGGGACGACACAAGAAAACATGTTACCAGTCTCAGTCCTAGTCTGTGTACCACACTTGACTCCAATCTGTGTGTCCTTTTCGACGAAGGCGTCCAAAGAGATGAGAGAAGTCAACATACATGCACACTCGAAAGATGGAAACCGAATTCACCAAAAGAGAAGAACCTTAAGGAAGAGAGGTAATAAACGTGGTTAGTTTTAGGTTCTCCGCTGAAGAAGGACTCATTACGACAAAGAAGGATTAACTTATGAAAATAGAAAAACCAGAGGATTGTTCAAGGAACTGTAAGGTAAGGAGATCGAGGTCCTGACGTTTCAGGAGGTCTCAGACCAGAGGTAGAGGTTGTGTAGAGCTGAGAACGAAGAATGAGGTCGACACAGCATGTTGGACGGAGTGTACGGGAAGAGGGAAAAATGTTGATGGACCGTTTCAGGAAGTAGGAGATTATAGGTGAGGTGAGACAAGGAGAGTCTGAAGGGACTGGGGTCTTTCTTAATTGACACGGAAGTGGGAGTATACTGAAGCACTAATTGTACCGTGGATTGTGTGCATGACTTAAAAAAAATGATGTGGATAGTGGACTTGATATAATACCCAGGAAAAATGGTCTCCCTAGTACAAATAAAGTAGGAACTCGGATCTCGAATTGTCTGTGAAGTTATTTATAACTTATTTACTTACTTACCTGATTACCGAATCAAATAAATGTATACATAGGGAGGGTTAAATTATATTCCAGAAATTCCAATCCTTATAACCCAGTAAATAGAAAATAAGAATTATCGATGTAATCATGGACCGAATATTATCCGTGGATCTACCACTAACGTCGGTACTTTAATTTCCTGTGAATGAGGAACCTTCTTTTCAATACTGGTTGGATCTATCATATAAGTTTTCGTCTCTGTAATGAAACGGCTGATTCCAGGCAGATCAGTTCCGATACCAAAAAGGACACCAGTGTATACCTACACTCTCAACCTGACACTTCTTCCGTCTCGCGGCTTCTTAACTACTAAAGCTTGACACCACAACCTCTTCTGAGAACTCTCAGGGAACCTGACGTTCCTCTAGGTTGGTCAAGTAAGACTTCCTCTAGTTGGGACCCTAAAGAAACCTTTCTTACTACGATTTCGACTTTGAGGTCATGAAACCGGTGGAGTACACTTCTCAACTGAGTAACCTTTTCTGAGACTACGACCCTCCCTAACCCCCGTCCTCCTCTTCCCTTGCTGTCTCCTACTCTACCGACCTACCGTAGTGTCTGAGCTACCTGTACTCAGACTCACTTGAGGCCCTCAACCACTACCTGTCCCTCTGGACCGCACGACGTTAAGTACCCAAGCGTCTCTCAGTCTGTACTGACTCACTGACTTGACTTGACTTGACTTCATAAAAAGTAACTTACCCACTTATCTGCTTGTTTATTTCAGAAAACATTATAGAGATTAGACTATATAGGAAAAGGAAGAAACTTTGGAGCTCGTGAAAGAACACAAAGAGGACACCGTAAAAGAAATCGAACGTGAATAGAGGTACAGATGAGTTCTCAGTTGAGGAACTTCCGTTCTCAATCAGAATGAAGGGAATAATAGCGACACCATAGATGACGTTACGACCCGTATATCGTCCTCGAGTTTTAACTCGAAAAGACTCTTTCTATTTTCATGGACAGTAAGTCTCCGAGACAAGGTCGGTGTCCTACTGATTCATATACTGGATGTGTGTAACCCAGTAGATTGAGTGGCGAAGTGAAGTGTGTACAAATAACAACGGTTGAGGACCCACTACCCTTTTGTCTCAACTTTTCCGGTACAATATAGTTATAATACAATCGATATTAAGAGACATGATCATATACGAGTCATTTAGATTAAAAGTCCAATTATTTCATATACTTTCACTTTCACTTTCAATGAGTCAGCACAAGATGAGAAACGTTGGGGTACCTATATGTCAGGTTCCTTAAGAGGACCGGTCTTATGACCTCACCCATCGGAAAGGGAAGAGGTCCCCTAGAGGGGTTAGGCCCCTATTTTGGGTCCAGAGGACGTAACGTCCGTCTAAGAAATGGTCTACTCGGTGTACTCTTCGGGTTCTTATGACCTCACCCACCTGATAGGGAAGAGGTCGTCTAGAAGGGTTGGGTCCTTAGTTTGGCCTCAGAGGACGTAACGTCCACCTAAGAAATGGTTGGTTCGATAGTCCCTTCGGGTTATTTCGTATATTTCGGGTAGTTTTGACTCACTCGGATTCCTGTGTTTTCTTGTCGACTTCCTACTTTTAGTGTAGTTAGCTATTCTTGTGTACCGTTCCGTCTAGGCACGTGAGGGGGAGTCCCGTTACCTAATTTTTCTTAATTTTCCGTATAAAAAGAAGTGTTTTCCGTCTCCACTGGTCTTCTTAAAGTTGAAGTTTTATAATTTCAGGGATATTAAAGTGGTATTGACTTATTTCTTCTCGTTAGGAGTCATAATCTTTGGTAATAGTTAACGCCCCTAAAAAGGAGGTAAACGAAAAAGCGTACCCGAAAGTAAGGAGAAGGAAGGAGAGAAAGGAAAAAGGAGAGGAAGAAAAAGAAAGAAAGAAAGTTGTATAAAAGTGACTCGTAATTGATACAGACACCATGAGTAAGAAGATTCACGAAATATAAATATTAGAGAGTATTGGGACAAGGTTAAGACACTACATCAATAATTCTAGTAGTGAATTTTACACTGTCTTCGGACCCGAGTCGAATCAACGGATTCCAAAGGTTCCGTTATAAACAACCCTAGTATTAAACTTCGGTATAAGGTATTCGAGACTTCGAATGTACAACAACGAACTAAGGATGTAACGTTACGAAGAGATATCTCAAGTAGCCAAGACAAGAGTGTATCGAAAGTCTGTTGACCTTTCTCTCGTTTAATTTAGTTCACGTCCCAGTCTCCAATCGTTTTCTGTTGTACCTTGTGTCTCTTCCGGCAAATACAGTCTTCCCTTCATACTGCTAATCGTTACCGAGGAGTCCCCTCCTCAGTGTTTAACTCTTGTCTTCCTATTCACCTTCAGATAACTACTTCGCTTGCCGTAGTGGATCCGTTTCCATGTCGTTCATGTTTCTGGACCCCTACCCTTCGTCGGGTTGTGTAAGTTCCTTGACATTCATAAAGATACCCATTTGTAAAATCAGTGACACAAAAGTTTCGACACACATACACACATATATGCACACAAACACACATTGAGTGTCACCGATTAACAGAATGAAAACAGATTTTGACGACTTCACATTCCAACTCACTAGTAACTTTACTCAATCACAAAAGCACAACCGAAGTTTACGAGAACTCCCCTGGTCACGTAAGACTACAGGTTTACTGTCTCACTTCATCGGTCACGATACACGGGACACTTTAGTCTCTCGACACTCTCACGTGGTCCTGGGAAAGCCCTGACTTTTCAGGGTTTACACTTCCGAATATAATACAAAAATTTTTTAATACTAAATAGTAAAGTGTCTTATATATTTACATTTAGTAAGATAAAAATACAGTCAACATTTTAACTTCGGTTAAATTTTTATTTAATAAAGTGATCAGTGGAACTTGTAAGTTCACCATAATTCTAGATTCAACCGACCAGGTACCCCTAGGTAAGTAAGAGAGATCAAAACATATGTAAACTTTAAAACGTATCATCGAATTGTTTAAAATTATCTGAAAAATTTCTCATCAAAATCTAAGCATCGTTTTAACTCAAGTTTCATCCCTCAAGAGTAGATGAGGAACGAATGGACGGGGTTTTGTGTGTCAGGACAAGGTATTAAAAATTAGATTATAAATTTAGACTACATATAGTATCTACGAAATAAATAGTTGATGTATCATAAGTGAGATACTTGTAGGACATGTTATTGAAAATTAAATTATAAATTTAGACTACATATAGTATCTACGAAACAAATAAATAGTTTATGTCTCATAAGTGGTAAACGAACCGTAAAACGATCCAGAATCCCGATGTCGACCTCTTCCTTTACCGTCGGCTGAGGCTATAAGAACGGACTTCTTAGGGTCCCTGTCTCCTCGGACCACTCGACGGCAGATACCCCAGCGTGTCTCAGTCTGTGTTGACTGCGTTGAATCGTCGTCGTCGTCCCGATGTTGACACACGTTTCGTCTGTATCAGGGACGAGAATTGCAAAAAATATTCAGAACAACCTCTTTGTCGGTAATTTCTTTACTAAAATGTTTTTGATCAATGTTTGACACTACTCTTACGACGTTCATACACAAGATCCTCTTGAGGGAATGGGCCACCAGTCCCTTCCGAAAGATTCTCTTTTAGATATCCATTTGACTATATCCTCTCTTACTCCGTTTCTACTGTCTCTTTTCTTAAAATCCGTTTCATTACAGAAGTGTCTAGAATTCCTTTCTTCCTCGGACCGTCTAAAATCCTCGATTTTCAACCACCCGTTCCTGTCTCTCTACACTGACTTCTCCGCTCACCTTCGATCTTGTGTGTCTGTGACAGTCGATATAATTTCACATCGGAAAACAGAAAAAATGGGACTCACTACCCTTTGACACCTACCTTTTTGTCACCTTTGTATTCTCTTCTGTACTTACCTAAAACACAATTTTGTTTCGGGGACTGACGTACCATTCCTTATCTACCCCTACCCCAATTCTCATATGGACCCCTCTGAGTGACTCTTTGATAACCTTATCTGGGTCTCTACCACCACTACATGATTTCATCTCTCTGTCTTTACTGGACTACCGTATACATGGTCCATTTCAGTTGTTCTACACTACACACGAAAATTTTCAATCTTCCCACGACCTAAAGACCCGAACGTTTCGACCTACCTAATACCACATAAATGACTCTACCTTCATCCCCACTTCTCTTCTAGTCCTTAAATATAGTTCGATTAAAAAGATATATTGGTTGAGACACAATCCGTGGTACGATAATTATTTACTAAGTGTAAACCATAGTCTCTGCAAGAATATAGACTACGTTATCCCAGACCGTCGTTCACCCAACTAAGGGTATGATGGTGTCAAGTTACGTGGAACTCTGTGAACTAAATGACAGGACAATAGAACAGTTGACGTACCACAAATAATGGATACGTATAGGATAACCATATACCTATAGACTTCGAGATTCATAACAAAGGTTGAGGGAGGGGATAATAAAGAAGTACACTGAGTAATCCGTTGAGGGTGCGGATAAAAGAAGAGAGTCCTGACACATATGAAGTACCAATGAACGAATTGTCCAACTAGACCCGTAAAGGGGGAGGGGGTTGCTCCCAGTCAAATTTCAGGAGAACTAGTCCCATCCACGAACGTTAGGTATGTACCACCTTCAAGTACAAACTAAGTAATAGCGTTTAGGAGTCAGGTGACTCACCATCAGGAGGGACCGGAGTCCGTGACGTCACTAAACGGGTACAAAATTCCTCGTTAGGAGTGTAAGGGTAAAAAGTAAAGTTTCGGGAATAGTCTTGTCTGGTACCGTAGAAAGGGTAGAAGAGGAATAAGATCTGCGGAGGAGATAATGGGACTCCGGGGAAACAATAACCAAGAGAACTCATCGTTGGCTCTCTCATGGTCCACAAAAGTGTCTACAACACGAGGTAATAGGGGTGTTGTGAAGAGGGATCAAGGACAGGGGTTCGGACCTACTATCATCAACAGATTGAGAAACGTCTTGATTACTTACTTGACACAATGATCTTTTTGTTTCTTACGGAATAAACCTCCCTCTAAGACAAAAAATTCTACTTAACGTTACAAAAAATTTAAAAGTATTCATCGTCGAGTAGACATTGGATAATGGTTAAAATTTGATAATTAAGTAAATACTCATATTAAGTAAGTTTACTGAATGACAATTCATACTTGGAATATAAGAGTGTACTTAATAACAAATTTAGTCTCCATTCTACTATGGTTTTGTAGTAATTTTCCTTTTCAATCCCGGAGGGACCACCAGGTCACCGATTCTGAGTGTGAGGGTCACGTCCCCCGATCCCAAACTAGGAACCAGTCCCTTGATCTAGGGTGTACGGTGTCGATTCTGGGCCACGTTAGTTTATTTATTTCTATGTAAAAATTTTCATTGTTAATTTTTACTTTTTAATTGCAAAAGGTTTTGTTAGGTCTAACAAAATCGAAACTAACAGGTAATTTGTATCGATCTACTGATAAAATACTGAAATCATGGAAAAGATCTCAACGTAACTTGTTATACAAAACTTGTTTACTACGGTATAGTAACGAAACACGTAGCACCATCGTCAAATATAAAAATTTCACGTACTGTTAGCATAAGTAATGACAAAGAAGTTTCGGAAGAACACTCCATCGAACCGTAATGACTTCGGTCCATCTTTTCATGCACACGTGAATAACCCTTCTACGACTATCCTAGCTTTACTTTGGAGTTACCTGTGATGACGTGTGGTAAGTTTTACCGTGTCAGACAGATCTATAGCTATACAAAGTCGTCTTGATAGTTTTTGGAGAAAGGTACAGTAAACTTAAAGGTTGGACTCTTCACTTAGGATTAAAACTTCCTTTATTCACTAATAATATAATCTAGAGTAAGATTCACAATCCTAAATACAATGGTAAATTTTAAAGTGAAGTCAAGTCAAGTCAGTGAGTCAGTACAGACTGACAAACACTGGGGTACTTAGCGTCGTGCGGTCCGGAGGGACAGGTAGTGATTGAGGACCTCAAATGAGACTGAGTACAGGTAACTCAGTCACTACGGTAGGTCGGTAGAGTAGGAGACAGTAGGGGAAGAGGAGGACGGGGGTTAGGGAGGGTCGTAGTCTCAGAAAAGGTTACTCAGTTGAGAAGTGTACTCCACCGGTTTCATAACCTCAAAGTCGAAATCGTAGTAAGGAAGGTTACTTGTGGGTCCTGACTAGAGGAAGTCTTACCTGACCAACCTAGAGGAACGTCAGGTTCCCTGAGAGTTCTCAGAAGAGGTTGTGGTGTCTAATTTTCGCAGTTAAGAAACCGTGAGTCGAAAGAAGTGTCAGGTTGAGAGTGTAGGTATGTATTGGTGACCTTTTTGGTATCGGAACTGATCTGCCTGGAATCAGCCGTTTCATTACAGAGAGGAAAACTTATACGATAGATCCAACCAGTATTGAAAGGAAGGTTCCTCATTTACAGAAAATTAAAGTACCGACGTTAGTGGAAGACGTCACTAAAACCTCGGGGGTTTTTATTTTAGACTGTGACAAAGGTGACAAAGGGGTAGATAAAGGGTACTTCACTACCCTGTTCTACGGTACTAGAAGCAAAAGACTTACAACTCGAAATTCGGTTGAAAAAGTGAGAGGAGAAAATGTAAGTAGTTCTCCGAAAAACCAAGGAGAAGTGAAAGACGGTATTCCCACCACAGTAGACGTATAACCTCCAATAACTATAAAGAGGACCGTTAGAACTAAGGTCGAACACGAAGAAGGTCGGGTCGCAAAGAGTACTACATGAGACGTATATTCGATTTATTCGTCCCACTGTTATATGTCGGAACTGCATGAGGAAAAGGATAAACCTTGGTCAGACCACAAGGTACAGGTCAAGATTGACAACGGAGGACTGGACGTATATCCAAAGAGTTCTCCGTCCAGTCCACCAGACCATAAGGGTAGAGACATGAATTCGTGTGTCTTTAAATTCAAATACTTCTGTTACAAATTTAGTCATGAAGTCGACTTTCTCGAGTGAACAACTGGTCTCGATAAAGGATTCTCAGTCTAATTTCAATTCTTAGAGAACACCGTCTCTTAGACTTAATAAGTTACTTTGTCAAAGTTCTATGGGAGTTTAGCGGACCTTAAATGGTAGAATTTAGTTTAAAATCAATTAATCGGTTTTGGTAAGTGGATAGTACTGGATATAAGTCTGGTCGTGTGAGGTTCTTAGACAAGACTGTCTTCCCTTTCGAGGTCAGGTATTGTCTGACTCTCTTTCTATCCCGTTTGTGTTTCTTCATTTCACTTTAAGAATCATCGTCTATCCCTAACAAAACGGACGTACCTTGTCTTTCAACTCATGTTTTCCGAATTAGTTTATATCCAAAGAAAGAGATCACTCGTGAACCCCAACATACCTCCGAGGTATTACGGTAGTTCCTGAGTCTGAGGGAGACAGAAAAAAATGAAGAGGTCTTAGGTGTATACCCGGTTCCGTCCCCGGGATGGAGGTCGGAGAGTTGGAATAAAATCTGTTTTTCTTCCTCTTCCTTCTTCCCCTCCTTCTTCTCTTTCCCTTGTCGTATCCATAGTTCTTTTGTTCTGAAAGGTCATTGACGAGTCTTCTGAGGGGTCGTCTAGGGGTTCATCGGAGTGTGATGGGAGTGGGGTTGAGATGGGGGTTTCGTCGACGTACTCTCTATCTCTCATTACACAAACAAAAAAGTTTTTGACCCGTACGACGGTAGGGTTTGTTTGACTACAAGACCATTATTACTTTTCTCCCACTTACCTATACTCTGTCCTTGATTGTTATAGGTGGTACGGTCAACAAAAATTGTACTTAATGTCTCTGTGAATTCACACACTACGTCTCTTTCCTTTACGACTCACCATTATTCTTGTTAACCTCCTTCTACGATCTTTCCAAAACACCTCTAATGATGCGGAAGTCCGTCGGAGAACTCCAACAATATTCTAAATTTAAAATTTAAGGGGTTTATATGTATTCCTCAATATAAATTCTTACAAGTAAGTAAGGTCTTAATAAACATTGTCGGTTTTAAACCCTTTTTGGATTTACAGGTAGTTGTCTTCTTATTTAAATCAAAACATTTTCATACTTTATGGAATGTTGTCAATTTATTTTAAACTGTTTCGAGGTAACATCCATAAACAATATAAGTAAAACAAAAAGACATACCCTAACTTTACAAAGTATTAAAATATTTAATCGTTTTATTTTATTTTCAACCCGTCACAAAGAGTTGTACACCAGGTGTTTACGAGACGTGGTTTTAGTGACTTCCATATAATTTTATGTCTAACGACCCCGGGGGAGGGGATCACGGTCTTTGAGGTCCGGGTCCGGGTTGTCAGACATAGAGTTTTTTCTGTGGTCTACTCCTGGTAACCGTGTCCCAAACCCACTCTTTTGTTCTAATCCCTTTATTCCTTCTGGAGACCCGACCTCTACACTGAGTATCTCTCGTACCTCCACCTGACTTTGGTGACATGAAGAGTCTCCGAGTCCACCTCGTGTAGTCAACGGTGGGGAGGTGTGTTCGTTCCTCTCCTCAAGTCACCACTCGTCCTGGACTATCAATCCTGATTTGACACTCGTTACTTCTTAGGTTTGTAGTCATTACGTCCTGAACGTAAAGGACGAGTGTCCCTTCCTCAGACCTCCGTCAGTTACGTCTCACCCACGTCGAAAGGTACTGTGGACCTTGAGTCCGAGTAAGAGACGACAGCAACAAGATACGAACCGTACAGAGTGGACGGAGTGTTTGATTCCACTGACTACGCGAAGCCGGTGGCACTGATGTGACGTTAGTTGTCCTTCCTCCTTTCCCGCTTCACCTATGTAGGAGAGGGAAATTCTTAAGAAGGACTTTCATAGTGTTTTACAAAGACGAATGTAGGTCTCACATCAGGGTACCGGTAAGTATCGACCTTCCCTCTGAACCTGTACAACAGAAATAAGGTACCGGTCCATGGGTGATTTCTACCCCTCCCCTCCGAGACAGTGTCCCTCTTTCCCCATCTTACCTATTTCAGGTCGACTTTTCTGAGACCTTCGACGACACTTCGGACGTTCTACTCAGCATGACCAGTCCACTAAAGACCCCCAGCGAGTGTCCGATCTAAAAACGAGAAGTTTCGTGTCAGGAGTCCGGTCGTCGTAATTACAGTGGACCTCTGACAATCTTTACGTTTAAGTCCGGGGTGAGGTCAGGACCCTTAGTCTTAGACGTAAAATTGAAAGACGGGTCGTGACTCGATTTTCTACAGTTTCTTTCCAGTCTTTAACCCCTCTGAACATCGTGTCCTGTCCTTGATCTTCCCTATTTTACCACCGAACCGAGGGTATTCCACCTTTGGGGAGTTACCTTCACTTGCACCTCTGTCCGATCTCTCGACTTCCAAGTCTGCTGAGTCCCTACAACTCATCCTCTGTGACAGTCGTTTCCTCTTACTCCTTCCCCTTCTCTTCTCTACGAACTCTTTGAACCTTTCTTGTACCGGAACTTTTGTGCAAAATTTTCTCATAGTCACTTTATGTCTAAGTTTACGGGACATGACACCTAATGCGTCGAGAATTAGGAACATTGTGGGAACTCACCATCCTTGAAACTAAGGGTAACCTCCATTACTTTGACTCGAACCCTCGACAACTGAACAGTTCCAGTATGTCGATCTGTAATTGTATCGAATGTCCTTATGAAACATCTCTGGTCCGGTCAAAGGTTTCGTAATAATATACGTGATAGATTAAATTAGGAGTGTTAATGAGACACTTCTTGTGTCTTTCACCAACAATAAAATTAAAACGTTGATTCCCTGAGATCCAGAAACTAAGAGCCAGGTTAAAAAAAAAAAGTAAAAAAAGGGGACCAAAAGAATGTATACTACTATTACTTCTTCCCTGTCTTCACTCCCCCAAGTGGTCTGGACTTAAATTGACATACTCTCAAATCGGGGTGCTATCCTTACATCATCTAGAAGGACACATTGAGTATAACAATAATAATATTAATACTAACCCAAACAAGTTCTTCTTTCGTCATAATGGTTTCGTCGAATAACCTTACTCCTCGCGTCTATACCTCACCCCTTAACTTCGATAACACAGTCGTTGTGCCCTTCCTTAAGATTTATTACGACGTCTCGTCCCTGAAACCTCGGTCTGTTCGGTTCAGCAGAACGGTCGAGACGATGAGTACTCTTACCATTACGACCTGTTTAAGAAATTGTAGGGGAACGAACGTGAAGGAGTAAGAGTTCTAACTGTCTTTATTCTGAAATAACCCATTATACTCCTAATTTACACTATTTCATACATTTATTCGGGTTGTGAACCTTCTTTTGTTTACAAGTTGTTAATGTCGATAATAATTCAGACCAATACTTACCTTACTCCACCTTCAATTTCGTTATCTTCCAAGTTCACCAGTGATTTCATCCTTATTTTATTAGATATAATTGACAAAAATTACAAATAGTCAAATATCTGAAGTGTAGTTGAAATTAATTTTTTTTTTTTTGTTATGAGGTAGAAGGAGTCCGGGTGTCAGAGATGTGTGACCCATGTTAATTAAACGGAAGACTACTACGGCACGAATACTGACTACGAAGGTTCAACATATAAAAATTTAAGGATATAAAGGATGTTTACATAAAACATTAAGACTTAGACAGTTTACTTATGTTTTGTTCAGTAGTGTCGAGAAATGGAATTTACAAGTACTTCGTTTTCTTCTCTTTTACGGTTGCTTGAGACTCTAACAGAGTACTCTTAGAAACCGTGTCGAATACTTCCACTGTCTACAAGACGAAGGATCTTGGAAAAACAAGGTGGGACCTTTAGATATAAAAGGAAATCATATAACTAAAAAACAATATCTCGTCTTACCGATAATTTATAGAGATAAACCCTCGACTTCAACGGTCTTACACTCTCACCTTTTACGTAGTCATGAATTTCCTCCCAACTACCCTACCCACCTCTTCCTGAGTTCTCTTCCAACAGACGTAGACCCTTTAATAAATATTAAACTGACTTCCTATTTCTCTGAACGGTTTCCTTCTTTCCCCTCCCTCGTTTGCTTTTTTCGTAGGTTAGTGTCCATTTGGAAAATTACCTACTCCTTCTATGAAATTATCTACTCTTTCGTGAAAGGGGTCACCAGTCGACCGAGTGGAGTAGAGAGAGAAACATAACGTCGTGTCACCTTTCTAAGTCACATTGATTAATACTTTATTTTCTATCACTTGGTCGACTACGATGACTAAAGAGGAAACCCCACTCCAATCTATAAGTGATGACTTTACATCGACCTTTAACTCTACTGATTAATACTTATTACGGGATTATTACCAAAGAGTCGTTATCCTTATTGTAAAGACATCAAATAAATATAAAGTTTTGTACGAGTGGATGTTACAGAGTAAAATAGAATATTTATTGGGACACTCCATTTACAGTAAAATATGAACTCTTTTAACTCTAAATTTCTTCCATTGATTATCGTCCAAGGTATGTTCCCAGACAGAATGGTATGATGGAAAGAGACCGAGGAGGTTATTTACAGTCAAATGTCGATGTCAAGGGGAGTTTCCGAAACCCTAAACCCCCCCGTGTAGAGACGGTTCGTAAAGGATCCAAAATTATTACAAAAAACGAGGTCCAGTTAAGGTACCGGGAACTGTTAAGAGTTTCCGGAAGGCTCGGGTGGACTCCAACGGACCTCCTGGACGTTACTCCGGTCCACGAAGCTCACCCTGTCTCGTCACGTTAGTACGGTCGTCGGTGTGATGTCGAAGGGACCCGAAACCTCCTGGGACACTGGAACCACAGGGGCAAAGGGACGTCAAGTGTGGAGGACGTCGTGGGAGAGTGGACAGAGGGATATGGGTGATCCGACGGGCGATATCAGTAGGGTTCGTAGGGTAGGGAGTTTTCGGAGAGAATGAAGGTGGAGGAAGTCCTGTAAAGTCGGTCACAAACCTTTCGTGAGTAAATAACGTTTAATGGAAAGAAATTCTCTTAAAGGTTGTGTTCCTTGTTTCCTGGGTCCCTACCCCAGAAGGAATTGGTATTGTTATATACGAAGAAGCCGACACCGGTCTCTCGGAGGTCTGAACTTCGTTGAAGAGGTGAAGGAGGAGACTATTGAAGGACCAGACTCCCTTGGAGAAGATTTTGGTCACCAGTTATTCGATTTATAACCCAAATGTACTTCTCTTTTCCCTCGTCGGAACAGAGTCAAACCGTCATGTTTCATTTCGGTTAATGTCGATTTGTATGAACCTATAGAGGAAGTTAAAGGTTCCCATGGAGTATAAAGAACTAATCGAATCCGAGATTTATAGTCGAAGAAGTCTTAATAAGAAAGACTCCTGACAAAAGTAGACATGTAACACAGAGGGTTTACAAAGTCAAGTCAAGTCAGCGACTCAGTACAGACTGAGAAACACTGGGGTACCTGACGTCGTGCGGTCCGGAGGGACAGGTAGTGGTTGAGGGTCTCAAATGAGTTTGAGTACAGGTAACTCAACCACTACGGTAGGTTGGTAGAGTAGGAGACAGTAGGGGAAGAGGAGGGTGGAAGATAGAAAGGGTTGTAGTCCCAGAAAAGTTTACCCAGTCAAGAAGCGTAGTCCACCGATTTCATAACCTCAACGTCGAAGTCGTAGTCAGGAAAGTTACTTATAAGTCCTGACTAAAGGAAATCCTACCTGACCAACCTAGTGGAACATCAGGTTCCTTGAAAGCTCTCAGAAGAGGTTATGGTGTCAAGTTTTCGTAGTTAAGAAGCCGTGAGTCGAAAGAAGTGTCAGGTTGAGAGTGTAGGTATATACTGATGACCTTTTTGGTATCGAAACTGATCTGTTTGGAAAGAACCGTTTCATTACAGAGACGAAAGATTATACGAGAGATCTAACCAGTATTGAAAGGAAGGATCCTCATTCGCAGAAAATTAAAGTACCGACGTCAGTGGTAGACGTCACTAAAACCTCGGGTGTTTTTATTTCAGACAGTGACAAAGGGGTAGATAAACGGTACTTCACTACCCTGGTCTACGGTACTAGAATCAAAAGACTTACAACTTAAAACTCGGTTGACAAATTGAGAGGAGAAAGTGAAAGTAGTTCTCCGAGAAATCAAGAAACGAAGGACGGTATTCCCACCACAGTAGACGTATAGACTCCAATAACTATAAAGAGGACCGTTAGAACTAAGGACGAACACGAAGTAGTTCAGGCCGTAAAGAGTACTACATCAGACGTATATTCAAATTTACAAATTGAGTTAAATTATAGGAGTGTTTTAAATAGTTTCATAAGAGTATACATCGTTTGAAATGACTTTGAAGTCCCTTTCCCTTCCAATACAATGTTGTGGGTTAGTTAAAATTTAAATTATAGTCAGTAGGGATAAGAAATTTGCCGGAAACTGGTGTGGGTGTATAATCCTAAGTCGGAAGAGAGTCGTAGGAATTAGGAGGAGAGAGAAGGGAAAGGTATGATAGGAGGAGTCAGGGAGGGAAGTCTAACGGACTCTGAGGTCTCAGAAGAACAAGGTAATGTGTCTGTTTAGATAATGCAAGAAAGGTCAGGTGATGATTTTTTTTTTTTTTTTTGGACCGATTTGGGAGTTTCTGGTGGTGGAGTTCAGTGTATTTATGGAACGACTTCTACCCTTTAGTAGGAAATATTCCTGAAGTAATTCAATGACCGGTTTCTAATTTGAGTAGGAACGAGACGTAAACATGCCTCCACCTTCGGTCGCTCTCCTACCAACGATTCGTGTGTAATAGAGTCATTTAAGAGAATCGTTCCGATGTTCCTTCCAGACGAAGAGGAGTGAAATATTGACCCCTTTGACTCCGAGTCTCTTCGATTCCTTATATGATTTTTACTAGATCGACCCTTCCCTATTTGTCTCAGTCTTGATACACTCAAATTGAGTCTTAGGGAACGTCAACAGTGACGTGGTGTAACGGAGTATATAACGTGGACCGGAACCCTTACATCTTACATGGTTCCACCACCGGTTCCAGTCTCCTCGGTTTACGTCGAGGAGGAAGTAGAACCTATTTGGGATTCGAGGACTGACAGCAGAATACCATTCACAGGTACAGAAGTATCTACCACGGGTCTAGACTCGAGTCGGAAAGTCCATTGGATACTGGTGGTGTGTCCTCTCTTCCTGGGAAGTGAAGTAAGAAATGGGACCTAAAGATCAGTGTGGTGGACCCCAGGGAAACCGAGGAACTTAGGTGTAAGTAACGACCAAGTAGGACTCAAAAGTCGGTTCTCTCTGGGTATCTTGTTTCCCGGAGGAACTCGAAACCTTAGTCAGGGTCCCACTTAGGAACGAAGTGGTGAAGGACACTCTTGAACCCGTTGAGAGAAAAAATCCAGGGTCAAAGGAACCAACGAGTTTTTCTCTGTTATTATAATACGTGGAATATTCCGACAATTTTCTTAATTACTTAAGTACGTACTTTCCACGATTACGTGAGGGACCTTGTAACGTTTCAAGTTATTTATAGTCGATATTATTAATAATAATATTTACGGTGAGGAGAACAGATAGAGGTTAGTTTAGACAAGAGTCGTGAAGTGTGACGGTGGAGGTACACACGGACTTATGTGTACATATTTGTGTGTGTGCGTGAGGATTTCGTCTTCCGGACCAGAATCCTTGGGGTCTAAAGTAAAATAGTGTGCGATTAACACACTGGAACCCGGTCTACAAGTTGGAGAGAATCGGATAAAGAAGGAAACGTTTTACCTTTGGTAATGAAACATGGGTAAATTACGTGTCATAAAAATATCCCTAATGTATTCCATCTCTATATTTCCTCGATATATGAATAACCATGAAATAAAGGTAGGAGGTGTATTTCATACAGTCATTGAAAAAAAATTTGACTCACGACGACTCTACTGGGTCTCCCTACCATGCCCCTCCCTCCTTCCTTCCCCCAAGTCCTACCCCTTGTGCATATATGGACACCGTCTAAGTACAACTACATACCGTTTTGGTTATGTTATGACATTTCATTAATTGGAGGTTAATTTTATTTATTTAAATATACTTTTTATTTTTTATTATTTGACTCACAACCTGAAATATGATTAGAGACAATTTTACATATCTGAGTAAATCCCAAATAGTCTAATTGTGACAAAATTACCAAAGAGACACAAGACGGAAGTGAAAAAAAAGTACACTATGTAAATAGACGAGTACTCAAAATTTTTAGATAAGTGTAATTTTACTTTCGTTTTCTGGAGAGACCCCGAAGGGTGCACCGTGTCACCATTTCTTAGACGGACAGCTACGTCCTCTGTGACCAAACCATGAACCGAACCCTACTAACGGATCTCCTCCTTTACCGTTGGGTCAGCTCATAAGAAAGGACTTTTTAAGTTTCCTGTCTCTTCGGACCGTCCAATGTCAGGTACCCCAGTGGTTCTCAGTCTGTGTTGACTCGTGTGTGTGTGTGTGTGTCTTCTGGGAATAGGGACGATCAGTGTTTAAAAGAAAGTAAGTCATTCTCTTATTTGACCGACGTAATATGTGCCACGACCTCCGTTTCCGTCTCAGTTTCTTTCTATTAATCCCCCTCCACGAGAGTACAGATAATCATGTATCTCCTTTACTAGATTCATGAATTGGAATTTACAGGACAGAACTCTCTCAACGTGTTGGAAAGTTCTTTGGATCTTTTGGAGTTTTACAGGTCAGTACCTTGTTGGAACATTGAGACTACCATTAAGAGAATTTGTCGTAAGGGACGACTATGATAGACTTTACCTGCTCTGTACTGTAATCCCTTAACTTTTAGAATCCTGAGGAGTGGATTTGAAATTACAACGTCCCGGTCCCCCTGGTACTCCCGATTGGGAATGTAGAATGTACTCTTCTATGGGTAGGACCTCTCTCTTTGCCCGAATAAAATTTAGTGAGGCCAGCCACCCTCTCGCACCTGTTTGGGACCAACCGGAAGTGAGAAACCCCCAACATGGTTTGATGTCGTTGGTCTCCTTCCTTCGTTCCCCTAGTCTGGTGTCCTTCTTTTCTTCGCAACACCCAAAAAAACAAAAAACAAAACGTGTGTAGACTAAGAACAAAATATAGGATCTAGTACAAGGGACGAGGATTCAGCCACCCTACAGTCTCTCCCTCCTAGGGACCTCGTCTTCTCTGTTGTTCCTGGGGACTTTTGACAGCTGCTCTAACACACTAACCCTTGACTTTTGGAGAAATCTACTAATTTTTGTAAAGACGCTGACGCCAAAGACTCGACCTTCAGAAAGGGAGGGGGTCGCGGCGCGTGCGGGGCGGGCCACGGGCCATCATTGGGGCTCTGAGCGCCGCCAGAGCCGGCAGAAGTTGTATCGGTAAACTCTTCACCTTTTTTTTGTTTTTTCTTACACAAGGAAAAGTGAAGTTTGGACAACAATCCAAGCCCGGGGAGGGACTGTCTTGACCCTTGTAATTGAAACACGGATACACCGAAAAGGCGCCCGCACACGAGGTAAGTCTTCGGGTCCTGAGGAAAGGATTGGCGCAAAACTCCTTTTGCTACTTGACTCTCCTGTCTCGACTTAGCCCCGGTCTACATCTTCCACCTTGCACTTCTATAGACTATCCTCCACCTACTCTTTAATTCTCCTCAGGCGGCTCCGTCCCTCTACGTGTTCCCCACTGCCGAGTCCCCCGGAGCCAGCGGTGGTAGGGGGAGGGATCAGACTCTAACACGGATCGGGGAATGTCTATAATCGCGTGTAGACGTTTCGGGTATGGGAAGTAAAGTTTTCCCTTGCCTTTGGTTGTCTTTTATTTGCGAGACCGGTGGGTTGACGCTGACCCTCGCTCGACACGCGTCCGCGTGACCCAAAGCGCAAACGGGAGCTCAATGGGTCGCGCGGATCGGCCGACTTGATCCACTTTCCATTGATCGTCTGCGACGAGGGCCGCCGACGGGGCCGCGCGCACACGACCGTCCGCCCGCCCGCGCCCGGACCATCAACGAAGGGAGGCAGCGTCTAAAGAGGTTCAGACGTGCAGTACCTCGACGCCCACACCGTCCCTCGCCGCGTTCTCCGTCAACCTGCCGGCCCGTAGCTCGTCTAAACCTTTTACGATCAGTGAGTCAGAACGTACCCCTTTACTCAAGGTCCGTACCACGTCCCCTCTTTTGGTGGCGGACTCGCGGTACGTACACCACCTGTGGCACGACCCGCAATAAAAGTTAGAACGTAAGGTTGTCTGTTCCATCGAAGGTTAAATGCTTTCTCCTTTGACTCCACGTCGTTCAAGAACATTAAACGAGTTCCTGTAGGTTAGTTATTTCCCATCAAAGGTGTTTACCAGTGACCAAACGTGACTCCAAAAAAACCGGTATCACGATTATTGGTTACACAATCTCGTAAAATGTTCCGTGGGAGGACCAAGGTAGGAATGGACTTTTCATACTTTGATTATGAGAAAGGGAAAACGTATACCCCTTTGACTGAATTAAAAAAAAAAGGACACTAATGTGTCTTTGATCCTCTCAACTCTAGCACACAGGGTAAAGTCTCCCTATTTTTGGAGTTCCAGTCCAAGGGGGTGGGTGACAGGGTTTCTGGATACACTCTCGAAGTCCGAAATACCCTACTCGACTGTTACGTACTCCTTCTGTTTCTACAAAAGTAGTAACCTCCAAAGGTGACTAACAAAGGTAATGTCTTCATATTTCACTGGGAGGGTGGGGAAGATCCTCTATACAGAACAATCGAGTAGGTCACCTTCTTCCTGTACCGTTGGGTGAGGTCATAAGAACGGATCTCTTAGGGCACCTTTCTCCTCGGACTACCCGACGACAGGTACCCCAACGTGTCTCAACCTGTACTGACTTCGCTGTGTCGTCGTCGACGTCGTCGTCGTCGAGTAGGTCCCGTTCCTGTCTCACGTGACAAGTACCAAACAACTTTTACCACAAATGACCCACTCAAATATTGACTGACTTGTGTAAAAGTTGGGGTCTGATCTGGTCTCCCTTTAACGTTATCACAGACCGTCATCCACTTCCCTGATAAAAGGACACTGAGAAGGGTCTACTCTTGAGAACGAAAGTAAGTCGTGTGTATGACTCGGACTCATGGGTGTGACGACATGTGTGTCCACCTTTTGTCCTACCTTCGAAGTTTCCCGTCCTTACGGAACGAAAGGACTTTTAAGGTAAGACTCAGGATCTGTAGACCCTTAACCGGTTGGAGGTACGTACACCTTTGGTAACATAAAGGACACTCGGGTTTTCACGTAGAGGGTCCCTTCTTGTACCTTCGTTTAGTGTGAGGAGGATGGGGGTGGACGAAGTCTTAGTCTTTTTACTATCGTCGAGTCGAGGAGAGGTCTTCTCCGGACCCTTTGTCCGTTGACGACTTTCCCTTCACGTTCCCCTTGTCTTTTCCGACGTCTAGACGGTCAGTCGGGGGAGGGTGGGAGTAGAGAAAGGTTCTTGGGGGAAGGAATTCACAAGTCAGTCCCTTAACCTTACAGTGGCGGAACACGAGGCTCTGACACGACGACGAGTCCGACTATTTCTGTTTCCGACACTAACCTGACACAAAACGGGATTGCATTGGGACGTAACGTCGGAGGGGCTCCACTGATCCCCTCTAGTACACGACGGGCTACAACAGTTCTACGGAGACTTGACGGACGGACCACCACAACCGTCCTTCTTTCGACGAACCCCTGACTGTAGTAGTCGAGTACACGACTCTTGAAACCGGTGTCACTCGGGAAACGATCTTATCTGTGAAAATGAATTTAAGGGTATACTAGGAGGTGTCTAGATGTGTCATTAGGGGTAAAACGTGTCCTCTGAGAACTCTCCCATTTACCAAAGGACTGTGGTGTGTTAGACATTTTCAGTACCGACTTTGAGTTGAAAAGAATGACGACATACGTAAACTGGGACTAACAGGGGAGGAGTGGGTCACCCCGTCCATGAACCCCGACCAACCCTTTTGACGACGATTTAAAGAAAGAAGGGATTAATAGGGTCTCCATCAAGTTATTTTACATGTTGTTTACTTTTGGACACGGAAAATGTGGTAATTGTTCACTGAATTCTCTCCTTACTTACTTACTTCCACTTCCTACTCTGCGCTACTTCACGGAACTCAACATGAACCGTGTATCATTTGTTATTTATAAATGGTTTACTCAGTTATTTCTTTCTTCTTATTTAGTTTCATATTCCTCACCTTCTTAAAGTTACACTCCACGTTTATAAAATCCTTTTGTCAAAGGGTCGGAGTTCGAGTGTCTATTCCAAATATCTGGACAATCTTAAACTTTAAGAAGAAAAACTTGGTAACCACTTTCCAAATGACCGGGGTCTTCCAATCGTCATCTATATGTCTTTTACCTATATCAGTTCGGGACCAGGTGTTGAGTGCCACGAAGAATCCATACTAAACACGTCGACCGAAGATAGTTATCCTTTCCTGAAAGTAAGATAAGTCATTCCCTATCCGGAAAAATACTTCGTGATGTATCTAATGTTTCACGTACTCTATGCCAGGGAGAAGGGTTCACTCCTTTTGTACTCTAAACTTCAGTTCACAAGGTCCAAACTCAGGTACAAGAATGATCCCACGAATAAAGTCGTGTAATCAAATGGAGTCGTTAGGAACTGAAAGGGTATACATTTTACCCACGTTTTAATGAGGTGTCCCATTAAAATTTCTACACACACGAATCAACGAGTCAGTACAGGTTGAGAAACACTGAGGTACCTGATATCGGACGGTCCAAGGAGACAGGTACCCCTAAAAGGTCCGTTCTTATAACCTCACCCAACGGCACGGTAGGAGGTTCCCTAGAAGGGTTGGATCCCTAGTTTGGGTCCAGAGGGTGTAACGTTCGTCTAAGAAAAGACAGACTCGATGGTCCCTTCGGGTTAAAATTTTTATCGTTCTTTTACATTATTATATATATAAATTTTCCTCCTTAACTATTCACCGTTCACTATAACCCGTTTCCGATAATTAAAATAAAATAAGTCTCTCTTATACCCCGTACAACAGGGGTTTCGGTTCGGATCGGGAGATTTCCCTTCTCCTTGACTTTCGACATGTGAACTTTAGATTCTTCCTAATATCCGACCTTCTAAAGGTCCGTCGAATCTCGTACCTCCTCGTCTCAACAGGACGGGTAATTGTCATCTCCTCGATTCGTTCACGGAGGACACGGACTCGGATCCCGGATAGATGGAGAGGGTATACCCCGATACCTATACAGTGAACCTAGGTCGCCGACGTTCTCCTTCCTCGTAGTACCCTAGGTACTCTTGAGACGACAGAGTGTCACGAGTGACACGGTGACGAAACGAGTCCCGTCGGACTTAAGTAATGTCGGTCGTAAATAACTCGGAAATGACCTACGGTCTGGGACTTTTAGACCTCGTCTGGATTACATTTATATCTCAAACATTTGTGTCTTACTAGACTTCCAAATTTTCCCCTCTTTGGATCGTGTCCCCCCTTACTCTGTAAATGGTCCTCCATCGGAAACCGTCTCCTTACTTTCTACCTCAGGTAAAACGGAGTCTATACCTTTTTGTTTTACCTAAATATGGAAAACCGTTTTTTTGTTATTTTGATTTTGTTTTTGTCCGTCTTAGGATGACACTGATATGACCTACGAAAGAAACTAATAGATCCACAATTCTTTCTTTTGTGGTCCTTTACGTAGAACCAGTAACACCTTCGTTTTCATCGGCGATTCTAAAATACCGAGTCCGAACTGAACGAATGGTCAAGACACCGGAACCGATCAGTGGAGGGGAGGTACGGACAAAGGAACAGATGCTTTATCAAAGGAAGACGAAGGACCTTCCAGTCTCAAGTTGTCCCGACTCGAGTAAGTAAACGTAAATTGGTGTGTCGGGAGAATTTTAATATCCGGGTTCTTTCTGAAGGCTTGTAGGAGGATCTGAATCTTTACAGACGAAAGAAGGAAAATTAGACATCTTTTTCAACACGTTCACAACTTGGGAACCCTTGGTTCGTTGAGACAATTAATTCGTATTGGGATAAGACAGATTTCTGACATTAATGGGAAGACACAGCGACAGAGCGGAACTCTGAAGGTGACAAGGGAACTCTCTCCCATTGGACAGTCTCAGGTCGGAGGAATCCCACTTCTCCGTCTTCCTGACCCTAGAATTTTAAACAAGTGGTTCCTATTTTAGACCAGGGGGACCTTTCAACAACATTTATTAATGACACTCGGGGTAAAGAAAGGGACCGGAGTACCGTTATGGTTCTTGTTGTTATGTCTCCTTTCGGTTCAGAGACTCCGTAAAGGATTTATTAGGTTTTACGAGTTCATAGTTCCTTAAAGGGGTATATCGTAGGTTTAGATTGGACAAGACGAGAAACAGGGTGAAGTGTGAACTTATGTGACATCTTTCATGTGTTTTTTAAAATTAAGGGTTTCAACAAAAAAGGGGGGTCTCAATTAACAGTGACCCTTATTTTTAACAGTTACGATGTTTTTTCTTTGTTCTTCAAAATTAGGTTCGATATGGGTAAAGTCACCGAATTACATTTAGACACTCTTGGTCGTCAGTCAGTAAAGTTCTTCCACTTTGTCCACTGATCTCAGGTTGGGACAAAGATGAAGATTGTGTTGTACGTCGGAATCGATTCAGTAAAGGAAAGAGACTCGTAGTCAAAGACTTGAATGTTTGAATCTCCAACCCTAATCAGAAAGAAATCCAAGGAAGGATTAATAGTCAATGGAGACCATATACAAACCTCAATACGATGGACGACGGTTTTGTCCCTCACAAAACTTTGATCTTCGGTTATAGAGTCTTTTGAGTCTTATTCCTTTAGACATTTTTTTACTGTACACCTCGTCTCGACTTATCTGTAAAAAGGTTTCTGTTGTATGTCTAACGGTTCTCTGTGTCCATTTCCTTAAGTTGTAGTGATTAATAATCCCTTTTCGTTTACTTTGGTGTTACTCTATAATGGAGTGTGGACAGTCTTACCGAGAATTGTTTTTCCGTTCTTTATTGACAACCACACCTACACCTCTTTTCCCTTGGGAGTATACGATAACGATTTTTACACTTTACACGTGGGTGATACTTTTTGTCATACCTCTACGGAGTTTTTTAATTCTGATCTTGATGGGTGAAGAGTCATAAATAGGTTTCTTATGTCTTTGTGTTTAAACTTTTCTATATACGTGGGAATGTAAGGAGTGTCGTAGTAAATGTTTTTACTTCTTTACCTTTGTTGGATTCTCGGGTAGTTGTCTATTTACCTATTTTTTCTACACTATATATACATGTTGTCTTATGATGGTTCAGTATTTTTCTCTACTTTAGAACGGTAGACATTGTTGTACCTACCTGGAACTTTCGTAATACGATTCACTCCATTGAGGTGTCTTTATGTTTCCTAGTATTCTCTGATGATAGTCGTTGATATACGGTTACTTTACCTTTTGAACCTTCTTTACCTGTTTAAGAATCTTTTCATATTGAAGGGTTTTGACTTGGTCCTTCTTTGTCTTTTAGAATTGTCTGGGTAGTGTTCGTGTTTTTAGTTTTGACATTAGTCTTTAGAAGGTTGTTTGTTTTCGGGTCTTGGTCTACCGAAGTGTTGACTTAAGATGGTTTTTAAATCTCTTCTCGATTGTGGATAGGATGAGTTTGAGAAGGTCTTTTAACTTCTCCTTCCATTTGCAGGTTTGAGTAAGATACTCCGGTGGTAGTGGGATTCTGGTTTTGGTCTGTTTCTACGGTGTTTTTTTCTTTTGATGTCCGGTTATAGTGACTACTTGTATCTATGTTTTTAGGAATTGTTTTAAGATCGTTTGTCTTTGGTTGTTGTATAATTTTTCTAGTATGTAGTATTGGTTCACCCGAAATAGAGTCCCTACGTTCCTAAGAAGTTATAAGTGTTCAGTTAGTTACACTATGTGGTGTAATTGTTTAACTTTCTATTTTTGGTATACTAATAGAGTTATCTAGTCTCTTTCGGAAACTGTTTTAAGTTGTAGGTAAATACTATTTTTTGGGAGGTCTTTAGTCCGTCTTTTCCTGGTATGGAGTTGTATTATTTTCGGTATATACTATTTGGATGTCGTTTGTAATAGAAGTTACCACTTTTTAACTTTCGTAAAGGGGATTTCAGTCCTTGTTCTGTTCCCACGGGTGAGAGTGGTGATGATAAGTTGTATCAAAACCTTCAAAATCGGTGTCGTTAGTTTCTTCTTTTTCTTTATTTTCCTTAGGTCTAACCTTTTCTTCTTCATTTTGAGAGTGAACAAACGTCTACTGTATTAGGAGATGTATCTTTTGGAATTTCTGAGGTGGTCTTTTAACGATCTCGATTAGTTACTTGTATCATTTCAACGTCCTATATTTTAATTGTGTGTCTTTAGGGAACGTAATGTTATGTGATTGTTACTCTCTTGTCTTTCTTTTTAATTCCTTTGTTAAAGTAAGTGGTAACGTTGCTTTTCTTATTTTATGAATCCTTATTTAGATGGATTTCTTTGTTTTCTTGATATATATTTTTTGATATTTTGTGACTACTTTTTTTAGTTACTGTGTTTATCTACCTCTTTATATGGTACAAGTACCTAGTCTTCTTAGTTATATCACTTTTACTCATATGATGGGTTTCGTAAGATATCTAAGTTACGTTAGGGATAGTTTAATGGTTACCATAAGAAGTCTCTTGATCTTGTTTATTAAAGTGTTAAACATACCTTTATGTTTTTTTGGAACTTATCGGCTTCGTTAGAACTCTTTCTTCTTACCTTGACCTCTTTAGTTGGACGGACTGAAGTCCGATATGATGTTTCGATGTCAGTAGTTCTGTCATACCATAACCTTGTTTCTGTCTGTTTATCTAGTTACCTTGTTTCTGTCTGTTTATCTAGTTACCTTGTTTTATCTTTCGGGTCTCTATTTAGGTACTGGATACCTGTGGAATAGAAACTGTTTCCTCCGTTCTTATATGTTACCTCTTTTCTGTTTGAGAAATTGTTCACCGCGACTCTTTTTGACCAGATGGTGAACATTTTCTTACTTTGATCTTGTGAAAGATTGTGGTGTGTGTTTTTATTTGAGTTTTACCTAATTTCTAGATTTACATTCTGGTCTTTGATATTTTGAGGATCTCCTTTTGTATCCGTTTTGTGAGAGGCTGTATTTAGTGTCGTCCTAGGAGATACTGGGTGGAGGGTCTCATTACCTTTATTTTCGTTTTTATTTGTTTATCCTGGATTAATTTGAATTTTCGAAAACGTGTTACTTCCTTTGATATTCGTTCCACTTTACTCTCGGAAGTCTTACCCTCTTTTATTATCGTTCACTTCGTTAACTGTTTCTTAATTAGAGTTTTTATATGTTCGTCGAGAACGTCGATTTAAGGTCTTTTTATTTGATGGGTTAGGTTTTACCCGGTTTCTTGATTTATCTGTTAAGAGGTTTATTTTGTATGACTACCCATTGTTTGTGTGAGTAATAGTTTCTTTACGTTTAGTTTTGGTGTTACTCCAATAGTAGAGTGTGGTTAGTCTTATCGACGATAGTTTTTTAGATGTTTGTTTACGACCTCTCCCACGTCTCTTTTCCCTTGAGAGAATGTGACAACCACCCTTACGTTTGATCATGTCGGTGATACCTCTTGTCACACCTCTAAGGCATTTTTTAACGTTTATCTTGACGGAATACTGGGTCGTTAGGGTGACGACCCGTATGTGTGGCTCCTTTGGTCTTAACTTTCTCTGTGCACATGGGGTTACAAGTAGTGTCGTGACAAATCTTATCGGTCCTGTGTCTCCGTTGGATCTACAGGTAGCCCTCTACTTACCTATTCTTTCGACACCATGTATATGTGTCACCTTATAATGAGTCGAAAATTTTTCTTACGTAAACTTAGTCAAGATTACTCCACCTACTTTGACCTCGGATAATATGTCTCACTTCATTCCGTCTTTCTTTTTATGGTTATGTCATATGATTGTGTATATATACCTTAAATCTTTCTACCATTGTTACTGGGATATACGCCCTGTCGTTTTCTCTGTGTCTACATTTCTTATCTGAAAACCTAAGAAGAGACCCTCTTCCACTCCCATGCTACTAAACTCTCTTATCGTAACTTAGTACATATAATAGTATACACTTTATCTAACGGTCAGGTCCAAACTACGTAGTCTGTCCCACGAGTCCCGACCACGTGACCCTACTGGGACTCGCTACCCTACGCCTCCCTCCTCCCTACCCCTAAGCCCTACCCCTTGTGTACATGTGGACACCACCTAAGTACGGTTACATACCGTTTTTGGTGATGTCATAACATTTCATTAATCGGAGGTTAATTTTATTTGTTTAAATTTTTTATGATTATTATTCACTCCATTGAGTCTCTTTCTGTTTATGGTATACTAAAGTGGGTATACACCTTATATTTTTTGTTTACTTAGGTTCTATTTACTTGTTTGGTTTCCTTTGTTTTTGTGTGTCTATATTTGTCGTCTTATCTCCAATGGTCTCCCCTTCCAGACACCCCTACCCCTTACCCATTTCCTTTAGCTTACTTGCCACTATTTACATTTGATTTAAAAAACCAACCACTCGTATAACATCACCCGAAGGGACCACCGAGTCTGCCATTTCTTAGACGGACGTTATGTCCTATGACCCCAAACTAGGGACCCAACCCTTCTAGGGGACCTCTTCCCTTACCGATGGGTGAGGTCATAAGAAGGGACCTCTTAAGGTACCTGTCTCCTCGGACCGTACAGGTACCCCGGTGTTTCTCAGTCTGTGTTGACTCGCTGATTGTGAAATAAAGTGAAAAGTGTAACATCATATGTGTCTTCATCTTTATCTTCCAAGATTGTACTTTATATGTTACAATATTTGGTTTCAATAGAGTATATTATATTTTAAAATTTTTTGTTACTGTAAACCGTTTTAAATTCGTGTTAGCGGTTAGTGTTAAGTTATTGTTTCAGGTTAAGTCCTTTTATGTATGAACTCTTGTTTCTTTCATAATAAATCAAGAAACGGTTTTTAACTTGGCTTAAATTGTCAAAAGAACGATTTGAATAAAATAAATAAAACGACACACAATTCATGTAAAAAATTTCCTTCATTCGTGTAAAATAATTTCCTATTATGACACGGATAAAAATAATAAATCTCCTTTGTTACTTAAACAAACGAATGGAAAGAGTTGTATATACATATAATCTATTCCTCATTCCTTAAAATCTTAGTCATCGATCCTTTGTGCTCATATAAATATTTAATTGAGAAAACACATATCTCTCCAACTCAACCATATCAACGCAACTATAGGACAATTACGGACCGATAGGGGGTTGATAACACGTACGGGTGACGATTATACCTGTGACGGAGACGTTATTTGTCGTTGTTTACGACACATAATATATCACCCCTTTAAGTAGTACTATTTATTTTATTAGCATAAAAATTCACTCTTTATAAATCCCAATAAATCTAAAAAGTTTTGAACACAAAGACCTAGTACACGTTACTAGTGATTTATTTACAAGTTTTAAACTCATACATAAAAAGGACACATATTCGGAAACTGAGTTACTAAGATATAGTTCTTTAAGTGACATCTATATGGACATCTTCGTTGTTAATCTTGACCTGTACCTTGTTGTCTGACCAAGGTTTATCCTTTTCCTCATGCAGTTCCGACATATAACAGTGGTACGAATAAATTGAATATACGTCTCATGTGGTACTCTTTGTGACCCGACCTACTTCGTGTTCGACCTTAGTTCTAACAGCCCTCTTTATAGTTATTGGAGTCTATACGTCTACTGTGGTGGGACTACCGTCTTTCACTTCTAGATTTCTCGGAGAACTATTTTCATTTTCTCCTCTCACTTTTTCAACCGAATTNATAAATTGAATATACGTCTCATGTGGTACTCTTTGTGACCCGACCTACTTCGTGTTCGACCTTAGTTCTAACAGCCCTCTTTATAGTTATTGGAGTCTATACGTCTACTGTGGTGGGACTACCGTCTTTCACTTCTAGATTTCTCGGAGAACTACTTTCATTTTCTCCTCTCACTTTTTCAACCGAATTTCGAGTTGTAAGTCTTTTGATTCTAGTACCGTAGGTCAGGGTAGTGAAGTACCGTTTATCTACCCCTTTGTTACCTTTGTCACCGACTGAAATAAAACCCCCCGAGGTTTTAGTGACGTACCTCTTTCGTTACCGTGGGGTGAGGTCATGAGAACGGACTTTTTAGGGTACCCGCCTCCTCGGACCTTCCGACGTCAGGTACCCCAGTGCTTCTCACTGAAGTGAAAGTGAAAAACGAAAGTACGTAACCTCTTCCTTTACCGTTGGGTGAGGTGACTAGAACGGACCTCTTAGGGTCCCTGCCCCCTCGGACCACCCGACGGTAGATACCCCAGTGTGTCCCAGCCTGTGCTGACTTCGCTGAATCGTCGTCGTCGTTTTAGTGACGTGCATCACTGACGTCGGTACTTTAATTTTCTGCGAATGAGGAACCTTCCTTTCAATAGTGGTTGGATCTGTCGTACAATTTTTCGTCTCTGTAATGAAACAGTTGTTTCCAGGTAGATCAGTTCCGATACCAAAAAGATCATCAGTACATACCTACATTCACAACATCATATTTCTTTCGACTCGTGGCTTCTTAACTACGAAAACTTGACACCACAACCTCTCCTGAGAACTCTCAGGGAACCTGACGTTCCGCTAGGTTGGTCAAGTAGGATTTCCTTTAGTCAGGACTTATAAGTGACCCATTTCCTCTAGTTGACTTACCACTGTCTACATTTGATTTCGACTTTGAGGTTGTGAAACCCGTGGACTACGTTTCTCGACGGAGTAAACTTCTCTGGGACTACGACCCTTTCTAACTTCCGTCCTCCTCTTCCCCTACTGTCTCCTACTCTACCAATCTTCCGGAGTGGCTGAGCTACCTGTAATCAAACGTACTTGAGGCCCTCAACCACTACCTGTCTCTCCGGACCGGACGACGTCAGGTACCTCAGCGTTTCTCAATCTGTGCTGACTCGCTGACTTGACTTGACTATTGGACATGGACACGAATTTCTGTGTATCTATTCCGACAAGTATCATGGTAACAAGTATTATCACTTTCTATTATTTGTTGATTGACGGGTATTTACCTCTTAGCTAATTTGGTTAATACAAGACAAGTAAGATCCCTTATAAAACGTCGATAATTTTTCTTGACCCATCAAAGGACCGTCGTACCATCACTCCTGAGCACGAAAGTGACGGTCCCGGACCCAAGACGGGACTGACCTTTTGATTTTAGGATGTTCGGTACGTGGTGTTGGTCAAATTTTTTTGTCTTCTTAACCTGTCTACATATAAATGATCAAACCTTACTGGAGATTTTACATAGTGATACATTTTCTTCACTTCATATTCTGTCAAAAACATCATAAGAAGGTAAACACTTACTTACTTACACTTCTGTGTGTGTATGTGTATGTGATGTGTGTTGAGGATGTGACATCTTAGAGACCTTATTATGTCCTCTTTGACAACTATAACAACAAAAGACGTTTCTCCTTGATTCACAGACCTAAAGAAAGGTAAGGTATAAATTAAAACATTTGTAGTCAAGTCAAGTCAAGTCAGCGAGTCAGTACAGGTTGAGAAACGCTGGGGTACTTAACGTCGTGCGGTCCGGAGGGACAGGTAGTGGTTGAGGGCCTCAAGTGAGTCTGAGTGTAGGTAGCTCAGTCACTACGGTAGGTCGGTAGAGTAGGAACCAGTAGGGGAAGAGGAGGACGGGGGTTAGGGAGGGTCGTAGTCAGAAAAGGTTACTCAGTTGAGAAACGTACTCTACCGGTTTCATGACCTCAAAGTCGAAGTCGTAGTAAGGAAGGTTTTTTTAGGGTCCCGACTAGAGGAAGTCTTACTTGACCAACCTAGAGGAACGTCAGGTTCCCTGAGAGTTCTCAGAAGAGGTTGTGGTGTCAAGTTTTCGTAGTTAAGAAGTCGTGAGACGGAAGAAGTGTCAGGTTGAGAGTGTAGGTATGTACTGGTGTCCTTTTTGGTATCGGAACTGATCTGCCTGGAATCAACCGTTTCATTACAGAGACGAAAACTTATATGATAGATCCAACCAGTATTGAAAGGAAGGTTCCTCATTCGCAGAAAATTCAAGTACCGACGTCAGTGGTAGACGTCACTAAAACCTCGGGTTTTTTTATTTCAGACTGTGACAAAGGGGTAGATAAACGGTACTTCACTACCCTGACCTACGGTGCTAGAAACAAAAGACTTACAACTCGAAATTCGGTTGAAAAAGTGAGAGGAGAAAGTAAAAGTAGTTCTCCGAAAAATAGAGGAGAAGTGAAAGACGGTAGTCCCACTACAGTAGACGTATAGACTCCAATAACTATAAAGAGGGTCGTAAGAACTAAGGTCGAACACAAAGAAGGTCAGGTCGTAAAGAGTACTACATGAGACGTATATTCATTTATTCGTCCCACTGTTATATGTCGGAACTACATGAGGAAAAGGATAAACCTTGGTCAGACCACAAGGTACAGGTCAAACTTGACAACGAAGGACTGGACGTATGTCTAAAGAGTTCTCTGTCCAGTCCACCAGACCATAAGGTTAGAGAGAGTCTTAACAGGTGTCAATTAACACTAGGTGTATCAGTTTCCGAAACCGTATCAGTTATTTCGTCTTTCTCTACAAAAAGACCTTGAGAGAACGAAAAAGGTACTAGGTCGCCTACAACCGTTAAACTAGAGACCAAGGAGACGGAAAAGATTTTGGTCGAACTTGTAGACCTTCAAGTGTCAAGTGCATAACGACTTCAGAGCGAACCTCTTAAAACTCGTAATGAAATGATCGCACACTCTACTCACGTTAACACGCCATCAAACTCGTAAGAAACCGTAACGAAAAGAAACCCCAACCTTACTTTTGACTGGAAAAGGTCAGGACACCGGTGACGACGTAAAAGATTTAAACGACCGTATAACTCACGTCGTCAAAGTGTCGTAGCAGAAAGTCCTAAACTTTATCGAGTTGACCTTAAGATAGTGGAGGTGATCGAGACAAGTATCACTACGAAAGATTCCGGGTGAACTGAAGTGTAAGGTCCTACAGACCGAGATCTAATCACTAGTGTGGTAGTACTAATAGACCCAGTACTTCCGTACATGATAAATTATTTATATCAACTAAATTTTCCATGATGTACGGGGAGACCCCGACGTACTTTTTTTTTTTCCATGATGTATGAATAATATCTTTTATATGTTATATGTTTTTTTAATTTTAATCAATATTAGGTGGAGATTTTACATATAACAAATATAAAACCACATAAAGTAAAGTTAGAAGGAAGAAATACTTCTGTATTAAAAAAAATATATTTACCCTAGTATACATGTATCATATTTAAACATAAGAATAAAAAAATGAGGCACAATATCCCAAAGGGACTATCGAGTCAACCATTTCTTAGGAGGACGTTACGTCCTCTGGGGTCAAACTAAGGACCCTTCTAGACGACCTCTTCCCTATTCGATGGGTGAGGTCATAAGAACCTGAAGGGAACACCGAGTCGACCATTTCTTAGGTGGACGTTACGTCCTCTGGACTCAAGAGGGACGATACCCTTCCAGGGGACCTTTTCCCTCTCCGATGGGTAAGGTCATAAGACCGGACCTCTTAAGGTACTTGATGTCAGGTACCCCAGTGTTTCTCAGCCTGTGCTGACCCGATGAAAGTGAAAGTATAGGATTCATAAAAGGTATAGTTATTTAAAATAGGATCTCATAGTAAACATTACCGACACATAAAAGAGTAACATATTTACGTGTTATTAAAAAATTAGTCAAAGGACAACTACTGGTAACTCTAATGAAGGACAAAACGGTAACATATTGTGACGATCCATCGAGACTCATAGAGAAACAGGTACACAGAGATTATGTATATTATCTAACTATCTACACCTAAATGACAATTTTCTTTCACCTGTTAAATTTTTGAATATTATTAATTTATAATTTAACAGGAGGGGTTTCGCACATAGGTAAATGTCAGGGGAGTCTTCGAATATGTTTATAATTGGTCGGGACTCTTATCACGAATCTGTAAGAACCCAAATAGTAAGGGTCTAGAGTTAATGAGTCCTCGAAGGGTCTTTTAAGTACTGTTCATTAACAACAGTACATCCGACTCTGTCCTGACCCTTTGACAACTCTGACTGACTCTTCGAGTGAATCGTGGGTCATCCAGTTCGACTCCCGTCACACCCTCGAGATACATCCCGGAAGTAGGACGTCACATCGGTGAAGACTAGTACGATGTAGGTAGTCGGGAAACGATCCGTCGTCGCCAGTGACCGTAGGTGGTACTAATGACTTAAAAACATGTAAGTCCATTCGAGTATCAAACGAAACAAAATCAATACTATAGTCGTATACCACAGTTGAAATAAAGACACTGTCTTAGATAAAATTTTCAGATCATAAATATCTCCGAAGGGTCCACCGTGTCACCATTTCTTAGTGGGACGGTTACGTCCTCTACGTTCTCTATACCTAAGCTAGGAAGTCAGTCCTTCTAGGGAATCTCTTCCTTACCGTAGGGTGAGGTCATAAGAACGGACCTTTTATAAACGTCTGAAATAATTCCAGAAATACCTCAATAAAGTTGAGGAGTCAATAAGATATTACGTAAAAGACCTCCTTCAACATAAGACGTCACTATATACTATTAAACCTTAGAGGTTTAGTACCTCTGTAAGGAATATCTACAGAAGAAAGGTTGTGAACCAAAGAAAGGTTATGAACCTTAAGAAAGGTTATGAACCAAAGAAAGTCACCCGTGTCTTAAGGACTATCGTTCACGAAGATTGCAAGGGTAGTATGCAGATAAGGTGTGGAGTACTACACCCTCCTAGACACTGGAAATCCTTGTTCGAAGATTAATCGGACTATTTACGTGTTAAGAGGTTAAATTTCAAGGTCCAAGATCACGACCAGATTGGGACTGGTCGACCCTCAGGAGTTCTTGGAGTGAAGAGATTCAAAGTGCAGACAGTAGCAGTTTCTCTTCAAATAAGAGTTTATCTTTGAGGAATCTTTGAGTGACCTCAGATTTTTCCATATCATTACTCATAAGTGTTCGATTTTATAAAGATTATAAAATAAAATAATCTTTAGATTATAATTTTCTTCGGAGAAAACTAAACTGTCCTGTTATTTCCCCCGAAAAGAAACAAACCCGACGTTATTACGTCCTTAGAAGTGTTGAGCTATACTTCATGCATGATAGTAGTAGTAAGTACATGTCTACTCCTTTGTCTCCGTGTCTCTCAATTCTTTAAACGAGTTCCAAAGGGTCGATCACTTACCACCTTGTTTCTAAGTTTGGTCATTAAACCCGAGGTCTTAGTTATCGGTGAACGGTATTAAGGTTAACGGAGTATGATTAACGTTCAATAGTAATCGTCATTGTAGAAATTACTTTCACTCTTTTTACTTTATAACCATTAATTATTACTTTATGTCAAACCGTCCGTTTTTAAAAGGTCTTGGAACTGAGAAGTCTTTTCTTCGTGAAAGTTTATAATACTTTTCTTACCTTTACAAATTGGTCGTAATCTAATCTACTATGAGTGTAAAGGAGGATCAAGATTATAAGACACTCTAACTCCTCCTTTATACTTATAATTTCTTTTTGTTGAGATGTTTTGTAATGAGTCAAGTCAAGTCAACGAGTCAGCACAGGCTGAGAAACGTTGGGGTACTTAGCGTCGTGCGGTCCGGAGGGACAGGTAGTGGTTGAGGGCCTCAAGTGAGTCTGAGTACAGGTAGTTCAGTCATTACGGTAGGTCGGTAAAGTAGGAGACAGCAGGGGAAGAGAAAGACGGAGGTTAGATAGGGTCGAAATGAGTCTTACCTCGTAAATATAAGGTTCTCCTTAGTTTTGTGATAAAGAGACAATTTACCACGTTTGTTCAAATTAAATTTTTTGGCTATTAGTTTACTTTTAGTCACCTGAACTGATAATTCTTTATAATTTCAGTTTTCGTTTTCCTGGAATCTTTACGTTAAAGTACCAACTAAAAATTGTGTAATTATAAGACGACCTCTGATTAGTGTATCTCAAGAATGTATCATGTATCACGGATAGTTTTGTAGACTTACGATATATTTGTAAGAGAGGTAAGGGGTGTCGCTCAGACGTTCAAATCACTGGTCCTATTTATGTCAGTTGTACCTAATAAATTATCGTTTTTTCTTTTTTTTTTACTCTCGTTCCCGTCCCAGACAGTACAAATAGATAGTCGGTAAAGATTTTATCTCGACCATATACTATATTCGAGTCATTTGTAAACAAGTCACTTATTTTTTGAGTGGTTCAACCATGGTCTGAGACCGTTTTGGAGATAAGTTGACAGTATATAAATGTCACATTCAAATTATATTACATTACGGTTGGTCACGTTAATTAGAACCTATCGGTATACGTCATCATCTTGTATTATCAACGTCTCCAGTCTTTTCAAAAAAGTTTTAAGACACTGGTACCCTTGATATTAAGTTAGTAAATAAGACCTAAAATAGAAGGATAGTCAAGGTTGTTAGGAACAGGACGAGTCTTAAACGTAACAAAAAACGTGTACATATTACTAAGTCTAAGAATAAGACTGTAAGAACCATTTTCTCTATCCGGACCTAAACTTCATTCAACACTTAATTACGAAAGATCAGTCTCCATCCATTTTCTGAAGACCATTGGGACTGACTAAAATTGTAACTTCCGTCGGGGTGGGAGGTTAAGTAAAACGTTACCCCTTCACCAAACGACTTATCCGGATACATTTTTTCCATTCTTGACATAACATGTAGTTTACGAACTCAGTATAGGGAACGAGGAACGAGTCGTTGACATAGAATTTGTTTACTACCTTACGTATCCGGTCTGTGACGAGTCTAAAGTTTCTACTTGTTCTACGTCAAAGTCGTTAGTACACTGACCCCGGGACGTACTCCCTCACCCTTCCATTTAATTTTACTTTTTTACGACTGTCTATTGATGTTAAATTTCGGGACTACGACCCTTTCTGACTTCCGTCCTCCTCTTCCCATACTGTCTCTTGCTCTACCAACCTACCGTAGTGGTTGAGTCACCTGTGTTCAAACTCGTTCGAGGTCCTCTACCACTTCCTGTCCCTTCAGACCGTAAGACGTCAGGTACCCCAGTGTTTCTTAACTTGTGTTGACCCGTTGACTTGTTGTTGTTGTTGTTCCGTCTTCCACAAGCCTCACGAGTCAAGAGTGGTCTACGTTTTTAATGATAAATCTCCTAGTTTTCTAAAGTACCTCTTTATGGCGATCTTGACCTTAACGGACGAAAGATATCCGTACATTACACGAGACGACAAGTAGTCTAAGACACGGTCCGTGATCCCTACGTCTCTATTTTGACCGTGTAACCATGAGTACTCTTTCGAGAGTCGAGTCGGTCCCTTCACTTTGAAGATTTTTCTTTTTAGAGTTGGGTTGGACCATTTACGAGAGTTTTCTTTTTCTTCTTTTTCGTTGACCTCGTACCTCTTCATTCGTCGATCAAGACGGACCCCGGGGGGGTCCTGTCGTGTATTTCCCCATTTGTTCTTAGAAGTTCTCTTACTACAAATTGGGAGTGTCACTTCACCCACGAAAGGAATTCCAAAACGTCGTAGGACTGGGATATAGGATGTTATGGGGAGTCAAGTCAAGTCAAGTTAAGTCAGCGAGTTAACATAGAGTGAGAACGCTGGGGTACCTGACGTCGTGTGGTCCGGAGGGACAGGTAGTGGTTGAGGACCTCAAATGGGTTTGAGTACAAGTAACTTAACCACTAGGGTATGTTGGTAGAGTAGGAGACAGTAGGGGAAGAGGAGAACGGAAGTTAGAAATGGCCGTAGTCCCAGAAAAGGTCACTCAGTCAAGAAGCTTAGTCCACCGGTTTCATAACCTCAAAGTCAAAGTCGTAGTCAGGACGGTTACTTGTAAGTCCTAACTAAAGGAAATCCTACCTGACTAACCTAGAGGAACGTCAGGTTCCCTGAGAGTTCTCAGAAGAGGTTGTGGTATCAAGTTTTCGTAGTTAAGAAGCCGTGAGTCGAAAGAAATATCAGGTTGAGAGTGTAGATATGCACTGATGACCTTTTTGTAATCGAACCTGAGATACCTGAAAATGACGTTTCATTACAGAGACGGAAAATTATACGATAAATTTTTCAACCAATGTTGAAAAGAAGGTTCCTCGTTCGCAGAAAATTAAAGTACCGACTTCAGTGGTAGCCTTCACTAAAACCTCGGGTTTTTTTATTTTAGACAGTGACAAAGGTGACAAAGGGGTAGATAATGGGTACTTCACTACCCTGGTCTACGGTACTAGAATCAAAAGACTTACAACTCAAAACTCGGTTGAAAAAGTGAGAGAAGAAAGTGAAAGTAGTTCTCCGAGAAATCAAGAAGAAACGAACGACGGTATTCCCACCACAGTGGACGTATAGCCTCCAATAACTATAAAAAGGGTCGTAAGAACTAAGGTTGAACACTAAGTAGGTCGGGTCGTAAAGAGTACTACATGAGACGTATATTCAATTTATTCGTCCCACTGTTATATGTCGGATCTGCATGAGGAAAAGGATAAACCTTGGTCAGACAACAAGGTACAGGTCAAGATTGTCATCGAAGGACTGGACGTATGTCTAAAGAGTTCTCCGTCTAGTCCACCAGACCATAAGGGTAGAGAGAGTCTTAAAAGGTGTTAAATAACACCAGGTGTGTGTGTCAGTTTCCGAAACCTATCAGTTATTTCGTCTTCACCTACAAAAAGACCTTGAGAGAACGAAAAAGCTACTGGGTCACCCACAACCGTTAAACTAGAGACCAAGGAGACGGAAAAGATTTTGGTCGAACTTGTAGACCTTCAAGTACCAAGTGCATGACAACTTGGTTAAAACTCGTTGGTTAAAACTCGTAATGAAGTGATCGCAAACTCTACTCACGTTAACACGTCATCAAACTCGTAAGAAACCGTAACGGAAAGAGACCCTGACCTTACTTTTGACTGAAAAAGGGTAGGACACCGGTGACGACTCAAAAGGTTTAAACGACCGTATAACTCATGTCGTGAAATTGTTGTAATAGAAAATCCTAAACTTTATCGAGTTGATCCTAAGATAGTGGAGGTGATCGAAACAAGTATTACTACGAAGGATTCCAGTTTAACGGTTGTAGGCGACCTAGTAGCTTTTTCGTTCTCTCAAGGTCTTTTTATAGATAAAGACGAAATAACTGATACGATTTCGGAAACTGAGACACCTAGTGTTATTTGACACCTGTTAAGACTCTCTCTACCCTTATGGTCTGGTGGACGGACGGAGAACTTTTTAGACATACGTCCAGTCCTCCGTTGTCAAGTTTGACCTGTACCTTGTTGTCTGACCAAGGTTTATCCTTTTCCTCATGTAGATCCGACATATAACAGTGGGACGAATAAATTGAAGATACGTCTCATGTAGTACTCTTTGCGACCTGACCTTCTTTGTGTTCGACCTTAGTTCTAACGGCCCTCTTTATGGTTATTGGAGTCTATACGTCTACTGTGGTGAGAATACCGTCTTTCTCTTCTCCTTGACTTCTCGGTGATCTGCTTTAACTTTCTCCTCTCACTTTTCCGACCGAATTCCCTCGGCAACACCAGCGGTACTGGGCGTCATTGGTCGCGTTCGAGCGGGCGGTCTTCTTATACCTTTGCGTCTCGCTGAGCCAATTCCCTTTCGCGGCTCTACTACCCGAAAGACGACGGCGGGTGTTCGTCTCCCTGAGCCTCTAGTACGTCGTCTTCGTCTTTTTCCGTTTACTCTTCTTCGTCCTTGGGTTCATCGAAACACCGAAGCACAGGTTGGGAGAACGGGAAGTGGACACACGGACCTCGGTCAGGGTAGTGCGAGCGCAAAAGAGGACATCACGAGTGTCCAGGGTCGTGCCTACCGTAAGGGAAACGGGACTCAGACGTCGCCCAGGGAAAACGTAAATGATGGGGAGTTCATCGGATAGAGGGGGACCCGGAGAGGACCCCCATTCCCCCAATGGGGAAGGGTCACAAAAAATAAGGACACCCCGAGTGGGGTTTGATAATTTTCGTCGAAACAAATTGTTGTTGTTGTTTTTTTTCAGACCGAATTTTGAGTTGTAAGTTTTTTACTTCTAGTACCGTAGGCCAGAATAGTGAAGTACCGTTTATCTATCCCTTTGTTACCTTTGTCACGGTCTGAAAATAAAACAACCCGAGGTTTTAGTGACGTCTACCACTGACGGCGGTCCTTTAATTTTCTGTGAACGAGGAACCTTCTTTTAGATACTGGTTGGATCTATCGTATTATTTTCCGTCTCTGTAATAAAACGTCGTTTCCAGGTATATCAGGTTCGATTACAAAAAGATCATCAGTGCATACCTACACTCTCAACCTGATATTTCTTTCGACTCGTGACTTCTTGGCTACAAAAAAGTGGCACCACAACCTCTTCTGAGAACTCTCAGGGAACTTGACGTTCCTGTAGTTTGGTCAGTTAGGATTTCCTTTAGTCAGGACTTATAAGTAACCGTCTTGACTATGACTTCGACTTTGCAGTTATGAAGTCGGTGGACTATGCTTCTTGACTGAGTAACCTTTTTTGGGACTACGACCCTTTCTGTCTTCCACCCTCCTCTTCCCCTACTGTCTCCGACTCTACCAACCCACCGTAGTGGTTGAACTACCTGTACTTAAACTCATTGGAGTCCTTAACCACTACCTGTCCCTTCACACCACACGATGTCAGGTACTCCGGCGATTCTCAGTCTGTGCTGACTTACTGACTTGACTTGATTCCTTCGTTTCTTTGTTGTCCTTAACTTAAGACCTAAAACAACCGATAGAGGTCAACGGGTTTTCCATTCCCTTCTTTGATCTTCTTCGTTCCTTATATAAGACCATCGAACTGGTGTTCGGTCCTTCGTCCTGTCGGTTCGAGAAAAAAAAAAAGAAAAAAACCTTTTTTGTGTATCTTTTCTAAAAGGTCTCACATCTGACGGACCATCAATACTACTACCGACATAATATTATATATATTAGGCAGGAACTCTGACATACGAACAAAGGTTGTAAGACGGTAATTTCCCTCGACCGTGGTGATTAGGTCTTTTCCCCTGATCCTTCACTACCTCTTTTCCTCTCATCGATAAATCTACATCACTATTTGTTATGGAGGGGGACTTCTTCGGTTACCTGTAAATTTCAGTAACCTGAAATAAGGTTCCCATCATTCTTTTGTCTTATAAAACTTATATTTAATTTTTGAAATATTATTGGGAATTTTGAATTTTCTCCTATATTGGTAACTATTATAAAATAACATAAAGAAAGGTCAAGGATGTGTATATTTATTCCATTTATTTATATAAAATTACAAAATTAGAAAGTTTGAATACTAGTATGATGTGTCCCCAAACATGGAATAAAAATATTGAAAAATGAAACCGTATTAAAGTTTACAAGGGATGTTTTTACAACATTTTTATTTTGTTTTTCTTATGAGTATATGAGAAACGGGTCTAAGTAGTTATGTACACTAAGTAGACAAAATAGTCTACATACATATACATAAGTACGGAAACCATATTTGGTAAACTCTCATTCAACCTCTTTAGTCACGTATAAGGGATTCTTTTTCCTGTAACTAAGAGACATATTGGTGTCATGTTGATAGTTTTGATCCTTTAAATTGTGACTACGTTAAGTGTCAGGTGTTAGAAATAAGTTTAAAGTAGTCAACAGGGTATTCACAGGAGATATCTAACAAAAGAGAACCAGATTTTAGTTTAGAATCCACGTAAATAAAGAGTGTTAAAAGTTAGAGGAAAGTAAACCTTGTCAAGGAGTGACAAAACACACACACAAAGAACGGGAACTGTAAAACTTCTCATATTCGGTCAATAAAACATGTTACAGGAAACTAAACTTGAACAGACTAGTCTAAGTCTAAAACGGAAAAACCGTCCTTATGGTGGTTTCATTACGACATACGAAGAGTCACGTAGAGTGGTAATCTGTTTATTATAACAAAACAATTGAAACTAGTGAATCAATTTCATCTCAGACGATTGAACAACGGTGAGATTGTATCGATAAAAGGAAATTTTAATTATTCACTAAATACTCCTCTATTAAACTTTGATACATTTGTAAGGTAAGAAGTAATTTGGAGGATCACTTGTAGTAAGTAGGTGATTAAAATCGTGAGTAATCACCAAAAGACAGAGGTAGTGAGAAAAGATATAAACAGTCATAAGATCTTTCTTGAAGAGGAGGAAAGAGTAAAAAATAAATGAGTAAATAAGGAAATAACTATGTTTATACCGGAGTATCTAAAATAAATTGTTCAATATTAGGTAATAATAGTAATAATTAAAAATATGTGTTTAACAGGGTATAAATGATTCTCCAAAAGTTCGACCAAAGACGCAAGAAAACTTTGTAAGAACGACAAGAAATTCTTTAAGGAAAGAAAGAACGTGTTCTACTAGGTCTAAATAGAACACAAAGGACTGGGAGAGAACCTTGGTCGATAAAAGGGTTCCTGAGAATAAAAGAAAGTAACCTTTCACTATAAATCTTTGGTTCAAAACACACGCTCCACACGAGTGAAAATAATGACTCAGTAAAGAGGATCCGGGAGAGTCTTCTGTCTCGATTTTTAATAGATACATATTAATAAAGATATGTATATTTGGATCTCTAGAGAAGTTCTTTTAATCTCTATGGTTCCTTTGTAAAGTACGTTTCTACCGGAACTATTTCCTGTCTTTACCATACCTGGGTTGTCTTCGTCTTCTATAATTCTTCTCCACCGTTCTTATGTGTCTTCTTGACATGTTTTTTCTAGAAGTACTAGGTCTATTAGTGCTACCACACTAGTGAGTGGATCTCGGTCTGTAGGACCTTACACTTCAATTCACCCCGAATCTTTCGTAGTGATGTTTGTTTCGATCACCTCCAATCCCTTAAGGTCAACTCGATAAAGTTTAGGATCTTCTACTACGACACTTTCACGACGTGAGTTATACGGTCGTTTAAACCTTTTGAGTCGTCACCGGTGTCCTGACCTTTTCCAGTTAAAAGTAAGGTTAGGGTTTCTTTTCGTTACGGTTTCTTACGAGTTTGATGACGTGTTAACGTGAGGAGAGTGTGTGATCATTTCATTACGAGTTTTAAGCGGTTCGGTCCGAAGTCGTTATGCACTTGGCACTTGAAGGTCTACAAGTTCGACCAAAATCTTTTCCGTCTCCTTGGTCTCTAGTTTAACGGTTGTAGGTGACCTAGTAGCTTTTTCGTTCTCTCAAGGTCTTTTTGTAGATAAAGACGAAATAACTGATACGGTTTCGGAAACTGACACACCTAATGTTATTTGACACCTGTTAAGACTCTCTCTACCCTTATGGTCTGGTGGACTCTTTGGATATACGTCCAGTCCTTCGTTGTCAATCTTTACCTGTACCTTGTTGTCTGACCAAGGTTTATCCTTTTCTTCATGCAGTTCCGACATATAACAGTGGGACGAATAAATTGAAGATACGACTCATGTAGTACTCTCTGCGACCTGACCTTTTTTGTGTTCGACCTTAGTTCTTACGACCCTCTTTATAGTTATTGGAGTCTATACGTCTACTGTGGTAGGACTACCGTCTTTCACTTCTCCTTGATTTTTCGGAGAACTACTTTCCCTTTCTCCTCTCACTTTTTCAACCGAATTTCGAGTTGTAAGTCTGTTACTTCTAGTATCGTAGGCCAGGGTAGTGAAGTACCCTTTATCTATCCCTTTGTCACCACAGTCACAGTCTGAAATAAAACCCCCCGAGGTTTTAGTGACGTCTTCCACTGACGTCGGTACTTCAATTTTCTGTGAATGAGGAACCTTCCTTTCAATACTGGTTGGATCTATCGTATAAGTTTTCGTCTCTGTAATGAAACGGTTGTTTCCAGGCAGATCAGTTCCGACACCAAAAAGGACACCAGTACATACCTACACTCTCAACCTGACACTTCTTTCGACTTGCGACTTCTTAACTACGAAAACTTGACACCACAACCTCTTCTGAGAACTCTCAGGGAACCTGACGTTCCTCTAGGTTGGTCAGGTAAGATTTCCTCTAGTTGGGACCGTAAAGAAACCTTCCTTACTACGATTTCGACTTCGAGGTCATGAAACCGGTAGAGTACACTTCTCAACTGAGTAACCTTTTCTGAGACTACGACCCTCCCTAACCCCAGTCCTCCTCTTCCCCTGCTGTCTCCTACTCTACCGACCTACCGTAGTGGCTGAGCTACCTGCACTCAAACTCACTTGAGGTCCTCAACCATTACCTGTCCCTCCGGACCGTACGACGTTAAGTACACCAACGTTTCTCAACCTGTGCTGACTCGCTGACTAGATTTGACTATGGATATATTGACACTACGAAGATATAATAGAAAATACGTATTATATAAAATTATCATATATGATTCTTTGTAATTAACTTTGATTGTGGAGGTCAAAGTTGGGTTGTGAAGCCTCTTATAAGACTTTAAGGTGGATAAGTGTGGACATTGATGGCAAAAGTTGTCACTTTTTTGATCGAAGGTATAGGAGTCATATAGATAAGTGAATGAATTCGGATTCTATGTATCAAAGTCTTAACGATTAAGTACGATGATGTTTTTCGTTTAGATAACTGATCTCAAGTTATATAAATATCCCAAAAAGATTCTATGTAAGACACACACCGTATCGGTGACTTTACGTATGTATATTGTACATGTTACACTACTCAAGACTGTTGAGGGTATAGAATAAAAGTTGAGTTTTACTCGTTAAAAAGTACGGTGACTTCGAAAAGTTTCCGCACTTAAAAAAATCGAACCAATAATAAGAAGTCATACTTACACAACATTGACTAAAAGGACGAGGGATATTAATATATTAATCAGAAGTTACGAAGAAGTTACAAAAGATAATTTTCGTCACAACGTTAATTATAGGATAATTGTGACAATTTTTCTCTTACATTATGGTGATACATTCCATATGAATACGATGGTAAGAAGATGACTTTCTCTATAAGACAACTTATTTAATTACTTTGAAAGTTTTAAGTTTTGAAAGTTTTATTCAGGTCAACAATAAGGATTCGATTTGACCAAGAACGGGTCACAAAATTAAAGGATCCTGGTGATATAGTTTGACGGTGTTCGGTTCACCGAATTTTGTGGTCTTTAAATAAAAGAGTGTCAAGTCCTCTAGTCTTCAGGTTTTAATTCCACAGTCGTCCCAACCGAGGGGGTCTCCGATTTCCTCTTGGGTGGGGTACGAAGAGAGGATCGTAGACTATCAACGACCGTTAGGAATCGTAAGGAACCGAATGAGGAATACTTAAGACCCCTTGTGGTAAGTTAGGTCATACGAGTCATTTACCAACCAGGGTCAACGTTGAGGTATTAGGGAATAGACTTGAGAACTCTAATTTACGAAAATCTAAATCTAAAATCTTTCCTTTATAGTCGATAAATGATATATAATGTACTGTGAAGTGAGTTCAGATCTCGTCGTGGAGTCTTAGTTTGTGTAATGATAAAGACGTTACTTTACATACGTAAAGTATGGTTCACTCTCTTTATTTCTGTTATCAAAGTGCAGTAAAGTACAGAGATGAACGACGATTTCTTTTTTTTAAAAAAACACAAAAATCTTGAAGTCCCTAAAGTCTTAAGAGACAAGGATTTAAATTGGGGTAAAAATCCAAGGTTACAATTTTCAGTTTTTCGGTGGGTGACATCATCATATTTCATTTACCAGGTTCACGTAGTTGGGTACTCATGTTTACACCAGTATTATAGTAAGTGAGGACTATAAGTAGTCAAAGTTTCGGTAAAGATGTGTTCATCCTAAAGGTCATGTAATCTTTTGAGAGATGAAAAGTCCATGAAGACCTTTGAGGGTCTCACTTGTCCCTTATGGGTGTTACAGTAAGATCTGGGAACAATCACAACGTTGACTCAGTCCTAAGAATCGACTCTTAGTCGCGTATCTCTGGGAGGAGGCCCTACTGGAGGACGACAAAATTATACGTCGACAAGACACAGGGACGTTAGTCTCGGACAAAAGTAGTGGTGGTAAGGGGTGGACAAAGGAGCCACGGACCGGGATCGTTACATAAAGTTGGTTTTTACGAAGACACCTTATTCTTCCTTTTACACTGGGGGAGGATGTTATTTGAGTCAATCTCCAAAGGGTGTACACTGAAGATTTCATAATGTCTTAAATAGCTTTCTTGAGAAGGTAAAACAGGAGTGTTAAGAAAAGGAGATGTTCAACATGAGTACCAAGTCCACCTAACAAGTCACATAAGAAAAGGATGTCAACGACATTGTTTATTGGTGTTTGTAACACCGAGTTTTGTTGTGTTTGGATAGAATGTCAAGATTTCCAATCTCAAACTTTACCCAGAATACTTGATTTTAGTTCCACAGATGTCCCGACACAAGAAAAAGATCTCCGAGATCCCCTCTTATAAAGAAAGGAAGAGGTCGAAGATCTCTGACGGGACTGAGGAAACGAGTGCTAAGGAAGAAGGTGTAAGTTTCGTGTACTGAAGTCAGAGAAGAAGACAACAGTGTAGAGGAGAGAGACTGAACCTGGAAGTACGGAGAGAATCGTCCTGAGAACACTAAAGAGGGGATGCGAGTTGTCGGAAGTGTACAGTTTTAGGAATTGTCAGAGTAGACGTTTCAGAGTGTACTGAAAAAAGTACAGAAAAAAAGTACTGGAAAAAGTTCAGATAAAAAGTACTGAAAAAGTTCAGAAAAAAGCACATTCCATTGTGTAAACGTGTACGGTTCCTGACTATACACCTATAGGCACTTTCCGGAAATAAGACAGATGGTAAACACCTTGAATTTTTGGTGGGAAGTGTGGGTAGGATCCTGTGTAACGACGGTAACTTATTTGAGGGAGAGTCGTCGGGTGATACGTAAAGTGGAAGTCAATTAGAGGGAGGGGTGGGGAGTGGTAAAGGTTAAATAGTCTTTATACATCTACTTATATCTTTCTTTTTGTCGTATTAAAGGGTTTAGAAAATTTAAAATACTTCTAAGAAAAGTTCACAGAAAACTAAGTCTATTAGAGTCTCAACTACCTTACCTCCTCCTGGGAACGGAGAGAGTTTCCCGGTGTGTCTTTTTACTAAAATAAACAGTTTATGAAAGATTAAATATTAACTACGAGTGTTTTGGATTAATTTGTATACCCTGTTCTAAAAATAAGAGTAAGATGTCGATTCCTTTGACTCCGAGTCCTTGTAACAGACTACTTCAAATGTAATAATCGTTCTGTCATAGGGAAGACTAATATTTTTTCAGTTTCCCTTTTTTCTCTTAAGTGGGGTTTTTCGGTTTAAAGCCCTAATTAATATTTTATTTTATACGTATACCATGTATAAGGTTAATATGGAGAACTTTGTCTCTTCAAAGTCAGACTGAAAACGAAAGTAAAAGGGTCAGTTTTGAGATCAAAATTGAGAAGACAGATTCTGTAGATCATCACAGAGATTGTTTTAATTCACACACTCGAAATATTAGAAGAGAAACACATTTTCTTAGACACACGAAAAGGTACATCAAAGAGGGAAATAGGACCCAACCGGTTAAGGACACAAAACTCTACGTCTTACACGTCTTGCTCATCTATATATACTGAATCTTCGTCTCTGTCCTGGATTGTTCTATAGTTCAACTTAATGGGTTTTCGACCATATGTCACCTTTCTCCCCTTTATCTCCTTTTATCTGGGACTCCTGTAGTACAATTCACTTTATTCGGTCAGTAACTTCCTGTTTATGAACTAAAGTGAATATACTTCATAGATTTCATCAGTCTCAGTATCTTCTCTTATCCAGTCACTAACTGTCCCTGACCCCCGTCCCCTTCACCCATCGACGACAAGTCACACATATTTCAAACTCAATGTATTCTACTTTTTCAAGATCTCTAGACGACATGTTGTAATACGAATTACCATTATTAATTGTGATAATTAATCAATTATTGTATGATATGAGAATTTTCCCGAAGGGACCACCGAGTCGTCATTTCTTAGGCGGACGACTACGTCCTCTACGTCCAAGTCAGGGACCCGACGTTTCTAGGTGACCTCTTCTTTTACCGTTGTGTGAGGTCCTAAGAACGGACTCTTTAGGGTACTTCTCTCCTCGGACCTCCCGATGTCAGGTACCCTAGAGTTTTGTCAGTCTATACTGAATCGTTGATTTGTCGTTGTTTATGAGAATTTTCAATAATTCTCCCATGTGGAGTATAATACACATACCTACCAGAAAAAGAATAGTGTTGATCCTCCTCTACCTCCTTCTCCTCTTCTTTTACCTCGACTCCTATTTCCTCCTTACCCTACACTCTCTGAGGTCTCGTCTAAATCCCACCTTCGCTTAACCCGAACTCCTTAAAAAAAACTCTTCATGTTGAGTTCCGATCCTTAACCTTGGAGAAGTTATAAGGAATTGTCTAAACTTATTTTTATCTTAAGTAAAAATTATCGAGGTAAATCTTCCTGTGAACAAAGAAGAAATTTACATTGACCTATCTTACCTGAAATCCCTGAATAATCTCAATGTGTACAAAACCGGGAAAGAATCTTAATTGTAAATAGTCGACTCTATGGTCCCCTCGGGTCCCTTGACAATTCCAACGTTTCAAGGTTTAAAGTCTCTAGTAAGATTTCGAATTCCCTTTCCTGACATAATCGACAAAGGGGTTTTATCTTCATTTCATATCAAGTTCATGTGACTTAAAGTGTTAGAATGAGATATCAAGTCAGGGGATTTCGAAAAATTTTCATGAAAACACGTTTAATTTTAAGGTGACTCAATGATAAAAAAAGTGGGTAGTCTAACCGTTTCTAAATTTCTGGTTATTGAGTGAGATGGGTTCTCACCTTTCTATGCGTGGAAGTATGTTACGATATCCGTCCTGTTTTATCGTGTTGGAGACACATCCTATTAAACTGTTCTAGACAGTTTTGAGCTTTATATGTGTATAGGAAAATGACCCTTTTAATAAAGATTGTTAAATCGAGTGTCAACATGATGGTGTACAACTTTACTATACATATATTACTATAAGTGACGTTGTAACAAACACTATGATTTTTTGAGTAATTTTTGTATATGTAATAAGTTTGACTTTGACCAGTTTATTGTACTCTATGTCTGTTACCTAAGATACGTTATAAATTATTCTTACTCCGTCGAGACATGTATGGTTCCACTTTATATAACAATTTTTTTTTTGGTTAGTTCCACGACACACACGTAAAATTCGATGGTAAATACTCCCACCTCGATTTGTTTGTGTATATGTACGTAAAGTTTTACGTATCTGTTAGAGACTTTAGGGTGTGACCTTTGACCATTGTGACCATACAAGTCTCTCTTTTTGACCCGTCTGTCGTCTGATTCCAATCCCATCCACCCCCCCAGAAACGAAAAGTGAGGGACATGGAGAACCTAAAAATGGAAGACGCACTACATGGATAAATTTTTTTGTATTCCCGGTAATTTTTTTTTTCACACCCTGTTACATATTAAACTTCACTCTCTCGACCCGAGTTTGACGAATAGATGACAGGGTTACTAGTGTTTGTTTACTAAAAGGGAGAGACTCATAAACAAAGAAACCCCTTTATGTCCCCATTATATTATAACAACCCTCCTGTGATAACCTATACTCCAACGAATATTCATCATTTTACAAAGGTACTAGATAAACGGATTCATGTTTCGTATCCTTTTGGTTCACAGGGATTTAGTCAAGTAATGAGTCTAACCTTGACTCAGAGTGTGAAATTCAACTACAGTGTTTCCCAGAACCTTTAAATTCTCGTTTTGTGTTCTATGTCGTCACCAAGGTTTTGAACAATGATAATTTAGTTTACCTCTCGAAATACAAGGGGTTTTGAAGTCCAATTACCCAGACGTCGTGTTGACGAGGAAATCCACTGCTCATACGTCTCTAGAACTTTGGTGGTCATCTTTCCTTCCTCGGAATAGCTTACATCCAAGTATGGTTCAAGAACGGGTTCGAGACATTGGAACCCGTTCAATTAGGTGGAAAAACCCGGAAGTATGGGAGTAATCATATACAGTCATAGAAAAAATGGTCGACACTAGAGACTTCTCGAAATCCCAAACTTACAGGACCCTGAGAGTAAAGACAGTCAATCACGGAGGGTCCTGTCGACTTTCTGGTTTCCCCCTGTCTCTGATACCACGACCACCATATTTATCCTTACAAGGATTCTAAGTCAGGACTGTTACTCCCTTCACGGTCCAAAGATCTTTACGACGGAACTACGGGTCATCTTCGTCAGGACTCGGTAAGACCGTGGTCGACCTTGAAAAATAAAGGTAAATGGACTAAGACTAAGATAGACATTGAGAGTTGTCCGTTAGTAATTTACGGTACCTAGTTGGAGGGGTCGGGTAAGGACCAATTACTAAATTGGAAATTTTGAGGCTGAGACTTTGGTTTAACGAATTCCTATGATACGGTGACTGAGTAAGTAAGTAAATAAATTATGAATTATGGGTTTACAAACAACTCGTGAATGTCAAAGGTCGATGGACACAGGTTTGGACGTTCCTTAATATTCACACTTATAATAAATGAGTAGTTCTGCATTTTTATTGTGTCTGTATGTCTACCAGTTGTCCATGTACTTTTCTACGGGTTGTAGCGATTAATCGTCCCTTTATGTTTAGTTTTGGTGTTACTCTATAGTAGAGTGTATTCTTACTGTCAATAGTTTTTCTGTTCTTTGTCGGTCACAACAAACCCTACACTTCTTTTCCTTTGGTAACACGTGACAACCACCCTTATGTTTGATATTTTATGTCATACCTCCGGGGAGTTTTTTAATTTTTATCTTGGTGGTATAATAAGTCGTTGAGGTAAAGATCCATAAATAGGTTTCTTCTACTTTCATGATGTACCTTTTCTATATACGTGGGGTACAAGTAACATCGAAATAAATATTATAAATTCTATGTTTTTGTTGGGTTCACAGGTAATTATTTACTTACCTATTTCTTTTACACCATACATATATGTTACCTTATGATAAGTCGGCATTTTTTAATTTAGAACGGTAAACCCTGTTGTGTGTACCTGGAACTCTCATAATACCATTTACTTTATTTAGTCTGTCTCGTTCAGTTTATGGTATACTAGAGTGTATATACATTTTAATTTTATTCTTTGGTTGTCTTTTTTTGGGTTCGAGTATCTATGTCTCTTGTCTAACCACCAACGGTCTCCACTCTCTGTCCTCACCCGTTTTACGTACTTCTCTCAATTTTCATAATTTTCTTTTGACATCGAAAATGTTGATTTTGGCCCTCAAGTTTGTTACAGGAGCTCGAGGGGTAGAGAGGAAGGTAGAGGAGGAAACGAAGAGAAACGTATACCGGAGTAAGAGAAGATACCATCTTTCGAAGTGTTACTGAAGGTCGTCGACCGTGAATGTAGTAGGTATGTCGGACGGGGAGTCTCCTTCTGAGAAGACAGAAAGGACTATCGAGGTTCTTTTATCGGAGGTTAAACTCAGCACGGTGGAGACTTGGTTAGTAACCCCTGTTCCTCTACCTTCTCAGATAAACCGATCTGAAGTCCGACCCTGTTCGATTTATCGGGGTGAGTTTGTCGGATCTTTCTCCTTTGAATTTTCGACACACGATAGTTATCAGACCGACCGACTCCTTCTCCTCCTTGTCACCGAAAGTATGGCTCAAGTGCTGTCATCTCCACATCCTATTTCCCTTGTCGGATCCCGGACTTTTGACTAGAGTCTCGTCTTACTTTTGTATCAACGCCACGGTATCGGAGGAATCGAAGGGTACACCGAGTCTATCATTTCTTAGGCGGACGTTACACCCTTTGGACCCAAGTCAGGGATCCAACCCTTCTAGGAGACCTCTTCCCTTTTCGGTGGGTGAGGTCATGAGACCGGACCTCTTAAGGTACCTGACATATCAGGTACCCCAGAGTTTCTCAGCCTGTGTTGACTCACTGAAAGTAAAAGTGAAAAGAAAGTCGGCGGAATTTGTGGTGTGTGAAATTTAAGTCGTCTATCAGAGGATCACCCGAGGTCTTATTTCGACACTTGTTGATGTCTGTCGGTGTCCCTACATAGTTCGGTAGAGAGAGGTTCAACTGTCTACGTTAGAGACAAAAACAAAGTCTGGCTCAGGATTGGTGATGAACGGCAGAGGATTTGGTAACTAACAAAGAGTTTTAAAAGGGGACAGGTTGTGTACATTTCCTTTACTATATGAAGATAGACGTTTCACCAATAAAATCGTCACTAAATCTTTCTCTCCTATCACTCTACAAAAAGTCTTCGTTTTCCGTACTGGGTGCGACGGTACGACCCACGTATTTCTACGACTTTTCTCCCTTCTCTCTTAATTTAAAGATTTTTCGAGGGGGGTTTTTAAAAAAAAATTAATTTTCGAGGGATTCACTAAGACGAAGTGAGTCAATCCTGTTGTAAAGAGGGAGAGGAGATACAACGTTAATTCTTAGTTATCACAAGAGTTAGGTCTTATAATTGGGGTACCCAGTAGAGGACCCTGTGGTAGGTGGATGTGTACCGTTAACGGTTGTTCTGTCGGGGAACATTGTGTTTAGTTTAGAGTTATGTAAGTTGTATAGGACATCCCTGTGAACGTGTGCCACAATTTAAGAATTGTAATACACGGGGGAGGAAGACCCCTAATTGAGATTTTCTTTACCTTCATTAGATATGTATTTCTCGAGACATCTATTCTAAAAGTGATTCCTAAATGTATTTTGTTACTTTTTTTACTTCATCTGATTTAAGCATCCTTCCTTAACTACTATCGACGATTGCGACAAATTTATAATTGGTGTGTAATCCCAGACACGAGAAGTTGAGTAGATTGGGTAAACTAAAAGTGTTATTAGGTCACTCCAACCATAATAAAAATAAAGTATATAAAGTCAAGTCAAGTCAACGAGTCAACACAGGCTGAGAAACGCTGGGGTACCTGATGTCGTGCGGTCCGGAGGGACGGGTAGTGGTTGAGGGCCTCAGGTGAGTTTGAGTATAGGTAACTCAGTCACTACGGTAAGTTGGTAGAGTAGGAGACAGTAGTGGAAGAGGAGGGTGGAATTAGAAAGGGTCGTAGTCCCAGAAAAGTTTACTCATTCAAGAAGCGTAGTCTACCGGTTTCATAACCTCGAAGTCCTGATGTTACTTATGAGTCCTGACTAGAGGTAATCTTACCTGACCAACCTAGAGGAACATCAATCTTTAAGTTCCGTGTATCATCGTTTATTCTAACATCAAAATACATTACTGATTTACATTATTAATACTTCTCGAACATTATTGTGTCTTTTTAATAAACTAACATTGTAATTCACCTTTTATCTACGATATAGTTAATATATTTTATACGTGTGATTTTTCTGGACTTTTGTACAAGTTTACAATGGTTACAGGTGGGAACCTATCGTTTAATGGAAGAATAAACATTAAAAGATATAAGTAATCTGACCGATTTTACTCGTACTAACTAAAAATTATAATCATTTTTATTTTGTTTAACTAACAAATTTTCAATGGAAGCACATGTGATTTTCTAATGTCCCCTACAGTGACCCATTCACCCTATAGTGACCCATTCACCTTAATACAAAAAAAGAAACATCAAAGGATAAAAGACTATTATTTACAAATAACAAAAACTCTTTTCCCCTTTTATTAAAAGTTTTCGTATAAATTTTTCTTTTTTCTTTACATTGAAATCCGTAAATTCGATATTTAGGTTATTGAGTAGGTTTCGTAAATCCCGAAGGAAGAAGTGAGGAAAACGGTGGGTCAAGAAACATTGAATTTATCTCTACTAATAGTCAAAAACAGAGTCTCTCAATGTCTTTTCGTAGATGAAGACGAAATAACTGATACGGTTTCGGAAACTGACACACCTAGTGTTATTTGATACCTTTTAAGAATTTCTCTACCCTTATGGTCTGGTGGACCGGACGGAGGACTCTTTAGACATACGTCCAGTTCTTCGTTGTCAATCTTGACCTGTACCTTGTTGTCTGACCAAGGTTTAGTCCTTTCCTCATGTAGTTCCGATATATAACAGTAGGACGAATAAATTGAATATACGTCTCATATAGTACTCTTTACGACCCGACCTTCTTCGTGTTCGACCTTAGTTCTAACGGTCCTCTTTATGGTTATTGGAGTCTATACGTCTACTGTGGTGAGAATATCGTCTTTCGTTTCTTCATAATTTCTCGGAGAACTACTTTCACTTTCTCCTCTCACTTTTTTAACCGAGTTTTGAGTTGTAAGTCTTTTGATTCCAGTACATACAGTTGACCAGGGTAGTGAAGTACCGTTTATCTACCCCTTTGTTACCTTTGCCACTGTCTAAAATAAAACCCCCCGAGGTTTTAGTGACGTCTACCACTGACGTCGGTACTTTAATTTTCAGTGAACGAGGAACCTTCTTTTCAATACTGGTTGGATCTGTCGTACAATTTTTCGTCTCTGTAATGAAACGGTTGTTTCCAGGTAGATCAGTTCCGATACCAAAGAGGTCATCAGTACATACCCACACTCTCAACCTGATATTTCTTTCGACTCGTGTCTTCTCAACTACGAAAACTTGAAACCACAACCTCTTCTGAGAACTCTCAGGGAACCTGCCGTTCCTCTAGGTCGGTCAGGTAGGATTTCTAGTCAGGACTTTTAAGGAACCTTCCTGACTACAACTTCGACTTTGAGGTTATGAAACCGGTGGACTACGTTTCTCGACTGAGTAACCTTTTCTGGGACTACGACCCTTTCTAACTTCCGTTGTCCCCTTCCCCTACTATCTCCTACTCTACCAACCTACCGTAGTGACTAAGTTACCTGTACTCAAATTCATTTGAGATCCTCAACCACTACCTGTCCTTCCGGACCACACGACGTCAGGTACCCCAGTGTTTCTCAGCCTGTGCTGACTCACTGACTTGACTTGACTCAGTAGGGAACGTCACAACATTTGGTGTTTGTCGTCCTTTAGTGTAAATGATTCGACACGTAAACGTTTTACGTACTTCAGTCCTCAGTCACACTCGTTGTCGGGACCAAACGTCTTTACAAAATGGTCACGTAGTGTTTACACCCACCACTTTGACTGTTTCTGTAAACGTTCAAGAAACTTTTTTTTCTCATAAGTTGAAAGTCTTCGGTTGTATCTCCCAAATTTTCTAAGGTCTTTATTCTTAGAAGGTATTCCAGAGAGGTAAGAGTCGGTCACTCAACGTCAAAGACACCGTGACCTTCCCCGTCTAAGATGCCAGTGTGTCGGGACGGTAAATGTAGTGACTCTTTGTTCGCCCAGATGGAGGGGAGGAGACGTTGGAATTATGTCGGTGGGTTCTTCGGTTCCGAGACCAGTAGAGAGTGGACTAATAACGATGCAGAAGGAATGAACAGAGTCCTGAAGTCAAAAGGAGAGAGATTGAAAAAGAAGTGTCTTTTCAGTTTCACGAAGAAATTTTTATATTTATTCTGGTAAAGTGGAGGACGAATTTGGACACTACCGTCAGGGTAAGGTACCGTTTATATTACCTACAAGGATGGGTACCAGTCCCTTAAGACATCGTAGTTTCGACGGAAGAGAGACACGAGTAGGACCCGGTGTGACTGGAACGGTCGAAGGGACGTCGGTGTCGTCTACTACGGTTCTAAAAAGGGTACTGTCCGAAGGTTTGGTCGACACCGGGGACGACTTTCTTGAGGGGGATGAGAAAAGTACCAAAGTCGATTTACAGTCGAGGAAACTTTCCGGAGAGACTGGTGGGTTAGATTTCGTCGACAGAAGGAGTAGGACGACGGTCATGAGAGACAGTGACGTTTCCTTTAGTCAGGACTTATAAGTAACCTTCCTGACTACGATTTCGACTTTGAGGTTATGAAACCGATGGACTACGTTACTTGGCTGAGTAATCTTTTCTGGGACTACGACCCTTTCTAACTTCCGTCCTCCTTTTCCCCTGTTGTCTCCTACTCTACCAACCTCCCGTAGTGACTGAGTCACCTGTACTCAAACTCATTTGAGACCTTCAACCACTACCCGTCCCTTCGGACCGCACGACATCAGGTACCCCAGCGTTTCTCAGTCTGTGCTGACTCACTGACTTGACTTGACTAGATACCTATTTGTAAATATTTTAAAGACCGTGTCACCGATATGTCTCTTCTGAGAGAATTTAATATCGAGAATACTACTTCCAATAAGACCCAAGCCGTCATATAGATCTTTAAGGTAGAAGTAGAATACTTGACTGTCCGTCTCGAACAGGACGATCAACGACTACCACAATTTTCTTTTTCTTCATGTCACGGTCCGGACCTTACTTACGAAGTATTTACTAGCCTACTAGTTACTTGGCAACATTCGATATTTGAAATTTTAAATTTTTCAAGTGGTATACGTAACAAATGTTAAAATTTTTAACTTGTGTTGAATAGTTAGTTATCCTCTCATCCAGACCATGTAGGTACCTTACCTTAAAACAAGGATGTATCTCATATTTTTGACAATGAAAAATTGTATATATCTACTTCAGTGGTTCCGTACTCCTTTACATTGTTATTTTTCTTTCACTTAAATGAAATTCTTTTGTTCATGCCAAGAGATGACTATGCAGGTCCAACGACATTTGATGAAGGTCTAAATGTTTCCCTTGAATTCATTATGTTCGTAATAAGATTACTAGTTCCGGACCGAGACTGCATCGATGTAGTTCACGCAGGGACGGAAAGAGACAGTCGGAGTAAAACATTTTACTCCGACCTGATCCACTAGGGATTACAAGACGGCTCAGATCGTAGGACTCTCAAATTATGAAGTAAACGAGAGGTACGGAAGTAATAGTTAGAAGTAAAGGATCAATTATTACTGCCGAATGGATATAGCGAATTGGTGTACTTTTTATTGATGACTATAAGATAGACTACCATCTCCTTGAGTTGATCCCAGATATTTACACCGTTTGTTCCCGTAATGAGATAGTGAGATTAAGAAACATTAGGTCTTAATAACGAACGTTAGATCTCGTACTCGAGTTTATTGACACACTATATCTATGGTTTTAAATCTTTAGAAATTAAAGGGTCTAACTCTGAGATGTCCTATCATTAAGTGGTTTATGGACAGTTAAATAATGGTCAGTTTTGGTCGTATTTTAGTTGTGGTTGTAAACTGTTTCTGCCTGTGTTTTTCTTTGATGTCCGTTTAAAGTGGATACAAGAGTTACGTTTTTAGAATTTATACACATTCGGTTTAACACGTCAAATGATCCTGAGTACTATGTATAAGTTCCTGACATATGATAATCTCCGAAGGGACCATCAGGTCATCAATTCTGAGACGCGATGGTGACGTACCCCACACCCAAGCTAGGGACCGACCCCTTGATTCTAGGATATACGTTGTACCATGTCGGTTTTTATTTATTGATTTTTCATCCGGGACGATAAATCGTGTTATTATGAGATAAGTTATGAGACATGACTGGAGATACCTTTTTTTAGATTTTTTTCTTACGTAAATACATATACATATTAACTGAGTGAAACGACATATGTACTTTGCTTATATTGGAACATTTAGTCGATATGAGGTTATTTTTAAAGAATTTTCCTGACAAGTTGTAAATTTTAAAAAGAACGGTTACTGTAAATGTACTATTAGAATAATGGGGTTACATCATTGTTAATAGTTCATGAGTTTGGTGTTGGATATTAAACATCGCTATATCTTACAACGTTTCTTACGTCGAAGACACTCTACCCAAGTTTTGGGTAGAGTCGGGAATCAACGACATCCTAGAACTTATTGGGGGAATTGGGGTACTCGAACATAGGAGACATCTTACTTTTATTCTTGAAGAGGGAGTTTCCCGACAACCCTGATATAATTTACTACGTGTACTCCGTAGTCGGAATAACAGACCAGACCGTCCGTTAACCGAGAAGGATAACTTTTGACCTGAGACGATATAAAAGGTAAACACCCTCCCGTCTTCCTTCGAGTCTCATTACCACTGGAATAGGGTCGGTCTTCTGTTGAGGTCTTGGGACAGACTCTTCAGTCATAAAGGGCCAAGGTTTAGAATCATATCTCGGTAAGCGTACCAAGTAAGTGTAGGTACGAAGTATTTCTCGGTAAGTGTAAAGATTGTAAACACTCGTGAACGAGATAAGGTTAATAATGAAATCGACGACCTCTGACTTTATCCTCATTCTATTTCACTTTCACTTCAGCGAGTCAGCACAGACTGGGAAACGCTGGGGCACCTTACATCGGGTGGTCCGAGGAGACAGATACCCTAAGAGGTCCGTTCTTATAACCTCACCCAACGGTAAGGGAAGAAGTCCCCTAGAAGGGTTGGGTCCCTAACTTGGGTCCAGAGGACGTAACGTCCGTCTGCGAAATTGGAGACTCGGTGATCCCTTCGGGGTCATTCTTTTATGTTTTTTTTTTTCATTTTTTGTTATTATTGTTATACTTAGTTTTTTTTCGCATCGTATTAACTACCATATTTACCTCCATATTTCTAAAGAGACCCTCGTAATTCAGGACAGATTTATCAACTCTTTTTAAAGTACCTCCTTACCTGTATTTGGTCTGTTTGTCTTTAGGTGATACATGTCTTCCCTTAAGATCCGTATCTTTATCATAAGAGTTCCGGTGTTTTCAAGAATACTGATTTTAATCCACTCCCTCTCACAGATCTCACCCCAAAGGGACCACCAAGTCAACATTTCTTAGGGGACGTTACGTCCTCTTCACCCAAGTTAGGAACCCAGTCCTTCTAGGGGACCACCTCCTGTACCTTTGGGTGATGTCATAAGAGTGGACCTGTTAGGGTACCTGTCTCCTTGGACCATCCGATATCAGGTATCCTGACGTTTTTCAGCCTGTGTTGACTTCGCTAATCATGTGTGTGTGTCACAGATCTCACTATACACCTTACGACACTCCATTTTTACCTTTCCACACACACAACTCCGTCTAACACAGAAATTTTGTTAATGAGACCCTCATCCCATAAAGGTCTTATCCTCGTCTTTCTTCCTTGATAGGGTCTATCAATGTCATTAGGTCCGGTTTATTTTCCAGACTCGAATTCATAACCGTCACCCTTACGTCTCCCTTAATAAATTCTCTGTCCTAATAAATTCTTCGTCTTGTTTTTTCTGAATATAGACTGATAAAACACAAATGGACAAACGAAGAAATCGACTTAACTCGACGAATATAAGGTCCAGTGTAGAAATTAGTAGGAACAAAAAAGATAATTCCATATTGCAGATCGTTACCAAGTACGTACGGACGATTCAGTGAAGTCAGTACAGTCTGAGAAACGCTAGGATAGGTACCCTAGGAGGTCCGTTCTTATGACCTCACTCAACGGTAAGGGAGGAGGTCCCCTAGAAGGGTTGAGTTCCCAACTTGGACGTAGAGAATCGGAGGACGTGACCGTCCTCCCAAAAATGGTGATCGCGGTGGACCCTTCGGGTTAGTCAAGTCAAGTCAAGTCAAGTCGAGTCAAGTCAACGAGTCTGCACAGGCTGAGAAACGCTGGGGTACTTGACGTCGTGCGGTCCGTAGGGATAGGTAGTGGTTGAGGGCCTCAAGTGAGTTTGAGTGCAGGTAGTTCAGCCACTACGGTAAGTCGGTAGAGTAGGAGACAGCAGGGGAAGAGGAGGACTGGAGTTAGGGAGGGTCGTAGTCTCAGAAAAGGTTACTCAGTTGAGAAACGTACTCCACCGGTTTCATAACCTCAAAGTCGAAATCGTAGTAAGGAAGGTTTCTTGTGGGTCCCGACTAGGGGAAATCTTACCTGACCAACCTAGAGGAACGTCAGGTTCCCTGAGAGTTCTCAGAAGAGGTTGTGGTGTCAAGTTTTCGTAGTTAAGAAGCCACGAGTCGGAAGTGTCAGGTTGAGAGTGTAGGTATGTACTGATGACCTTTTTGGTATCGGAACTGAATCTGCCTGGAAACAACCGTTTCATTACAGAGACGAAAACTTATATGATAGATCCAACCAGTATTGAAAGGAAGGTTCCTCATTCGCAGAAAATTAAAGTACTGACGTTAGTGGTAGACGTCACTAAAACCTCGGGGGTTTTTATTTCAGACTGTGACTGAGGTGACAAAGGGGTAGATAAAGGGTACTTCACTACCCTGACCTACGGTACTAGAAGCAAAAGACTTACAACTCAAAATCCGGTTGAAAAAGTGAGAGGAGAAAGTGAAAGTAGTTCTCCGAAAAATCAAGGAGAAGTGGAAGACGGTAGTCCCACTACAGTAGACGTATAGACTCCAATAACTATAAAGAGGGCCNAGTTTTCGTAGTTAAGAAGCCACGAGTCGGAAGTGTCAGGTTGAGAGTGTAGGTATGTACTGATGACCTTTTTGGTATCGGAACTGAATCTGCCTGGAAACAACCGTTTCATTACAGAGACGAAAACTTATATGATAGATCCAACCAGTATTGAAAGGAAGGTTCCTCATTCGCAGAAAATTAAAGTACTGACGTTAGTGGTAGACGTCACTAAAACCTCGGGGGTTTTTATTTCAGACTGTGACTGAGGTGACAAAGGGGTAGATAAAGGGTACTTCACTACCCTGACCTACGGTACTAGAAGCAAAAGACTTACAACTCAAAATCCGGTTGAAAAAGTGAGAGGAGAAAGGGAAAGTAGTTCTCCGAAAAATCAAGGAGAAGTGGAAGACGGTAGTCCCACTACAGTAGACGTATAGACTCCAATAACTCTAAAGAGGGTCGTTAGAACTAAGGTCGAACACGAAGAAGGTCAGGTCGTAAAGAGTACTACATAAGACGTATCTTCAATTTATTCGTCCTACTGTTATATGTCGGAACTACATGAGGAAAAGGATAAACCTTGGTCAGACAACAAGGTACAGGTCAAGCTTGACAACGAAGGACTGGACGTATATCCAAAGAGTTCTCCGTACAGTCCACCAGACCATAAGGGTAGAGAAAGTCTTAAAAGGTGTCAAATAACCCTAAGTCTGTCAGTTTCCGAAACCGTATCAGTTATTTCTTCTTTCTCTACAAAAAGACCTTGAGAGAACGAAAAAGGTACTAGGTCGCCTACAACCGTTAAACTAGAGACCAAGGAGACGGAAAAGATTTTGGTCGAACTTGTAGTCCTTTAAGTGCCAAGTACATAACGACTTCGGACCAAACCTCTTAAAACTCGTAATGAAATGATCGCACACTCTACTCACGTTAACACGCCATAAAGCTCGTAAGAAACCGTAACGGAAAGAAACCCTAACCTTTCTTTTGACTGGAAAAGGTCAGGACACCGGTGACGACTCAAAAGGTTTAAACGACCGTATAACTCACGTCGTGAAAGTGTCGTAGTAGAAAGTCCTAAACTTTATCGAGTTGACCTTAAGGTAGTGGAGGTGATCGAAACAAGCATCACTACGAAAGATTCCAAACATCATTTACCATTCATTTACAGATAACTTACTTACAACCTCCCAGTTCTTCTTTAACAACTTGTACCGATGTCTATAAATTCGAACCCATAGGCCTACTAACTAACTTGACTCTCTGATTTTATGTTCCCTTTCTTATCGTACTCCGTCTCTTTCAAGAATTCAGGTCAAACCCTGTACCTATAGGGTGTCAACCTATAGAGACCCAACCCTGGGATACCTCTTCATACTTAATCTATAACCAAACTCTTAATACCCTATCTCTCTGTGGGTCTCTTACCCCGTCTCTCTAGTCTGGAGGGTCCACATCTGTCTTTATACTCAGACAGATCTATCTGAGAGTTCAAGAGGAGAAATAATAGATAAATACGAGAAATGGGGAGTGTCCATTGTCGAGTTGGGAGAACCTACGGTCCTCTTTGTAGGTCAACTAGGGTATTTTGAAGATACTGAGGAAGAAGAACGAGTACTAGGTTAGTAATATTTCTGATCTATACTATCTGCTAAATGTTGGTGGTGAAAGTGGTAAGAGAGGTAGGAATCGTCAGGGTGGCAAAATGTCAACTAATTCTTAGTTGAATTGTTCCCCTTTGTGACTTGTTCTTGACTCTTCGAGTCAAAGTGTTCTTATCTTTAGTATTGAACAGGTCTTTTCGTTTAATATGTGAGATTCTTTAGGATAGATCTTCGTCTTTTTGTCTACAAATTACCGTTGTTGTTCCTTTTCCATTATCTAGTAATTACACACACACACACACAAATCAGTGACTCAGTTCAGACTGAGAACATTGGGGTACCTGATATCGGGTGGTCCGAGGAGACAGGTTACCTAAAGGGTCCGTTCTTGTAACTTCACCCAACGGTAAAGGAAGAGGTCCCCTTGGTAGGACTGGATCCCTAACTTGGGTATAGAGGACGTAATCATAGAGGACGTAAATGGTGACTCGGTGATCCCTTCGGGGGATCTAGTAGCCACCAAGGAACAATTTAATTTTCAATTGTAGGGAGAAGTTCTTGAGAGTCTCTAGAGTTAAAACTATATTTTTAACTCTATTAAATGAGAGTGTCATTTACAGGGTGACATGAACTTTTATACACAATAAAATTTTATGGAAAACTATGACTAAAGATTGTATTAAGGTGTCACTACTCTCTTGTCTGATATTAAAGTCGTGGAAATCTAGTACTTTCAAAGCGTAGGATAAAATACACGGACCTATACAAGGTCACAGAGTACCAAATATCAGATACCCTTGAACTTATCTTAAACATAGGACGAAAACACACTTTTAACATATTTAGAATTAATACAACTTAATCAAGTATCACGAAAGGTCCAGATGATATAGGAAGATGGAAAGACAGATAAGTAAGATAATTAAAAACTCTCGAACTATAGTTCTAATTTTGATTTTTAGAATTAAATAGATGAATTTTTTATTAACATTATTTATCACCTTGATAAATATTGAAACAAAACATAAAAGGTTCAGAGGACATTTATACAATAGTATGAAAGTATTAAAGTCTTTATTTTTTCTTTCTTCTAACAGAAATTTGTTTACTCCACTAAATTGGAACAGTTGATACACAAGGGTTCACTAAGAGATCGAGTATTTTTATTATACTGGGATGTAAATCGTTTCCGGTAAAATAATGTTGTTTTTAGTGATATGGAGTTTGGTAGGGAACGACTGTTTCTCTTCCATATCTGTCAATAGAGGTTAAAACAACCTGTTTGGATCGGTACCTCAATAGCTTGTTACCGGATTCCAACATATAGTTCTATTGTGTTTCAATCATAGAGTTATGAGTTTAGTCTCCGACTTGTGGATGAAATCATGAAACGGGTATTTCGGTCTCACGGAGAGACACAAAACAATGACAACAAGTTAACAACTATTCAGTACAGACTGAGATACGTTAGGGTAGTGACAGAGGTTCAAACGGGTTTGAGTACAGGTAAGTCAGTCACTACGGTAGGTTGGTAGATTCGGAGACAGAGGGGGGAAGAGGAGAACGGGAGTTAAAAAGGTTCGTAGTCCCAGAAAAGGTTACTCAGTCGAGAAGAGTAAGCCACCGGTTTCATAACCTTGAAGTCAAAATCGTAGTCAGAAAAGTTAATTATAAGTCCCAATTAAAGGAAATCCTAACTGACCAAACTAGAGGAACGTCAGGTTTCCTGAGAGTTCTCAGAAGAGGTCGTGGTGTCAAACTTCCGTAGTTAAGAAGTCGTGAGTCGAAAGGAATACTAGGTTAAAAGTGTAGTATGTACTGATGACCTTTTTGGTATCGAAACTGATATATCTAGAAACAGTCGTTTCACTACAAAGACGAAAAATTTATGTGACAGATCCAAACAGTATCTATAAGAAGGTTCCTCGTTCACAGAAAAGTAAAGTACCGACATCAGTGGTAGGTGTCACTAAAGTCTCGCGTTCTTTTTCTTTAGACTGTGACAAAGGTGCAAAAGGGGTAGATAAACGGTACTTCACTATCCTGACCTACGGTACTAGAATCAAAAAACTTACGACTCAAAATTCGGTCGAAAAGTGAGAGGAGGAAGTGGAAGTAGTTCTCCGAAAAATCAGGAGAAGTGAAAGACGGTAATTTCACCATAGTATACGTATAGACTCCAACAACTATAAAAAGGACATTAGAACTAAGGTCGAACACGAAGTAGGTCGGGTCGTAAAGAGTACTACATGAGACGTAAATCAATTTATTCGTTCTACTGTTATATGTCGGAACTGTATGAAGAAAGGGTTAAAACTTAGTCAGACAACAAGGTACAGGTCAAGATTGACAACGAAGAATAGGACGCATGTCGAAAGAGTCCTCCACCCATTCCACCAGACCATAAGGGTAGAGAAATTCTTATAAGGCGTCAAATAACACTAGGTGTGTTAGTTTCAGAAATCGTATCAGTAACTTTATCTTCATCTAAAGAAAACCTTAAGGGAACGAAAAAGATACTAGGGCATAGAAAACCGTTAAACTATAGACCAAGGAGACGGAAAAGATTTAGGTCGAACATGTAGACGTTCAAGAACCAAGTACATGACGACACAAAATTACAAGGATTAGTCAGGACCCAAAAGTAACCCTCCTGACTACAACTTCGACTTTGAGGTTATAAAACCGGTGGACTACGTTTCTCGACTGAGTAACCTTTTCTGGGCCTACGACCCTTTCTAACTCCCGTCCTCCTCTTCCCCTACTGTCTCCTACTCTACCAACCTACCGTAGGGTACCTACCTGTACCCAAACCCACCTGAGGCTCTCAACCACTACCTGTCCCTCCGGACCGAACGACACCAAGTACCCCAGCGTTTCTCAACCTGTACTGACTCGCTGACTTGACTTCTTTAATGATAGGGTATTTTTAGTGACATCAAGAAAACTAATCTTTCTTTCTGGGAAACTAACTTTCTTTCTGGTAAACCTTCAGAATTTTCTTTCATATAGATTTATAGATACTAATCCTTCAGTCCCGGGTTTGTATACTTCACTAAACGGGTCTCAGTATACCTATAACTCTTCGTCCCGATTCAATATTTGTGTCTTTAAAATTGAGTAAAAAAATTTTAACACCGAGAATGATAAAAATATTTTTAGTGTTATTACGAATTATAAATCATTCATACGTAATTTGATGGTTTGTGAACAACATTCGTAAGGGGACGTAATTAAATAAATTAGAATACTAATATAAGTAAAATGACTACCTCTATCATATTTTTTATCCAATTTGTTAAACGAATTTCGATGTATCGATCCATTCATTTCCTAGGTCTTAAACTAGGTCTTAAACTTAGTATGTCCAAACATACTAATTCAGGTTCAAGAAATGGTGATACGTTACGATGGGTGTTACAGAATCTTAAAGTCTTAAACTTCCTTAGAATAACTAGTAGGAAGAGTTACAGGATATCGTAGGTACTTGTTAGAAGGTATAGAAACTATGGATTACTGGGTTGTAAATGAACTTATGGGTCATCACCTCTTAAATGACAGATTTTTACGTGAAGTGTAATAAAATTCCGTCGACTTTGAGTGAAAGGATTCGGAAGATGAGTGACCACGTTAAAGACCTATTATTACCTACCTCGTCGTAGGGACTTTCTGAAATCTTTCTTGTTCCTTCCTTTTTCTACCGTTGAGGTTCACATTTGTTTTCACCCCAGGTCGATGAGTAGAGGGTTTTGGGTTGTTTCTCCGTTCAACCCCCTTTCCCCTTCAAACGAAATAAAACATACGGCCGTTACCCGGTAACCACCCCTCAGTCCCTCCCCTTCTTCCCACCACGATGTAAGTCTCTGTCGTATCAGTCGAGACTGTCAATAGAACTTTAACCAGTACACCACTAGACTGGTCGGAACAGAACAACAAAAATCCACGTCAATCGGGAGTCAAAGTCCCAGTCAAACAAAGGTAGTGAAACTCCGTTTAAGAACTGTCGTTCCTCTAGTTTGGTGAGTTAGAATTCCCTTTAGTTGACACTTATGTGTAACCTTCCTGACTACGACTTCGACTTTGAGGTTATAGAACCAGTAGGCTACACTTGTTAGCTGAGTAACCTTTTCAGGGACTACGACCTTTTCTAACTCCCGTCTTCCTCTTCCGTAGTCTCCTATTCTATCAACCTGCCGTAGTGGTTACGTCACCTGTACTTGGACCCGTTTGAAACCCTCTCTTACTCCCTGTCCCTCCGGACCGTACGACGTCACGTACCCCAACGTTTCTCAGTCTGTGTTGACCCGTTGACTTGTTGTTGTTATAGTACCGATGTCAGACCGGTAGTACATCAATTGAAGAAGGTGGACCACGCCCAAAGCCATAGATATTCTGTCGAGTGTCCTTTATCGAGTCTTATAATAGACATCGGGAACTCCTCCTTGATTTCCAGGAACTGATACGAACTTTCACTTTCACTTTCACGTTCAACGAGTCAGCACGGGCTGAGAAACGCTGGGGTACCTGATATCTCAGGTACCTTAAGAGGTCCGGTCTTATGACCTCACCATCGGAAAGGGAAGAGGTCCCCTAGAAGTTTTGGGTCCCTAACTTGGGTACAGAGGACGTAACGTCCGACTAAGGAATGGTCGACTCGGTGTTCCCTTCGGGTTCTTATGACCTTACCCATCTGATAGCGAAGAGGTCTCCTAGAAGGACTGGGTCCTTAGCTTTACCCCAGAGGACGTAACGTTCACCTAAGAAATGGTTGACTCGATAATCCCTTCGGATACGAATTCTGTTATAATAATAATAAACTAAAAGGAACTGAATAATAAACCAAAAGAAAACGAAGACATAAAAGAGTAAAGAGACTAATTTGAATACCGATTTCAAAAAAGTGTCTGTTTTCCATCCGACTTCCGTACCCGCCTTTACTGGTATCCCAAGACGAAGTAAGGTGGTCCTGTCGTTCAAATTAAATACACCAGTTATTCGTTTGTCTACGTTGAAGAGATCAAAATAAAGAGAGACTAGAGTACCTCTATAATTAGGTCGTTATTACGTCTCTTTCATGACGTTACATATTCCTATTGTTTAAGAGTCCTGGTCCTTTATTTAAAGTCGGTCAAGAACACGATACTTGTTAAGTGTTTGGGACTTCCTTATAGGTCCCTGTACGTCTAGGAGAGAGTCATCCCCACAGGTATTGTCGAAAGGCCAGTGAAGGAATTCTCTTACACACCTATGTCGTAGGGTTTCGAGGTTTTAAGTAGTTAACCATCACCTATGAAAAACTTTCGGTAGACCGAATTAAACTTTCAATTGACTTTGGACGACTACCCTCATACTTCTGAGAGACCACAGAGTGTTAATGTTCTAGGCTGATTTTGACTGTACAGTAAGAGGGGAAATTGAGACTGAAAGAAATCTCGGTAATTACACGGACACTACCCCGAATCTTTTGTGAGTCTCACATATATTTACACATTATCGTGTATTGTCTGGATCATTGTAACCCTAACCCTTAACTTTAATCAGAAGAAGGTCAGACCCAGACTCCTAGAATCTTCTCAAAATAGATCTTGTCTTAATAGACAAACCCTTAAAATTTTTTCAAAAACTTTATCAATACTACCGGCGTGTTGTCACACCTACGTTAATTACGGTGACTTAATATGTGAATGTAATAATTTTTACCAATTTTCTTTTTAAAATACAAAATATAAAAAAGTGTATATATAAAATGTAATACAAAAAAAATCCTCGAAGGGACCACCACGTCTACCATTTCTTGGACGGACGTCACGTCCTCTGGGTCTAAGTTAGGGTCCCAGTCCTTCTAGGGGACCTCTTCCCTTACCGATGGATGAGGTCATAAGAACGGACCTCTTAAGGTACCTGTCTCTTTGGACCATCCGATGTCAGGTACCCCAACGTTTCTCAACCTGTCCTGACTTATTGAAACGCAAAAAATTGGTGTTGATTTCTTTAATTGTTACATTATATGGGGTTATGTAATGTTTGTTACATTATATGGGGTTAACATGTGAAATTCCTCTACTTACTATATCATACACTTAATGTAGTGTTATTTCGACGATTTTTTTATTGATTACTTTGGAGCTTTAATAAATCAAGATCTTGGAGTAAAATATTAACTTCCAGGTTTCTCCCCTTCCCTGAGATGTTTCCAACGTGTATACGAAGTACAATTTTTTGTCAAGTAAAATTAAAATGTAATACACGAAAAGATTTCTTTTTTATAAAATAAAATATAAACATTGTCTCTAAGTATCTTTAGGTGATATAAAATTATTTAGAATCACTTATTTTAACATTTTATACTGATTAAATGAATTCTAAAAGAACGAGAGATCTGATCATCTTTTACAGAACTCAGTCTTTATAGACTAATTAGAGAAAAATGATTGTTCGATATTTCGGTGAACTTGAGATTTTGTTTTCTCTCCTTAATATTAAGGAATTCTTCTCTCCTTTATACAGATGTAAGTCGGACTATGAGAGAAAAATTTCAGAAGTGTCTTCTTGGGACTCCAGAAACCAGAAGTTCGGAAACAATCTACTCATAGTAACCAGAGGTTTACCACAACTGGTTTTTCTCCGACTAGTGTGGGGGACTTGTTGAATGTATGGTTACCAATCAGTCTTTATTTATTTAATTTTAATCTTATTTATTTATTTATTTGGACGGTCGATGGGGGATGTTTCTTCTTTCGTTTATCTCTCGAATACTCTGTTTACTTCTCGACTCTTTACTTGTACAGGAATTGTTGAATTCGATTTTTTTTTATGTTTACCTAAAGGGTGGGAAAATTTTTACTATTTAAAAATCATATAACTTCTCGAGTCCAGTGTTCCGTTGACTCATTGTACTTAAAGTTTGTTTAAGAAAGTTTCTCTTTATTCTGTGTATTTGTAAACGAAAACCGTTTCTTCCCCCTTTTACCATCAGTGTTCTACTTGTCCATTTTTCTTCGGTGGATTTTACAATTACTTAATAACTTCTCGTTTACTACGGTAGAACCATATCGACCTCCAGGGTCTGTCATCATTTTGAGTGTTAGACAAGAAGTACCCGGAGATGACTCAACACAACCATTACCTGAGAAAATTAGACTTTTGAGAACAAAAAGTCCAGATCTTTAAAAAGAAGATAATATAATACCTTATTTTAAAGATAAAAGAAGACAAACGAGTAGAATCTATAGTTTGAAGGACCTGGTTAAGGGATCAAAATACTAAAAACATAAAAGATCAATAGAAAAAAGGGTAGGATAAGAGTTTTCTAAAAAAAGTTAAAACAGAAAGAAAAAATAAGGGATAACTTAAAAGTCAAAGAGAGACGTCCTCTCTCAATTGTGTCGTCCAGACTAACACGAGAGAGACGACGACGACGACGACGACGCAGCGAAGTCAGCACAGGTTGAGACACGCTGGGGGATCTGCCGTCGGGTGGTCCGAGAGGGTAGGGACCCTAAGCGGTCCGTTCTTGTGACCTCACCCAACGGTAAAGGAAGAGGTCACGTACTTTCACTTTTCAATTTCAATTCAGCGAGTCAGTACAGACTGAGAAGCGCTGGGGCACTTGACGTCGGATGGTCCGAGGAGATAGGTACCCTAAAAGGTCCGAGAGAGATGTCATACTTCAGCGAGTCAGTACAGACTGAGAAACGTTGGGATACCTGATATCGCTTGGTCAGAAGAGACAGGTACCCTAAAAGGTCCGTTCTCATGACCTCACCCAACGGAAAAGGAAGAGGTCCCCTAGAAGGACTGGGTCCCTAACTTGGGTCCAGAGGACGTAACACCCGTCTGCGAAAATTTCTACCGAGGACCGTTGAACCAGAGACCATACGTGAGGTACGACGATTCACTATTCACAATTTTCACAAAATTCACGGACCCCGTGACTTAAGACAAGATAATCGGACTGATCTAACAAACACGTTTGTTACACTAAATCCTACTTGTGGACGAAAAGAAGACTGTCAGTCCTTAAAGCCATTAACACCGATCAAGGTGTCCGTCTCTCATGAATTTACTAATCGTAATTTTTGACACTTGACACTCAGAATTCTACCGAATAGACCGTTTTCATGACGTGTCCAAAGATATAAAGTGACAACTTTCGGTTTCGTATAAGACACGTCGTTAGGGTGCGACGGGTCTCCTTTTAGAAACCTTTGGACACGACCTGTTGAAGTCTTGGGTGGACTACACGGAAGGGGAAATACTAGGACGATACGTAGGAACCGACATTATTTATTACCTGTACTAATGCCAGTAGAGTCTCAGACTCATGAAGATGTCTTAATGACCTACACACCCATCAGTACCCTTAGGGATTTTGAAAGTCCATGACATAAAAAACTGAAGATATATAAGACAAAATACAGACTAACATGGAAATTTTTGTGTGTGTGTGTGTCGAGAACAAATTCTTTTCGTCATAGAAGAGAAGAGAAAATCTCTTAAAATTAAGATTTGAAACATCATAACGAGGTATATACCAGAAAAAGTGGGACATGAACCAAACCGGAGAGAAAAATTATAACCTTCATAAGGAATTTATAAAGCACTAAGAACTAACAGGTAAGTCTCAATTAGTACCCCTTGATTTTACGACTACCTCCGAGACAAACGTCCCCATTCAAAACAATTTACGATCCGAACTGACAACCCTTTCGACCGAAAGAAGTGTCCCCTACGGTCATATATGTTCGAGAGGTGGACCTTTGTCAAAGAGGTCTCTTCTTAGGAAATTTAAAAGAGGAACACTATATGTACGTCCCGACGACCTAAAAACACTTATATCATATGTCACCAAAAGTTTGAAATTACGTGTAACTTTCATACGTATACCTGGAGAACGACACTCCATTTATAAACCCTATGGTCGTTTATAAACCCTACCCAGATGGGGTATTCGCAGACGGAGGTTGAGGGTCGAGGACTATCTATCTGGAGAGAACGAAGGAAGTCTCTCCGGTAAGGTGGGGACAGAGGAACACTGGGATACCTGACAGACGAGAGATGAGAGAAATGTCCGACATACGAGGGAGAGATCACGACTGAGGGTGAGAGTAGGGATAGTCTATCCAATACTTGTTCTACGCCAGAGGAAACGGAGGGGGCAAGAGACGAAAGGGTGTTTTTCGGGAGAGAAGTATTCATATGACGTTTAGTTCAGTCCCTTTGTCTTCTTACTGTTTTTATTTACACTCTGATCCTGTACTCAAAACCTTGTGAAAGTTTCAAGACCTTTAACAACGGAGACTAAAAATCAAGGATTAAGATGAACAAGGCGGGTGAAACAGTAGAGAAGGTAGAGTATGTATCATATGATATTTTATTATTGTTGGAAAAAGAATCATATGTTCATTATATGTCAATATCATCTTTTAACATCTATTGTAGGGGGTAAAAGGTGGTATGTGAGTTTGTCTTTAAATTCAATAGGTATTAGGGAAGTGGATGATGACAGTTGTGAAACTATGTAAAGAAAGGTCAGAAAGAAGACAAGTTCTGACAACTAAATATATGTATACATTATTTATAAAATGTTTTGACCTTAATATGACATGTATAAAAAAACATTGAGAGGAAAATTAAATTATTATTACCCATAGACGGAGTACTTTACTTATATTGAAATGTCAATATTTAATTTTTTATTTATTCAGTTAAAAATCATACACTTAAATAATATTAAATAAATTGATTTTCTAATACAACTACCTGTAAATCCAACCAAAAAAAAAAAAAATTAAAATTTTAGAAATTAAGAATGTACGCAAGGGTTTGTACTTGGGGGGAGGGTGGAGGGAGGGGTGTTGTAGAGAGACCTAGTAGGGGTACGTGGTCGGGGTTCGTACGACGTGGGACGCATTAGTACGACGTGTGACGCAAAAGTTGTCACACGATAATATTCATCACGTCTCTAATAGTATGAAGGTATATACAGACATGTAAACAGACAACAATTAGAATCTGTACCTTTAGATCCCTTCAGATTCTATTCCATATGATTAAATATAAGGTAGTTATCAACAGGGAAAACGCTGTAATAACGATTGTGACGTATATTCGTATGAAAGTTCGAAAACTACCGGACTATGCCTTTTTAATGTAAAATAAACATAAACGTAAAGAAACTATAACTTATACAAAGATACAAATAACTGGAGAACAAAAAGAAACACTGAACGTAAAACAACGGATGAAAAGATAATCCTATCAGTCAAATAAAATAAGGAAGTACTGTTCAAAAACACTTAATTTATATTTAAATTAATGTATGTTTAAATCAGACTTTGTATGTACCACTTAAAAAGGGTCAAATAGTAAATAGAAAAATATACGAGTACCAAGTCAAATCCAGTCAAGTCAATGAGTCAGCACAGGCTGAGAAACGATGGGGTACTTAGCGTCGTGCGGTCCGGAGGGACAGGTAGTGGTTGAGGGCCTCAAGTGAGTCTGAGTACAGGTAGCTCAGCCACTACGGTAAGTCGGTAGAGTAGGAGCCAGCAGGGGAAGAAGAGGACAGGGGTTAGGGAGGGTCGTAGTCTCAGAAAAGGTTACTCAGTTGAGAAGCGTACTCCACCGGTTTCATAACCTCGAAGTCGAAATCATAGTAAGGAAGGTTTCTTTAGGGTCCCAACTAGAGGAAGTCTTACCTGGCCAACCTAGAGGAACGTCAGGTTCCCTGGAAATTCTCAGAAAAGGTTGTGATGTCAAGTTTGCGTAATTAAGAAGCCGCGAGTCGGAAGAAGTGTCAGGTTGAGAGTGTAGGTATGTACTGGTGTCCTTTTTGGTATCGGAACTGATGTGTTTGGAATCAGCCGTTTCATTACAGAGACGAAAACTTATATGATAGATCCAACCAGTATTGAAAGGAAGGTTCCTCATTCGCAGAAAATTAAAGTACCGACGTCAGTGGTAGACGTCACTAAAACCTCGGGGTTTTTTATTTCAGACTGTGACAAAGGTGACAAAGGGGTAGATAAAGGGTACTTCACTACCCTGGTCTACGGTACTAGAAGCAAAAGACTTACAACTCAAAATCCGGTTGAAAAAGTGAGAGGAGAAAGGGAAAGTAGTTCTCCGAAAAATCGAGGAGAAGTGAAAGACGGTATTCCCACTACAGTAGACGTATAGACTCCAATAACTCTAAAGAGGGTCGTTAGAACTAAGGTCGAACACGAAGAAAGTCAGGTCGCAAAGAGTACTACATGAGACGTATATTCAAGTTATTCGTCCCACTGTTATATGTCGGAACTGCATGAGGAAAAGGATAAACCTTGGTCAGACCACAAGGTACAGGTCAAGATTGACAACGAAGGACTGGACGTATATCCAAAGAGTTTTCCGTCCAATCCACTAGACCATAAGGGTAGAGAAAGTCTTAAAAGGTGTCAAATTACACTAGGTGTGTCAGTTTCCGAAACCGTATCAGTTATTTCGTCTTTATCTACAAAAAGACCTTGAGAGAACGAAAAACGTACTAGGTCTCCTACAACCGTTAAACTAGAGACCAAGGAGACGGAAAAGATTTTGGTCGAACTTGTAGTCCCTCAAGTGCCAAGTGCATAACGACTTCAGACCGAACCTCTTAAAACTCGTAATGAAATGATCGTACACTCTACTCACGTTAACACGTCATCAAACTCGTAAGAAACCGTAACGGAAAGAAACCTTAACCTTACTTTTGACTGGAAAAGGTCAGGACACCGGTGACGACTCAAAAGGTTTGAACGACCGTATAACTCACGTCGTGAAAGTGTCGTAGTAGAAAGTCCTAAACTTTGTCGAGTTGACCTTAAGGTGGTGGAGGTGGTCGAAACAAGTATCACTACGAAAGATTCCGGGTGAACTGAAGTGTAAGGTTCTACAGACCGAGATCTACTCACTAGTGTAGTAGTACTAATAGACCCGGTACTTCTAGAAGAAACATGTCAAGAAGGCACATAAGAACGGTGGAGAAGAATACGAATACCATGAAAACCTGTTAATATTCTATATCTGAAAAGGATCAGTTTAGATCGGTAGAAAGAGAAATACCAAAGACGATCACCACACGTAAGAAGTGTTTCGAGAAGTGAGGGATGGTGGAGACGGTTTTATACATAGTTATAAAGGAAGATCATGAAAATAGAAAAACAAACAAATGTAAATTAATAAATTAAGTTGACTTAAATGAGATCGCATGACATATACACAATCACAAGAGGTCTTGTTAATCCCACACACACACATATACACACGTCTCTTTCTCTTTCTCTCAACATTCTTTATCCGAATACACTAACACCTCCAAACGTTCAGGTTTTAGACGTCTCTTCTGGTCGTGAACCTCTAAGTGTCTTCTCAACTATAACGTCAAACTCAGGGTTTTGAGGGACGACCGGTTTAAGGGAGAAACAGTCTGTTGGAGTCAGAAAAAAGAGGACTCCGATAGTTGACTATTCTATTCCAGGAGGGTGTAATACCTCCCATGTCTAGAAGGAATTGAATGTTACCCTACTGAAAAGTTATTTGTGTAGTACTTAACTTTTGTACTACACTTTTTACGTAAATTATGTGGGTCGGATGGTTTGTAGTATCGAATCGGATCGGATGGAGTTTGTACGAGTCTTGTAAATGTAATCGGTTGTCAACCCGTCTTAGTAGATTATATTTCGAATAAAATGTCATTTCACAACTTATAGAGTACATCAAATAACTGATGATATACTTTCACTTTTTGTCTTATCAACAGACCCATGTCTTACCTATATTTACATAGTCAATAAATAGGAACACTAACGTACCGATTGACCCTCGACACTCCGAGGGACGGGACGGGTCGTAGTGCTCTCTCATGGGATGACGTATAATGATCGGTTTCTTTTCTAGTTTTAAGTTTTTCAAGATGCATACCAAAGATGGTTTAATTATAACGAAAACGTGGTAATATTTCAGTTTTTTAGTAATTCAACCTAGTAGGATTTAGTCTCTCGTAGACATTAGACGAAATGAGGTTTAGATAACTGCATTTACAATTAGAATAGATTTTTTATGGAAATTTCTCTGTAGATCTGACGATCAAACGGTTTATAGACTCATGGTACTGGGTCGGTTCAACTGTGTATTTTAATTGATGACACACTCAGTCCCTAGAGTAAAATAGAGACGGGATGAGAAAATACTTTCACCCAGGGTGTTTCGAGATTAATGAATTACAGGAGGTCAATAAAATTCCTCCGATTTTCGTCCACAAATTATGTAAAAAAAGGGAGAGACTCGGGTGAGAATGGAAGAGATCCAGGACGCCTACAGAAAAGTTCGGTGATCTGGTGTTTACTGTTCGTCTCTCTCGTTACTCACACTAGGTCACAGAAGAACGGAGGTTTTCACCCCTCGAACTAGGTGTCGTCTAATTTCCGTATGGGGTAGGACTATAGATACCCTAGAAGCGGGTACTGTGAAGGGGACATCTTTATCGGTGTTTGTACAATTCAAAGATAAATAGAAGTGTGAGATGACTCGGGAGATCGGGAGTAAAGAGTTAACGTTTCGTTCTGGGTTGACGACATCTCGAAGGATCGGTACCATATACGTTAGTACCTCCGGTACCACCTTTGAAGATGAATTTATATACTGTAATAATTATTCGTGATCGGTTGAGTTGGGAAATTTCCCCGTAGACTTAACCCAGACTCAAAGGAAGTCTGTGACATTAGAGTAACGTCTAAAGTATGGGACCAGACGGACAAGGATTTGGAGTCCGAAAGACGGGGAACCGAACCGTCCTTAAATGTGTACTCCGGTCAGGACTGAGACTCACACTTCATAGTACTCACCTCATAGTAGGGAACGTAAAACCTCCCGTGATTTACAGTTGAGAGTAATGTGTCCCTGGTCTTACCTGAGTCCCTATAACCATCGTTCGGTCCGACGGTCAGAAGGTCAGTCCGTTGACCCGGTTGGACGTTGTTTACGACGGACCAGATCGATAAATCTTGACTTATTAACCGTGTCTATATTTACGGACGACTGAACGTGACCACGGGGGTAAACTTAAATTTAAGAAAGTAATACGAGACGCCTCACAAGAAAATTTTCCGGGTCTAGAAGGGTATTATTAATCTGAGAAGGATTTCATGGTCCTTCCGACTTAATAACAAATACGGAGGGACTAAACCAACGTAAATTTATTTTACCATGAATGAAAGACTCAGATCCTTTTTTCTACTCATTCCGAGTTGAGGGAAAAGTTTTCATGTCTATTGTGAAGATTTTTACGGAGTACTATAGATTCACCGTATCTACACGAAAGAACCCATGTCTCCCCTCGGAACTTTTTGACCCGAAAACGACACACGAAGGGTCACTTGACTCCGTGATTGTCGGGACCCTCTGAGACATTCCAACACCGTCACACCAAACACACGTGGGACTATTTGTCAAGACAACGACAAAGTCACGTAAATGTTCGGGAATAACTCCATCGTCCGCCGTTATCCTTTCCTTAGGGTAAATAAAAAAATTTTAGGAAATCTTTCGACGGAGATTCATGGGTCCTATATATTTTTACACTAACACTAAGAGTCGTCCGACTTTGAGTCATTGTCTTTCAGTTTTATTGTCTAAAGTATGTTCGATGAATAAGTGAGTAACTAAAAAATAAGTGATTAAGGAAATGACTCACGGAGACAATTTATGGTCCGAACCCTATCCTAGATCAGGGACAGGAACTACTGGACTTTTACAAAACCATCCCCGTCTCTTCACCCCATCCAATTAACCACCCCCATCCCTTGTCTCCCGTCTCCTCTATCTATTCATCCATCCAAAAACTATATCTCACTATTAATAATTTGTCACCATCCATGTTCATGGTTTTAAGTCTACTCCTTCTTAAATAATCCTTGTCACGGTCTTTTACCACCCTTACTTTCCTTTCCGACATGTTCCTTTTGGTCCAAATTGACTCAGAACTCATTCTCAGAACTTGACTTAGAACAGTCCGTGTACTTCTTCATTCTTTTTTTCTTTCCGTGAGTTCAGTCTATGTCCTTTTACATGTTTTATTTCCCCTCTATTTTGTTGTACCGCATGTATCCATTGATGTCCAACCATACCGATTTGGAACGCTCGTGCCCTTTCCCTCGTCGTTTTTACTTTGATCCCTCCATCACTACCCGGTCTAGATGTTCCTAGTTGTTTGTGGTACCTCGTGTATAGGGTTCTCGTTGCTCAAGTCATTCGATATGGGACCTTGAGTCCCAGTGAACCGTGTTTGGTGTCGATGGGCATAGATAGTAAAGTAATTCTGAATTCCCGGTTCATCTAGAGGGTCTCTTGTCCTACTAGTACTTGTCTCTCTAGTACCAAACTAGACCAATTATACGATTATTTCACACACGTTCGGGTCCGGGTCCCGGTTACGGGGTGTCATCGGTGACTCCTAGACGAAAGAATAGTGATAAGTAGGTAATTAACAATAAGTGACCTCCGTCAATACGTCGGTCGTGTACTATAGACATAGGACGGGTAGAAGGGAGTAAAACGGAAATTACTGTACGGAACGACAGTAGACCTATAAGACACGAGTGGAGTGTTGGGACGAGTCGGTAAGATTGGTGGGATTAGTCTTTTCCTTTAATCTAATGAAACCGTACTGGACAAGATGACTTTACGATGACCGAATCTCCGTAACGACGAATTAAACATCCGTGAGTAGTCGGTAATTATCTTATTAGAAAATACCTTGAAACGGATTCTGCCCGCGGTTTGAGTACTTAAGTATCAGTCACCCCCACTTCACCCTTTTAATTAACATAAAGGACTTTTAGTTCTGTGAACGGGTAGGAATCAGGAAGACTACTGAGAGTAAAAGATACTCAGGGAGTCTAATAACTGTCACCGACAAACTAGAGTGGTCGTTTAGAGGGTTATCGAACACTTCACTAAACGAATCAGGTCTTCTGTTTGAGAAAATCCTGTCGGAAATAGGGGTACAGAGGAGAACGTCCCTTAAGACATGGAAAATAGTCAGACAGGGTTAGGAAAAACAGTCTTATCGGAACAGAAACTGCCTCTTCTTTCGTTTTAACCTCAGTAGGTAACTAGAAGGACTAAGAAAGAAAACGAAACAAAGAACTTGTCGACAATTCAAAAGAACTACTAATGTTTAATAAAAAATTTGAAACCGACCAAGTTTATAATTGAGAGTATAAAGTATACAAAACAAAGTTACGAATTGTAGGGGGATGTAAGTTTTTCGTGTCCTGTTCACGAAGGTTTCTCTGTTAACTATCAGGGACTTTGGTTTGTAAACTTGAATCAGACTCAGTGTTCATCTTAAATCACGAAACCTTAGGAGAGTCTCCATTATGTAGTACTCCTTTAGATGTCCCTGTTCTTAGAACGTTTAGTAGGAACTGTCCTTTCTCGGAAACTTGAATAGATGAGTCATGTCAAAGTGGAGCCATACAGAGAAAATGTAATCAACTCATATTCTATCTAAGTCCCAACTCCTCTGTCTAATAGAGATACCTGAAGTCACAGAATTAAATATTTTACTTCTTAAAACCACCCTACTGAAGATTCAAGGGAAAGTTGACCTTTCAAGATATAGAGGTCTTTTGGTTTCCCTTCTTCTTTTGATTTTAATCACCTTCCGGTAATTTTGATGCATGACATGATTTGAGTTATGGACACTTGAGTAAATTACATCTGTTTGTTAGAATACTTGAACGGGATAAACCGTCTATTTCCTCGACTTCAAATATCTTTCGTCCGTAGAGCAGGTCCCAACGTCTTGATGATTAGGGTTTATTGTTCGTCTCAATTCTTAAGTTTGTAATTAGGTAGATGTAGTAACTAAGAGTTGACCTCGGTAAGAGAGTTGGGGGGTCTTTATAAAACGTTACGGACCTCTGTAAGAACCATCAGTGTGTTTCCCCTGGTAATGATCGTAGACCACCCATCTCTGGTATCTACGACGATTTGTAGGATGTCACGTGTTTGTCGTGGGGTGTTTATGGGGGTGTTCCTTAAAAAACCGAACTTTACAGTTACACAACTCCAACTCCTTGAGATTTCTTTCGTTTGGGTTCACTATACTTTTATTGGATCCAGTGAAAGACTTAAGTCTTTTCCAATCAGTAAAGATGTGTGTTCCAAAAGATAGATTTCTGGGTATCGATGTCACTTTTAGTTTGTGTATAAGGGTTTTCTCTACACCGGTAACAGGTTCAGACTCTTAAAACGTGGTATAAGGTATTATCCGAGTGTTAATATATTATCTTTTGTTTTTAAAGTTTCCGAAAGAAAGGTTTAGAAACCCGTTTTGAGACCTTCTACGTGGTACGAATAGGATACCGAATAGTATGGGTGACTGAGTGGGTGGTGAGTATGGGGTTCTCATACCCTCAGGGTGGAACTTTTGTATCGAAAATTCACCATTCTTCCATATTTAACAGGTAACCGTTTTGATCGGATTTAGTTTTTAAGATCAAGAATTACATTTGGACAATATTTTCTGTTTTCTCTATACTTACCTTGTACTCCGTTCTGGAGTTTTAGTAGATGAAACCGGTAAAGTAAAATTGCTCTTCCTTCGACTTCGGGTCTCTCCAGTTTACTGAACAGTTTTGTGTGTCGTTCATTACCCGTCCAGGTTTCTAGTGTGTCATGAGTTGTGATTAATTTTTATATGTAAAGAATTCGTTTATTTATTTAGTCGGTTCTGGTCTTCGGGTCACACAGGACTACGGTGCCAGCTGATACCATCTGGGACAGATGACGGATGGGTTGTCCGTTCGAAGGTGTATAGGAGAAGGAATGTAGTCTTGGGTCTAAAACAAATCCACAATCCGTCTGTCATTTCATGAGTCCCTTCCATCCTGATTGGGAAGAGGTCCACTATTTAGTAGATTCGGTAAGTACCATAAGAGCAAGGATAGACAGTCACTGACCAAATGTCCTTCTGGGTTTTGTATCCATACCGATCGTCATTCTGAAAATGTTCACTCATGGTAAAACATTTCCTCTGGGGAAAAACGACAATTGTGGGTTGAAGGGTACACCTTTCGTTAGAAATTTTTTGTGTTACAGACGTCGATAGATCCTGTCGACAAAACAATCAGACTTCGATTTTTAGGTCAGGAGACACCTACGCCTTACACACACGAGTCAACGAATCAGTCCAGGTTGATAAACACTGGGGTACTTGATATCGGACTGTCCGAGACAGGTCCCCTATAAGGTTCTGTCTTCCTATTTAGAATCGGACCTAGAATCGAATCTAGAATCGGACCTAGATTCTATTGTACCTCGATGAATTGGTCCGAAATGTTACAAATGTAGGACAGAAGAACTATTTACTGTACTGTTTAGAGACATTCTAAATTCTGTGAATAACCCCGAAGACAACAAACGTCGGTTTGTGTAAGATTGGTCATGTCGGACCATGGACGAAGGACCTTTACCTCCCTAAAGTTCCTACAGAAGAACGAGGTAAATTAGAAAAAAAAAAAAAAAAAACGAATTTGTTGTAAATAGAAAGAGTATCAAGACCTTCTACCCTTCAAATTCTAGTTCCGTGGTCGTCTACGTCCACACTACTCCCAGACGAAGGACCAAGTACCTACCGACAGAAGAGTAACAAGGGAACGTACCTTCTTCCCCGTCCCCTACAGAGGTCCTAGAGATTCCCGTAATTAAGGTAAGTACTCCCGAGAGGAGAACACTAAATTAGTCGAGAGTATCTGGGGTGGGAGAATTATGACAGGGTATACGGGTGGAAGGAACAACAACAACAACCCAACGATACAGGTTGAGAGATTCTGGACTTCCTGACATTGGACAGTCGGAGGAGAGAGGTACCTAAAGGATCCGTTTTTATGACCTCACCCAATGGTAAAGGAAGAGGTCCCCTAGAAGGGTCTGGTCCCTAGTTTGAACGTAGAGGACGTAGTCGTCCGCCTAAGAAATGGTGACTCGGTGGTCCCTACGGGGGTAAAGGGAATCACTCTCAATTAGTGAGAGGTGAACAAACCCCCATGTTGTTTCCTTTAGTCCATACTATATGTTAAACCTGATCTACTTGATATTCCGACGTATTTATTACTCGAAGACATTGTTGTTCTATCAAATCCCATCAATACTTACAGTCTAAACCTTACTCTGATGGTCCCAACTTCACCGACGAGATTGGGAATGATCGACACACTATGACCCTATAAAGTCGAAGACAAGGAGAAACCATTTTAATTCTTTAAACACACGTACAGCGTGGGTCAGTGAAGTCAGTACAAACTGAGAATCCCTGGGATACCTGACATCGGACGGTACTCTAAGAGGTCTGTTCTTGTAAACTCACCCAACGGTACGGGAGAGGTCCCCTAGAAGGACTGGGTCCCTAGTTTGAGTCTAGGGGACACAGAACGTAACATCCGCCTAAGAAATGACGATTCGGTGGTCCTTTCGGGTTCTATTAAATATGTTCTTCGTTTACTTCATGAACACATTTCGTGAAATGTTCTCATCGGTCATGTGTCATTTCCAAATGATGTATAGATATTATTACTAACACGACGGTGATACATTGAAAATGAAACTCCATTGATCAATGAATAAAATTAGTCCTTCTCCTCTTCCAAAGACAACGAACGTCGGTTTAATGGTCCCTCTTTATATAGTGAGTCCCTAAGATTGACGTTTGTTTTGGTAAACTGGATTAAATTCGTCTTTTCTCTAATACTTTCCGATAATCCTTTAAGTGTTTTACGGACTCTCCTGACTTCCAAGAGAGAGGTCCTTATTATGGGTTAGTTTGGTGTCTCAATGGACCTCCTCTGTATTGACAACTTGGTGACCCTTCTGTGTTCGAGTGGAGTTCCTTTTCCGTCCCGACCCCCCAGTAGAGATTGTGTAGATGGAGACTGGGGAGGTCTTTGACGTAGGTGGTCTCTGGTGGTAGTGGTTTCACCTAAAACACCGTGGGGGGAGAAGTACAGTGGTTCGAGGTTTTTTTAAGATCGAAGAGTTCAATCAACCCAACCTAAGGATACACATCTAGGACCAACGTTTCCTCTGACTCTTCCGTTCAAAGATCAGAAGGGGAACCTAACCATACCTGGATTTTCCGTCTCTTAAACGGTTTGGTCCATTCCTAAATTGAATTCCTACCGATGGGAAAATTTCTTAGTTTAATCAAATTAGTAGTAGGACTACAATAACCCCTTTACATTCCCTTTTCCTTTACAATACACCCTCGTGGTGGTGAATGGGTCAATGAGTTCGTTCTTTAGAGGAACGGTGGACCAGGGAGGACAGAATTCAGAATGTTCAAAATGGAGACTTGAGAGAGATCGGAGTCTAGGACAGAGGTAGGGGAGACGGGACCAAATCCTAGAATAATCAAGAATAGACCTGTCAGTAGATTGTCCAGATGGGTGGGGATCAGATAAAGGATTGTAACGATGTTTTTGTTGTATACACTTTGTGTTTAGACGTGTTCGTGCCCACCGACGCTACCACGTGTTCGCTCCGGCTCTCCTCGATGGAGTACAGACCCCAGTCCCCGCCTTCGGTCCTCCCGGGGTACGGGCTCCCCGCCGCCGGTTCTCCTCCCCGGGGTACAGGCTCCAGTCCCCGTCACCGGCTCTCCTCGATGGGGTACGGGTTCCGGTCCCCGCCACCGGACTTCCTCGATGGGGTGCAAGTTCCTCACCACCGACGCGTCCGCGTCCTCCCGGATCTCCTCGATGAGGTCAAGTTCCAGTCCTCCCCACCTCCGCTCCTCTATAGGGAGGAGGTTCCATTCCTCGTCGTCGACGCGAAACGACCTCGTCGATACTTCTCTATGGGGTGTAGGTTCCATTCTCTTTGGGTTCATTCTGTCACCCACAACGTTCTCCCGTCTGTGTTTCTTTGGTATTAATGTCTTTTGATCAGTTAGATTAGTGTGATCCTGGTGTCGGAACAGTTTGAGTTAATTTGATTCGTACGGGACACCCCGGTGGGTTCTACCTACCCAGTACAACCTCTCCAGACTGTTTTACACCAGGTGACCTCTTCCCTTACCGTTTGGTGAAGTCATAAGAACGAAACTCTTAGGGTACTTGTCATACATTTCCGTTTTATTATCCTATGACTTTCTCCTTGAGGGGTCCAGTCATCCACGTGTTATACGATGACCTCTAGTCACCTCTTTATTGATGTCTTTCTTACTTCCCTACCTCGGTTTCGTTTTTGTTATGGGTCTACACCTACACTGACCACTATCTTCGTTCCAGACTCCGATATTTCTCGTTATAACGTATTCTTTGACCTTGCAATCCAGGTAGTTAGTTCCGTTTAACCTTCACCAGTTTGTCCTCTACCGTTCTCACTTGCAGTTGTACGATCCTTAGTCACTTGATTTTACCTGACCTTACCCACTTAAATTGAGTGTACTGGTAATACAGATGATGACGTCCGTCCTTAGGGAATCTTCTTTACCTCATCGGTAGTACCAGTTGTTTTCTCAGACTTTACGTCATGAAGCTACGTTAGAGTTTTTGTTGTCTTACTAGAGACAACCAAAGGTTCCGTTTGGTAAGTTATAGTGTCATTAGGTTCAGATACGGGGTTGGTTATTACGACTTCTTCGATTTCAACTTACCAAGATACTTCTGGATGTCTGGAAAATCTTGATTGTGGGTTTTTTCTACAGGAAAAGTAATATCCCCTGACCTTACGTTTTCATCCTTCAATTCTTTGTGGACCTCATTGTCCGTTTAAACCGGAACCTCATGTCTTACTTCGTGTCGTTTCCGATTATCGCAAAACGGTTCTCTTGCATGACCAGTATCGTTTGTGGGAAAAGGTTGTTGTGTTCTCTTCTGAGATGTGTACCTGTAGTGGTCTACCAGTTGTGGTTTTAGTCTAACTAATATAAGAAACGTCGGTATCTACCTCTTCGAGATATGTCAGTCGTTTTTGTTCTGGCCCTCGACTGACACCGAGTCTAGTACTTGAGGAATAACGGTTTAAGTCTGAATTTAACTTCTTTTATCCTTTTTGGTGATCTGGTAAGTCCATACTGGATTTGGTTTAAGGAATACTAATGTGTCACCTTCACTCTTTATCTAAATTCCCTGACCTAGACTATCTATCTCACGGACTACTTGATACCTTACTCCAAGAACTGTAACATGTCCTCTGTTCCTAGTTCTGGTAGGGGTACCTTTTCTTTACGTTTTTTAGTTTTACCGACAGACTCCTCCGGAATTTTTATCGACACTTTTCTTCTCTTCGTTTTTTGTTTCCTCTTTTCGTAGACTTACGTCTCAAGGTTTCTTATCGTTCTTCTCTATTCTTTCGGAAGAAGTCGCTAGTTACGTTTCTTTATCTTCTTTTGTTGTGTTGCCCCTTCTGATCTCTAGAGAAGTTCTTTTAACCTATATGGTTCCCTTGTAAAGTACGTTTCTACCCGAGCTATTTCCTGTCTTTACCGTACCTGGATTCTCTTCGTCTTCTATAATTCTTCTCCACCGTTCTTATGTGCCTTCTTGACATGTTTTTTCTAGAAGTACTGGTTCTATTAGTGCTACCATACTAGTGAGTGGATCTCGGTCTGTAGGACCTTACACTTCAGTTCNAGTCGGGTTATCAGGTAAAGAAAGAGAGGATTACCTCTAAAATAGGATCCTCAGAGTTACGGTGAGGGACAGTTAGTAATTAAAGTTATTAAAACCGAGAATCTATTCTTTTCAAGACTCAGGAAAGGGAGGGATTTCCGGGGACCTAAGGAATATGTTCAAACAGGTGGTTTGAGGTCTACACATATTCTCTGTCGTTAACGTGAGTAGAGTGTGCGATCATTTCATTACGAGTTTTAAGAGGTTCGATCCGAAGTCGTTATACACTTGGTACTTGAAGGTCCACAAGTTCGACCAAAATCTTTTCCGTCTCCTTTGTCTCTAGTTTAATGGTTGTAGGCGACCTAGTACCTTTTTCGTTCTCTCAAGGTCTTTTTGTAGAGAAAGACGAAATAACTGATACGGTTTCGGAAACTGACACACCTAGTGTTATTTGACACCTTTTAAGACTTTCTCTACCCTTATAGTCTGGTGGACTGGCCGGAGAACTCTTTGGATATACGTCCAGTCCTTCGTTGTCAATCTTGACCTGTACCTTGTGGTCTGACCAAGGTTTATCCTTTTCCTCATGCAGTTCCGACATATAACAGTGGGACGAATAAATTGAATATACGTCTCATGTAGTACTCTCTACGACCCGACCTTCTTCGTGTTCGACCTTAGTTCTAACGGCCCTCTTTATAGTTATTGGAGTCTATACGTCTACTGTAGTGGGACTACCGTCTTTCACTTCTCCTCTATTTTTCGGAGAACTACTTTCACTTTCTCCTCTCACTTTTTCAACCGAATTTCGAGTTGTAAGTCTTTTGCTTCTAGTACCGTAGACCAGGGTAGTGAAGTACCCTTTATCTACCCCTTTGTCACCTTTGTCACAGTCTGAAATAAAAAAACCCGAGGTCTTAGTGACGTCTACCACTGACGTCGGTACTTTAATTTTCTGCGAATGAGGAACCTTCTTTTCAATACTGGTTGGATCTATCGTATAAGTTTTCGTCTCTGTAATGAAACGGTTGATTCCAGGAAGATCAGTTCCGATACCAAAAAGGACACCAGTACATACCTACACTCTTAACCTGATACTTCTTTCGACTCGTGGCTTCTTGACTACGAAAACTTGACACCACAACCTCTTCTGAGAACTCTCAGGGAACCTGACGTTCCTCTAGGTTGGTCAGGTAAGATTTCCTCTAGTCGGGACCGACAAGAAACTTTCCTTACTGCGATTCCGACTTTGAGGTCATGAAACCGGTGGAGTACGTATCTTAACTGAGTAACCTTTTCTGAGACTACGACCCTCCCTAACCCCCGTCTTCCTTTTCCCCTGCTGTCTCCTACTCTACCGACATACCGTAGTTACGGAGTTACCTACGCTCAAACTCACTTGAGACCTTCAACCACTACCTGTCCCTCCGGACCGCACGACGTTAAGTACCCCAGCGTTTCTCAGCCTGTGCTGACTCGTCGACTTGACTTGACTTGACTAGTACAGTGAGGAGGATGATTTTCCTAAATCGTCAAGGATAAAAAGTGTCCTATACGTCCGTCCAGGAAATGGTGACCTCTTTTGACCCTCCGGAGTCCAAACCAAAATGAACTTAGTTTACTGGGTAATCTCTATCTGCTAATTATCTAGTTGTTATCTATTATCTATTATCATACTATGAAAAGTCTTTGTTATCTATTATTATACTATGAAAAGTCTTATAAGATCAAAATTCTATCTCCAAAAGTTTTAAAATGAAGAGTTTGATGAGAAATGTCTTTTACATCAAGACGACCAGTCTCATCCGGAGACACTCCCCGTATCTACTCGTCTCTGGACTTACTACAGCCCCTCCCTCGGTGTTCACAGATCTTCTACTCCCAGGTCGAAAGGATTGACACCGGGGGGGTGGGGTTGAAGAAGGGATCGTCGATTTAATAATTCTGTGTTTCACGTAGAATAATAATGAAGGTGTCGAGGGAACCTCTGAACGAGAGGAAAGGTCATATTAAGTCTATAGTCCCCGTCAACCATCAGAGTTTAGAGGTTAACAATCGGAATTCTAAGGGTCATTAGGGGAGTCCGTCGAGTTTCCTGAGGAAGTCTAAGACACCTAAGGATCCCGGAGGGTTGTAAGGTTCCAGAGGGGACTTAGAATAAGGTGTAGACACCGGAGGACCAACTGGGTACATAAGTTGAAGTCTCTGAAAAGGAGTCACGACGGGAGGGGTGTCCGTGTGTGTGTTTGGGTGAGTGTGTTCATAAAGACTTATAACTATGTGACATGACTGTCAACTCTCTCTTCCCCCTCCTGTAACTTCACCGAACGGAGTGAAGTTTTACGTGTTTGTTTGACCTACTATTTACACACTGGAGAGATATCGCCCGTGAGGTGATACCCTCTGAGAGTTGGTGGAAGGGTAGAAGAGAGTCAGGGAGGAAGGACACCCCTATTTGTGCTTCCCCATGACTCCTCCCCGGTCAGAGCCACCTCCACAACTCTCCTTCCGTAAAGCCTCTTTTACTGTTGACTTCCCCCTTATCCTCACTCGTCCCGTTCTTCCCTCTACCGTCTTAGGAACCTCGAACCGTTTAAGTCACACACTATCTCGTTCTGTACGTGTGCCCCTCCACTTCGATCTCTTCATTCGTCCCCGGTTGCATTCTTTAAATAACGAGGTGATTACCCGAAAGTAACGTAAGTCTCTCGTTACAGGTCGGTCGCTTCCTATTGTGTTTATCTAAACGGAAAAAAAAAAGAAAGAAAGATTTTAAGTGACGTTCCTAGAGTAACTCCTATGTATCAACCCTCCTCCCCTCTCTCGGGTGTCCGTCTCACGGGTACCTGACCCCTTCCCTCTGTGTCACGGTCTCACGACCGGTACCTCTACCTCTACTCCCCTGACGTCCTCTCGGTCCCTTCTACGGCTGTCCTGTCTGCCCACGACTAACCCGTCTTTCAGTTTTCCTGCACTCCTAAGCTCCTAGTCTTAGTGTCGTCCAAAGGTCGCCCCGTCGACCACCTACCATGTCGGTTGGTGACCCTTCACCCCGTGTCTTTGTCGGTGTGTCCAAACTTCCGTCGACAATCTAACTAAGGGAGGTCAAAAGGGTACGGGCACTACTGAACCTGAGGGTCGGATCTCCTGTACACGAGGGGAGAGGGTAAGGACGGTCGAGACGTGGTCGACGTAGACCCATAGAAAACTCGTGAAAGAAAGGAACGACCACCACCCACTCCACACCGGAGGGGTTGTTTCTCACATCCGACTTCGTCGACTCGTCTCCCTTCCCCCGTATCTTCCGTTGAATTCTTTGAGACTCAACGAATTATAGACACATTGGTGTCCCTCGAGTCAGTGGGGAGACTCAGTATCTAAAAGATATTGAACCATTACCTCCCCTGAGGAATGGGATCTGAACACAAAATTCCTAAAGTGTATTACGTATACTATCACTAAGATATTTCGTATTTTAGGACATTCCCCCCACACACCGTACCCCAACTTCCCTTGATAAACACCGTCGATATACTTGTCATAGAGATGGGTGATGGTCAAGGAGAGTCCCTCCTAGATCCCCAGTGTTGTTTTGTCCAAAAGACCTTCAAAGTCAAGTAGGAGTAACTGAGTGTCAGGGAAACGTCACTTTTATCCGGGCTCCTCTTCTTATATATTGATCGTGTTATTACAGTTCTAAGTATAAAGTATGGATCCTAGTTTAGTGAAATTAATCTCCTTAAAGTACAATATTGACCTGACATACTAGAAGTATTCTATTAAGAATATGTCTGTAAACGGAATTCTAATAAGTCCTTCTTTCTCCCGAACCAGTAATGACTATCAACTTCAGATCAAGAGTGGGAGGGTGACTCGGGTAGGAGTCCTTCGGATCGGACAGTGGGTGGGTTCGAAGAGGGAACCGAAAAACTCCTCGGACCCGACTCCTTCGTAGATAAGTGTAGGTCGACGTCGGACGTCGTGTCTCAGAAGTTCTATACTCTCTGTTCCAGACCCCTGACAGTACGTCCCTCTTCCTTCTCACAGACCTCCTCCTCTGTTTTCCCTCAGAGTTTCTCCCGTAATACCCTCCTGTTCATTGTCAATCTCTGTGTTTCCACCCCATTGTTCCTTCGTAGGTCCGTCTTGAAGGAAGTCTGCGGACTTATCTCTTTGAACAGGGGTAGGGGACCACGTTAAACTGTCTACTGTATCGGTCTTAGGGTTTAGAGTAGGAGGTTAGACCACGAGAAACGTCTTGAAATATACAGGAAATCATTCTCTTGTCGAGTTTGGAGGTCGTCTCGAACCACTCCTGAGGTGAAATCCTTCGACCCGGAGAAGACATGGAGTAGAGGACCGTCTTTGAGAGGACGACGGGAACCCCTAAAGGTCCGTCTCTCCTAATTCCTCGTCGTTTACGGTCAGGGTTGTCTCTCTGTGACTTGGTCATAGGAACAAGGGGACGGAGGAACGAGGGAGTAAACCATTTTCTATGAGTGTCACCCTGTCTGTCCTTCCGAGAGTGGAAAAGATGGGTCCTGTCAGGTGTGTGACTCCTGTCTACGGAAAGGAAATCTCTACTTCTCCGAGTCTCTTTCCCACACGTACTGGTGGTAGAGTAGGTATACTCTCCCTCGTTCGGCAGTTCCGGTGCAAGTCGACATAGGTTTCGGAAGGACGGTGTGGTCGTCATATGTGCAAACGACTTATCCTGTTGGTCTGACCGTGACAACGGGGAAAGGTCTTATCCAACCGAGACAAGGGGAAGGGGATTTTGAGGAGTGTGTGTGTGTGTGAGTATGTGAGAGTGTGTGTGTACGTGTGTGTATGTGTGTGTGTGTGGTACGACGGTGACGGTGGTGGTGGAGGTGGGTGTTGTAGTTCAAGGTTGGGTTATTAGCGTTCTCCGGAAGGGAGTCCTTTGTACTGACAGGGGTTGTGGTAGGGACCGGGACACGACTGAGTCGTTTTCCCCTGGGACTCGACGAGGACGGGTCTTCCGAGAGTTACATCATTCCTCTGTCAGGATCTCCGTACACCGTGGTTGGACGAGAGTTTCTCGTAGAGTCAAGACCCCAAGACCCTGGGGAGGTGTTTTTGGATTGACAACAGGGGTGAGATAGGACCCTTCACCCGTGGACCCTTCTCCTTCCAAGGGTCCACTGTCTCCCCCATACACCCCTCGTGGTCGTTCTTCTCTCTCGATTCTCTCAGAGGGACTGTGGGGCTAATAGAGGTGGGGTGACCCGGAGTCCAGAAGGAGGGAGACGGGTCGACGGACGACAGGACCGAGACCTCTACCAGTGACGCCAATCTTCTCTGGGTGTCCCACTGACGACCATTGGATCGACGTACACTAGCACCGGTCGACAGTCAGTCGAGGGAAGACCTCCGAAGGTCGACCGTCGTCGAGACTTCAGTCTATTCGACACTGAGGACCCGACAGGGTTCCCCTACCTTTCAAGTCCCGGATGTATGGGTTGATCGAAAGTCGTGGGTGGATATATTAGGGGGTTCAGGTTTGTCTTGAAGGATTTCCGGGGTCACAGAGTCCGGTCGACGATATGGAGATGGTCTTTTTTGTCTTGTCCACCTCAAATAAGTGGGGACGGACTTCGTCTGTCTTGTTGTCAAGTTTTTCCGTCAGAAGTAAGGCAGTACAGTAAAGTGGACGGGTCGTTGTGTCTTTTCTCAAGACGACTGAGACTGGAAGTCGTACGGTGCGTTGGGGAGACACGGTGTCACTGGTTGAAACATTTCACTCCCGTTATTTTCGTGCGTACAGTGAAAGATCGATACACAGGAACCGTTACATAAGTTGAATTGACACAAGGTTAAAAAGAGTAAACGGTTTACCTCAATTTTTATCTTAGTTAGAGTACCCTGTCAGCCCTTTCAATTTATTCAATTATTCAATTTTGTTACCGACCGATGTATCTTTCATGTGCCCTTTACGATCGTTGTTAGTAAGAAAGACAACAATAATTAGTGTCCTACCAATGTTCCTAATTATCTTATTATCGACCGTAAACAACGTATGACTGGTACTCAGACCGGGACCCGGCAGAACATGTCATTACTCGCACACGACTCACGTCGTGGAGTGTACATCTCTCGGGATGTGGAATGTTCGTCTACCGTCGGAGATAGTATGAAGTGGGAAGGGGAGGTAAGATGTCTTCTCCTTTGAAGCGTCTCAAAATTCGAGTTCCGATGTTTCGATTATTCATCCTCGTGAAACTAAACTTACGTCCAAAAGACCCTTTAATTAGAAATACCGGGATGTTGGGAGTGGAGGAGAAGAACGAACCAGAAGTTGTAAACGAGACATCGATTTTGACCGAAGGGGAGTTCTTTCGACGGTCTCCTGTGTAGACGACGAGTCAACCTACCGTGGGCCGGATGATAGTTACGTCCGGGACCCTGCTCGGCTCGACCGGAGGGACACCGAAAAGGAGAAGTCGTCGGTCTTCGGTCTTCGGTCTTAGGTCGAGACCGTCCGTACTCACACTCACTTACACTACCCCATTACCTGTAAGGGCCTTTCGTCTGGACTGGGGTTTATATCGAGATAGGACCTAAGACATCATTTCGTGTGGTCTTTTCTGTAGACTCAGGGGTATTTAACTCGTTTTACTCAGGTGTTGGTCGGTGTCGGTCCCCACTGTCCACAAACAGACGTATAAGGTACAGTTTCTGTTACAGAGTGAATACTACACTGAAGACCTGATACTCGTTCAGTGAAGGAGGGAGATCCGGTGTGACGGGAGTAGACGTTATAGTTTGATGATTCTGGGTAGAATGGTGAAGGGTTCACCACGACCACCATTTCTTAGGTGGACGGTTACGTCTTCTGCGTTCTGTGAACCCAAACTAGGGACCCAGTCCTTCTAGGGGACCTCATCCTTTACTGTTGGGTGAGGTCAGAAGAACGGACCCTTTAAAGTACCTGTCACCTCGACCCGTTCGATGTCAGGTACCCGGTGTTTCTCAGATTGTGTTGACTCGTGTGTGTGTAGGTTCTGGACAGATCAACCCAATGACATTCCTGGAGTACTCTCTTACCCTAGTCTCGGGTCTCGGACTGTGGGTCATTGTGTCCTTCCTCCCCTCACTCGTGTGTTACACGTGAGGTGTTTACGGACGACTTGTCGACCTTAGACTGTCGGGTCTCGAGTCGTCACCTTGTGTCTTCTCCCCCGTACTCGTCCCACTCCACTTCTTATACCCCTACCTTCTGTAGTTTCAGGTGACTTCTTATTTTCGTACACGGGTTAGGTCCACCGAGACTGGATCTTTTTCCTGTGAAAGGATTCTGAGATGTTTTGAGATGAATGAAGACAGTACACCGTCTTCCGTGTCTACCGTCGGTACCCTTCTGCACTCGTCGCGTCACTGTTCTTTCGTTACCTCGACAGAAATGTAAACTAGGGGTTCTTAAGTTCCTTACTCGACTAGGAACAGTTCTTTTACCGTACGTTTTTCTGGGTCCTAGTTACCATGTGACCCCGACGGTACATGGAAGAGTGTTCTCGGTTAGCAATTCAAAGGTCTTGAAAACGATTGGTCAACAATTTGTAATAAATTTTAGTACACTTGAAAGTCAATTCATTTAGTAAAATTTACGTTATTATTATTTTGAGTTTTAAGTAGTGAAAGATTAATAAAATGACGTAAATCTACACGAGAATTCCAAGGAATGTAGGTACGAAGGCATACTTTCTTTATGCTATGGTATGAGATGATGACAAGGAGAAAAGGGTTCGGGTACAAGTCACTAAAGTCAAAGATTGATTTGAAATTTGGTTGGTATCTCATAAATGTGGTGTCTTTACCCGTTCGGATGTTTAGTATTAGAGGAGGGCCGGGATCTCTCGACCAACAGTCTGTAAATGGTCGTGTGGTGACTGTTTTTCGGAGGGGTGATAAGGTTACGGAGGTTCCCTTGCCCTCAAACACTCTGAATCTGAACACAACATAAACTACGAATCCAACACAAAAGAGACAATTAATTTAGAAAGAGGTGTTGAAACATGAATCTCACGAATGTTCCGTAAAGTACTCAGATTCTCAGGGTCCTCATGACTTTCCCGTGTAACGACGTTACTGAGTATGTCATTACTCCCCCGAAGTACTTCGCACGACGACTTTACTTCACTGAGTCCTTCTATGGTTTTCTCTTATATTTGAATCTCTGAAAATAACAGGAGGAATTGGAAGTCCCGTAAAGATGTTAACTAGGTAGGTTATTTGTCAATGAGGTATAAGTCGTGTCAGTTCCGTAATCCGGTCCCTTTCTCCTTCCTTATGTGTATCGGAATAAAGAGTCCTTGAACGAGAGAGAATACTAGGCTAACTCCGGATATGACTCGAGGAATGAAATTTTTTAAAAATAAGGGACCAGCGTGTCTACCATTTCTGAGACGGGTGTTACATCTTTTGGACTCAAGTTAGGGACCCAGTCCTTCTAGGGGACCTCTTCCCTGATCGTTGGGTGAGGTCATAAGAACGGACCTCTTAGGGTACCTGTCTCCTCGGACCGTTCGATGTCCGGTACCCCAACGTTTCTCATCCTGCGTTGACTCACTGGTCGTGTGTGTCTCAACTAAATGTTACAATACAATCAAAGCCCATATGTCATTTCGTACTTGAGGGGTAAAATTTAATAGCGAGAGGTGGGGGTCGTAAGGATTAGGAGGATTGAGAGAAAAACGATATTGTGTACAGTGAAAGATTGTGTGATATATTAAATGAACAAAAAGTACTAACCTAAATGATAGAAAGAAGGGGCAGATCTTATATTCGGGGGTTCCCGTTCCTAGAAGGAAACCAAACAAGGTCACGGAGTGTGCATGATCCAGTAATTCTTAAAAAAAATTATAAATATGAATTATATGATCTTTTGTGTGACTTAGTTTAAGATTAAAGATGAGATGATGAATCTTACATTATGACCCGTTTAGTGACATGGAGAAACTCACAGACCAGGAGTATACATTTGATGTCCTAAAACTATTCTGATAGAGATTTGACCTATTACTTTTTAAGTTTTAAGTTGCTTAGACATAATATGTACGGTTAGTTCATACAGACGGTATTAGTATCGGTAAAGATGTCCTTTGACAGAAAGACGTCAGGAGTTTAGATCCGTCGATTTGGGATTTAAGGTGGTACATCGGTGGACCGGAGGAAGTTTGGAAGTTTAGGAGAGAGGACGGTATGATCGTACTTGTGGATTGGGGTTCCGTCTGTCTTCGAATAATACACCGGGTCCTCTTTCTAGACGGTATATCCCTTCTGACCTGGTTGAGTTAAGATGAGAACTACCTTAATTTATATCTTATATAAATTTAGGAATCCTTAAATTCAACTCTTTATACCGGTTATATAACCCGTCATCTGTCTTTTGACTCCCAGTGTGCAAACTCTCTTCGACCTCTACGATGTTAATCACTATTTACTTGGTTCAGTCTTCTGTCGTTTTTGGTTCGTTTTTCTCGTTTTTATTTCTTTTCTGTGTCTCATATGTCTCTTCAGTCAAAAATCGTTCCTCTCTTTACCCGTCTATGTTCTTCGTCTGGATTCTCTGTTATACACACCGTAAAGAGTCCCCTTGTGAAATCGACGACGACGATTCAGTGAATTCAGCACAGACTGAGACACGCTGGGGTGTCTACCGGAGGGTGGTCCGAGGGGGTAGGGACCCTAAGAGGTCCGTTCTTGTGACCTCACCCAACGGTAAAGGAAGAGGTTACCTACTGTGACTTTTCACTTTCACTTCAGCGGGTCAGCTCGGGTTGAGAACCGCGGGGGTACCTGATGTCGGATGGTCCGAGGAGACAGGTACCCTAAAAGGTCCTTTCTCATGATCTTCTAGGAATTTCAGACGACGACTCTAGGAATCTCCGTGACCAGGTGACAGGTGGAGGTCACGGTACATCCGACCGAATAAAACGGACAACAAGAACCTAAAGGTACTCTAACAAAGGAGAAACGGGGTGTCTGTAAAGAACCTGATTGGACTGACTCAGAAATATACAACGTTGGTTTTCTTGAGTTAAGTCTCTAGTTCGGGGTGTCTGTCTAATACAAACTACCCCAGTATGTAAGATCTTTGAGTACAGTTACCGAACATATTAGGACATCCACAACTAGAGAACTACCGTGTAACGAGTCCCTACTTTACCAGGACAAATCATGTGAAACTAATGTTATAGACTTGTGTGTGTGTGTGGTTTTTTTCTTTTTTTTTACCAAACTCCTAGATCATCTTTCTCTTACTTATGAATAGATCGAGGGTAACGGACGGTCCGTGATAAGATTCCCATACAGTGGATTAGAAACGACGTTAGAATATTCCATCTATAGTACGGATACCAACTCCACTATTTTACCTTGAAAGTTTTGTTTTACTAAAGACACAAAGAAGAAAGGGCAGTCCCTGGGACTATCAGGTGACACAGAGGAGGACCTCAAGACCCAACATAGGGTTCGAGAGTATACTTTCTCTTTTATTTCCCTTTAGGAGGTGTTGTAAGAAGGAAAAAGATCAGGGATCCTCTAATCCTCTCTGATTTTGACAGTCACTTAAACCGGACTACCTGGGTTCGTCTTGACTCTTCGAGAGGTATCTAAAGTGTAAGTCCCTGGATAGTGGGTCCTCCTGGGTGGACTTCGGATTCCGACCCTCCCTAGTAAACTACGACTCTGACGTCGTAGATTTCTGTTCCACTGATTTAGGTTTTCTTTCGATTAAGAGTCACTCGACTTTGACACGGTCTAATTATTGAGAAACCGTGATTCTATAGACACTGAAGACTACGGAACTGATGGGTGTATATCGTTACATTCGATCCTACCTTCAAACTCCATTCAAATTTACTTAGACGTAACAGTAAGACCTTTACTCTAATGACCTAAAGTAACCATTGTTCCTCGTAGTGGTTGGGTGTAGGAGGAGAGTAAAAAGGAGAGAAACGAAATGAGTAGACAGATTGTGACTTAAATGACTACAGAGACGAGTACCCCAGTCGTAGGGGTTAGTCAAGGATGAAGATTATCCTCGTCCTCCATACTAGTCATCGGACACAAGAGGAAGAGAGTTAGAATACTCAAAGTCCTAATCAGTATAAGGATCTAAGTTCTAGACCACAGGATCGGACTTTTGGTGACACAAGGGTTTTAGTGTGGTTGGTCTCTGAACGTACTAAATTCTTATGATTATGTCCAAAATTCCAATGTCTCTGAATCTCAATCTAAGGTTGAGACGGGAATCTGGAACGTGTCCCTGTCAGTCTTGTCTTATCCGTTGTCACGATTTTTAAGTCGTTGAATTTTAAATAAAGAGTAGTGTTATGTACCCTTACTCATGAGGTGTTTTAGTCGGTTCCTGGGTTCAATCTTCTCTAAGATATAACATTACAGTGGTAGTGTCGTGTTGTAGAAGTCCATAAGGTTCTCCCACCCTCCGATTTCGAACTCAAAAAGTGGTAGAGTAGGACCTTTACTGTGCCATGAAGACAAACACCAGGTGACCGATCTTGATCAGTGTACCGGGACTACTGAACGTTCTCTACTCTTTTGTATAGGAAGGTATACGGATCTTTCACCTCTGTTAACCTATACCGATTTATCAAGATTGTGTCGGTCAAAGTGTCATACCTTATCTTGTTACACTAATGAAAAAAGGAGGTTCCAAGGACATTTGGGTTGTCTGGTTCTACGTAATTCGATTCCCTTCAGGGAGACCGAATATGTTGATGAGAAGTCTCTTGTGATAGGGGTGAAGAGGAAATGGGAGTTACTTTAGGTGTTATTTGTCCGACTTAAATGGTCGAACCCGAATTCAGGTCCCGGAAAGAAGGACCGGTCAGAACGAGATTACAGGAAGGACTAAAGGACAGGAGGTGGTGGTTGGAACTAGAGACGGGACTCTTCTTTGGACATCCCGACTTCAGACCTACAGAACAGATCGAGAACGGTCAAGAGAATTTCTGGTCAGTTCGTTACAAAATTCGTCATCAGTAGAACCTAGGTGTTGAAAAAACCTCAGTTTGTTAGGTACCAGTGTTGTTTTGATGACGACTTCTATGTTAGTGAGTCGGTAGTGATTTTTCACTAAACTACACGTCTTTTCCTAATACGTGTTTCTACGAATAACTTCGTGACAAACATTGTCGTTTTGTAACCCTTATTGGATTTACAGGTCGTTTCCCCTGATAAACATTTATAGTTAGTAGGTGACTATGTATATGATCAAATCGGACGGTTCAATTAGTCCCATTTTTTTTTTTTTTGTTGTTGTTGAGTCTAGTAAATGACACTACCTCAATTGATCCTCGAAGGGAAAGTGACACCCAGTGTCACACCGGACAAAATTAAAACAAACAAGATGCTGACATGAAAGGGTTCATCCAAAAGGTTCACTTTATTCGATCAGTTTTTTCCTGTTTATTACATTTCAAGATGAGTATACTCTCTGGATATCATCAGTTTAAGTGTTTCTGTCTTTCATTTTACAATCAACGGTCCCTACCTCCCATTTCCCACGACTCAATAATAAATTGAGACCCAGGTCTGAAAGTCAAAACGTTTTGTTTTTTTCAAGACTTCTATTTACCATTACTACCAACGTGTTATTACACTTACATGAATTATGTCAACTTGACATGTGAATTTTGAGTAAATTTACCATTTAGAATACATATGAATGGTGTTAAAATTTTTGACTTTACACACTCATTTACATGACTTACACACACACACACGCACGCGCACACACACACACACACACACACACACATCCGGGTCACGAGGACAGAAACCACTACCTCTCTTTACGATATTAAAGAAAAATTTACAAGAAGGAATCGATCCGTTCCTAATCAATTTGATATCAGGAGGTCGGTTTAGGTCGAAGGGTAAATAAAAATATTTATTTCAAAATATTCTTATGACAGTACGGATACTAAATGTATAGATACCGACAAAAAGACGATTACACCGTCTCAACTCATCTTTCTTTCATAATAGGTCTTCCGGATTTTATAAAATGATAGACCGGGAATTGTCTTTTTCGAACGACTGAGAGCGAAATCACGTAACTCTTATGGGTACCTCCGGGCTTCTTATTAGTTTTGAAATTTCACCCAAAGTTCAGGATATAAAATTTACTTTGTCTCAGGTGTCCGGACCTCTAAAGTCTCAACCGTAGAGAAGAAATAAGTTAATAAAAGGTTGAAGAGTTGTTCAGACCTCGGAAGTAATAACTGAGAGTCCTATGGGGACCTCCGATGGGACCTGGACTGTCCACTGTCTCTTTTTCCCCTTTTTCCGAGGGGGTTCCATCTAGACTAAGTAATAGAAGGACCTCAATGTAACAAGTTCTGAAAGGAGACAATGTGGTTTAAACCTTATATAATTGTTCACTCCCTTTCCTGTACTACAATGTGAACCTTTGTTTCTACGTCAAAACTTTAGGCCCTCCTACACATGACTGTTTAAGTGACACCATAGAGGACTCAACCCCCTAATACCTATTGAAAAAAAATTATAAGAGATATTTAATAAAATAACAAACAATGTTACTTGTACCTAACAAAAATATCAGTTTGACAGTAAAGGTATAAAAAAATTAATAATTTTCTTTCTTTGTACTCGTACCATCCAACTTTGGGTCCCTCTTAATGTACTCTCTGTAAAGTCGTCCCAGTCTTTAGACCCATTGTTAATCAGTTAGAGTCGAACAAAAGAACTAGATTTGAGAAGAGTCTTTCTTGACTTTAGACCGTTCGGGTCATAAAAGTACCGTACAAGTCAGTGTACAGGGTATTTAAAGTAAACAGGACCATGAGAGATCAGGGAATTCTTGAGGACACGGGAGATCTGAAAAATTTCTTCGAAGATTATACGGTGTAAAAAAAGAGGTGAACTGATGTGCAAGAGAAAAGTTTACGGTGTCTGTGACCAAAACGTCTCGGTTTTTTTTAGTCTGCCTGGATCCAACCTGTGTCCGAAACGATGAGTCGACTCGAACTTGGTCAATGATTTGAGGAGTAGATATTTTCCCTTCATTAGGATGGAAAAACCTGGCATTTCTATCGACTCGTGGTTTCTTAATTACGAAAACTTGAGACCACAACCCCTTCTGAGAACTCTCAGGGAACCTGACGTTCCTCTAGGTTGGTCAGGTAGGATTTCCTTTAGTCAGGACTTATAAGTAACCTTCCTGACTACGACTTCGACTTTGAGGTTATGAAACCGGTGGACTACACTTCTTGAC